>VXBL01006671.1:1794049-1850008 GCA_013400195.1 Aramus guarauna | reverse complement strand
AAAAAAAAAAAAGGATGATGTAGAGAAAAAAAGCCCTTAGGCCACTGGTGCACTATGTGAGAGGGAAACATCGTGTATGCTAATTGGCTTTAGGTACTTACAGCAAGATTGAGACTTGTATCGTTGCCACAGATTGTTAGAAATTCCTCCGATAAGCTGACAGATGAATGTGTCTCTCTCATGGAGAGGTGAGAGAGCAGCAAAATACTTCCAAGAGCACAGGCAGCGTAGCAGAGCTATTTCAGGCATGTCAACACGCTGGGGCGGTGAGAACGCTGACCACTCGCTGCGGGAAGAATGAGGGGAGAGAGGGAAGAGAAGGGGGGGAAAGCTGCGGGCAGGCATGAAATGCTGATCTGCTGGCCACATCCTGCCACCCGCACACTGAGAAGCAGCTTTTTGTGTGAAGAGCTCCATCAATTTGAATTAGTGTTTGTAAAACAAGGTGGGAGTGAGCAGGAATAACTCAGCCAGAATCTGGCCCATAGCGTTTCATACGCAGGAGCATGGCCAGGAAAGATGCAAGCAGAGATTAATGTCCCAGCGAAGCTTATTGTTGGGGCCTCCTTAAGCCATAAACCATGTTTGTTTGTTTAGCTGGGGTTTTTGTTGGTTTGTTTTTGTTTTTTTGCACAAGTTTGAGAATTAATCTTGCCCATTAGCACAGGCAGAGTTCGTCTCTCCTGGGTCTCCAGTCCCACTGTTTCGGTGATGCTGGGGGAGCTCCCTGGGCACTGAGCTCTGTGGGGTGGCAGTGGACAAGGCAGAGCTGTGCTGAGGCTCCCCCACCAGCACCCAACCCTTCAGCACAAACCTCCACCTCCCCTCTGCGCTGCAAAAAATGAGAAGAAAAGCCTTGAGGCACAAGGGGCTCATGCGTCTTGCACCAGAGACTTACACAGCTGGCACAAATGCCATCGCTCTGCCAGAGCAACAATCTGTCCTGAAAAAACACCAGACCTTGTGGTTCACTCGGTCTATTCCAAATGCTGGGAATAAACCCACGGTGTCACATGGACGGGGTGCCTGGCTGGGCACTCGTACCACCACGCTGCTCCAGCTGCCTCCAGCTGCCCCACCAGTTCTTGGGCCTCCCTCCACTGGCAAAGACGTGAGAGTCATTTCTGATCGTTGAGATGGCAGTTGCTGTTCAAGACTTTTTGCATGGCATTTGGGGTAATTTCTGAAGCTTTTGGTTTGGCTCGTTTGGTATCTTCTAGTAGTGACACATGGCTGCAGCAGTGTCCCCTCCCAGCCATCAGCCGTGCCTGACGCTGACTGTGGCTCCCTCCTCCCCGTCCATACCAGAGTTTCATGGAGCCCTGCGTACTGCTCAGGTCAGACAACATTGCTGCTTTTCTCCATCTACCTGAACACATTTGCACGAGCAATTTCCTCCCAGTTTTGAGCATGCAAGGAGCAGAAATGGCCCTGCAGTGTTTCACTGACCTGCTGGTTTCTAGATCTGGGTTCAGCTCCTGATTCTCTGAGAAAATTCTGCATCTGACCTTGAGCAAGGTCATGTCCTACTTCTGTGCCTCAGTTCCCCCATCAATAAAATGGGCTTAATAACTCTTCCTTTCTCCAAATTTAAGTTTTCCTCACTCTGCCTAGCTTTTTGTCTCTTGTCCACATCTGCACACTCTGGATCCGATGGGGCTCTGAATTTAACGAGCACGAGAGCCTACTATTATAACCTTCATGCTGCAGCTCCATCTTTATCTCCGTCTGCTATTTGCTGTGGGAAATATCTCAGCTTTCTCTTTTCAATTGCCATTGGCAGTCGCAGCAGCTGCGGTGCAGGACCCAGGGATTTTCAGCTGGTCTAAATGCAGTTGACAACTGTATGAATCTTATAGCCGATGTAAGTAGCTAGTGCAAATATCAACATTGTAGTAAGAAACACTCAGAAGCAGTAAGTGACTGATAGAAAAGTGATTATATGGACTTTATGTTGAAAAGTAAATATTTACTCTCCAGCATTGACAGATGCCTCAAGCACCATAGATCTAAAAAAGGCATTGATTTGCTTTCCTCCAGCCTCTCTTATCTCCTACTTATGAAAATATCTGGCAAATAGTACATCATCTGCTTCCTCTGTAGCCCAAGTGCCTCAGAGCAGCCACTCAGGTAATTTGTTTGGTATCCAATAGTGCAATAGTTAATAGTAGTGCTCATGGTATCGCACGTGGGGCTCTGCTGTAGCCTCTTGCAACGCAGTCGTCCAGTGACTCTCCTGCTTCGCCGATGCAGAGCTCAGACTGTGGGCCAGCTCCCGCCCCACTCTATATCCACCCATGCATTTCAAAGGAAAAAAAAAAAAAAAAAAAAGGATTTTTTTTTTTTTAGCTGCAAGAATTTTTATCCCTTGAAGAAAAAGTAGAAAAGAAAATAACCTGGGAAAATGTGACTGTGCTCTTTAAGAGCAGGCTGGCGGTCCGTGGCTCCCCTTGCCGCTCTCCTCTTTGCCCTCCTGGAATTGCCTTGAAATAGCTCAAATGAAGTTGAGCTGCTCGGAGGCTGACAAGTTTGTAGGACCTCCTTGGCAATCAATTTAACCTCCTGGAATAATTTTTTCTGCTGCTTGAAGTTGCTGAGTCAGTGATGGGTATCCAGGGGCTGCCTGCAAAGCCGGTCCCGCTTCCCGAAGGAGCCACCCAGGGACTTCTCTCCCGTGCAGAACTGCTGGCAGATAAGGCACCTCACACTGTCCCTCCACCTCGCTATTTTTGGAAGGGGTGCTTGCAGATGCCGTGCTTTAAAATGACCCGTGTATGACCATGCTGTCATCAGCTGAGGGGTGAGACACCCTGTGGGGGCAGCTGTGGCTGTGGGCACTGAACGTAAACCAGCTTCAGCCTTCCTGCTCCGCTTGAGGGGCAGGAAAAGTCCTTTGGGATGCAGCATTTTCCTGCCCCTTGAGTGGAGCAGCTGTTTTAGCCTCTTGTTGACTCTAAAAGAGAGAAACACAGTGAGCTCCCTCACTTCTGTCCCCTTTTGGGACTCGCCTGTCTTTAGGAGAATCGCTTTAGCTGCAGGTGGCATTGGTTGACATTGGCAGGGTGCGTCCATGCATGCAGCCGGTGAAAGGCATCCCTCCCGCCCATCGGAGCTTTGCTGCGCTTCACACTGCAGTAGCTTTCTCTCTTCAGTTGATAATTACTCACCTCAGAAATAAATAATCACGAAGTGGAGGATATAAAGAGTTGTTTGCAGAAGAAGGCAACTAAGAGCACTTCGTCTGTGTCTCCTACGGAGCTTCCACATCAGCCGGAGGGATCTGCCCAAGCAGCTATCTGAATGTTGTGCTCAGTAATTACTAACTACATGAACATTTCTCTTTTATTTTATTTTGTCTGACAATAATTTAGTGTGAGAGCCTTGTTTAACAGCCTCTCACTCTGTGCTGCTCCCAGCTGTTTTCATACCCGGAACAGAGGATGGGACCTGCCTTGAAATGACATAACCCAGTAAGATGCCACCCAACAAGAATGCTATAACCTCAGAAAAGTGATCCAATCTGAAAAATCCTTCAGATTAAGCACAAAAGACAGCTGCAGTGTAAGGCTTTCTTCCAGGGGTTTCACCTAGAAGTGTGTTTGAAAGAAGAGGAATAAGAAACACATTTGTCAAGTTCATAGAACTGTGACCTTGAGATATGGGTCACCAAGACATCACTGGCTTTGGTGATAGGGTCATGGCACGAGGGGACAACCATAGCAACTTGGAAATTAATCTTTGATAAGATGTTTCAAGGAAAGATTTGCTGGTAATGGGAGTTTGGGTGTTTGCAACACTGTTGGATTCTGCTTTTGCTTTCACCAGAGCATCTAAAGCCAATGAAGTAAATGAAGTTATAGGTGTTCTGCATCTGTACCGGTGGCTCGTTGCATCCAAATTGCGCAGTGAGTCAGGGCTGGGTCTTGATACGTCCTGCGCCCACATTATTTGCAGACTGCCTGTCCCTATTGCTCTTCTCCTCCATCAAGTCCCGCTGCCTGCATGCAGGAAAATAACTCCAGGGACTTTGATAAGATTATTCCCGTGAAGGAGGCAGGTGAGATGGGACCCCCCTCTTGCAAAGCCACTGCTTTTTTTCCCTCTTCCTTTTGTAGGTGCTGCGGTGCCTACGATCAGGCTGGAAAAGCATGGCCCAACACACACACATTTTTAAAGTTTTACTGTCATCAGAGCAAAGAGGTGTGTGGATGGAGAATATTTTCTTCATATAGCTAAAATTCAGGTTTCTTTTATTTCTTTTCTTCACTCTTCATGCAATGCCAGCAGCTCAGAGAGCTGCTGCCTGCAGTCTTAGGTGTGCATTAGCTTCCATTTGATTGCTGTACAGCAACTCTTCTTATCTTTGAAAATTAACCATTTCATAAGCACAGAGGAGGTGTCTTGCAACGTGAGCGTAATGCACCAGGCATTGCACCAAAGACTGCAGAGTGCACTGCTCTTTCAGTCAATGCCGAGTCTTTGACACCTGAAAGAAAAAGTATATTCCAGCCCTGTCAGATGTACAGAGCAATTATGTAAAAGTGTCTTTAAGAAGATATTATTCTCAGGATTTTTTTTTTTTATTTTATTTTTTTTTTGTGAGAGGCAGTATTTCACGAAGGTCCTCACCTTTTCTTTGTTATATAATTCAGTGTCGCTTACAGTAAATTATATTTGTGCAGTTTCATTATCACATCTATGTAAATTCTGCTGCCCTCCAGTAAAGTATCCTCAGACTTTAAGCTGCAAAATGATGTTGTTAAGATAGGATATAAGATAAAACAAAGGAAAGGCAAGGCAAGAAAGGTGGATCCTTTCTTTGCATTGACTGCATGGATGTTAATGAGAGTCATCTCCATGTACAGGTCTAGCATCTGGTTGCTATATTTATTTTAATTGTACTTTTTTTTTTTTCAGGGAGAAATCCAAATCCCATTTGTGCTCTCTGATGACACAAACACCTGCAAATTTGGAATAAATCTATAGATGAAACATCCATGTGTTTTTTAATCGCTCCCTTCCCACTAACTAAATATTGTGGGATGTTTCAGGCTGAGATATGAACTTTCCAGCTTCATCTCTTTTCCACTCCCGTATTGTCCTAGCTGCCTGCTGTTGACTCCTTGTAGGTCATTTCAAGCAACATAAGCAAGACAAGCAAACAGCAAAATTGCAAGATGCAAATGCCCTTCATTTTTGGCTTTGAGTCAAAAAATAATAAGTTGACAATAACCCTGCCAGAATATGCAGCAAGGGTGACTGCATATTTCTTCCTGCTGGCGTGACAGTACAAGGGAGTTGGGCACCGGGAAGAGACAAGCTTGTGTTCCCCTGGATGCTGCAGCATGTGCCTTGTCTCAGGTTTTAAAGGTTTTTCTGGATAAAGCATAAATGATTCCACGCAGCCAGCAGCTTGTTTCCCCTTCTTCAGCAGAAAAAGTAGAAAAAAAAAAAAAGAAAGAAAAAAAGCAGACGATTTAAAGTTATGTTAAAGTAATATTAAATGAAGCACAACTTGTTTTTTAGAAGCTGCTGTGGACATAGGGAAGAAATGCTTTTCTGGGTGATGCCCCTGGTGAAGATGGGAGGGAAGCTGGGGGCCCACAGGGGCTGGAGCCCAAGCCTGCATTGCTGTCCCCAGCCCCCACTGTGCTCCGAAACACTGCCCAGGTGTCTCCTGGGCCCCCAAATGCTGTAGAACGGAGTCCTCTGTATCAGCACCCAGGGGTCTGCACCTCAGGACAAACTCCGTTCCTGCTGTCAGTCTTGGGTCGGTTCGTTATCTCTGCGCTTCCTCCACCATCCCTTTGCTGACCTGTCTCAGGCTTTTCTTTCCTTCCAAGCCTCCAAGTCTCCAGCCATCCCTCTATAACTGCTCTTCAAACATCACCCTTTTCTCCTGTTTCTAAAAAGTTTTTAAAAATTTAATAATTTGTATTAGCATCCTTGGAGCCGAAGGGTTTGAGGTGGCTCCTCCGATGTCTGCTCTCCAGACAGACAGTTTCCCGCCGCTGCCAGTCGCTTGGCACCAGGCGTGCCCAGAGGCTGACTGTCACGTTGCCGTGCCATCCACTGGAATGATGATGGGGACATCCTTGTGATGGGAATAGACTAAATGATTGCATGAGCTCATGAACCCTTTGGAGGTCAAGATTTGGGACTCAGCAACCATCTCAAGATATTGAGTTGAAAGTATTGGGATGCTGCTGCTATATTGTATGCAAGAGGAAGAAGCAATGAAGTCTGGCCATGGAGGGATGCTCATCTTCCAGAATTCAGACTTCTCCTAGCTAAGCCCATCTCTTTGCCAGCTGACGTCCAGCTCCAGCACCGGAGGCTCTTTATCTCCAGCTGTGAGGAGACAGCGTAGAAGAATCGTGCAGTGAGCAGCACTTTGGGAGTTTGTGATAGATGCCATCTACCTCATTACTGAACAATGAAACTTTATTGTTCCCTCTGTTCTATTGATTTTTATGTCTCCAAAGCACGCTGGCGAACACTGAAATGAATATCTGTCAGAGGAAGAGGACCGCTGCTGCTGATCTGCATCTTTGAAGTGAACATCCATGGATCAAGTTCTGGGGTGCCATTTCTGTCACATCTCTGGGAGGGGAGGGCTCCCCCAGCACATCCCCTGGGGGTTTGCGGGGGATGGGGGCTAAGAGTGTGGTGGAGGTTTGTCCTTCCTGTGCCCTGCTCCTGGCTCCACACCCAGGCTGAGACAAGGATGTACCTACCTACGGATCTGGTGGAGAGGGCTGCTCTGCAACTTTTCTGCTGGAAAAAGGCAGTGTTTTGGCCAATATCCATGAAATGGACCTTCTCAAACTAGCTTGGCTTAGAGGTCAAGGCTCCATCAATAGGGTCTTCGTTGCAAACTCCAGCCTGGGGCAGCGCCATGCCTGGCAGCCCCTCTCTGTGCACTGGCAGGGGACCCCACATCTCCATGTCTCTCTCCCCTGGATGCTCGTGTCCTCAGTGTGCAGTGACCCTGCCTGCAACACTAGATTAAATACATGTATTATTTGTTTCATGTTTGTATATAGCCCTCAAGTGGGGAAGCATTTGCCCTGCAGTCTACATATATATCTGGGAACTTCACAATTAGTTAATATTTTATGCATAATTCATAAAATTATACTACATTTTCTGGGAATAATTAGCTGACTCTGTACCTCTAATGAACTGCAGGTTCAGCTATGACAAATACATTGGGTGACTCCAAGGGATAGCAACACGCAGGCGCCTTTAAGCAAAGTTCAAGCAGCTCCTAAATTAACCAAAGCGAATCCCCAAAGATGCAGTATTTATGCACTGAAGCAAGAAGGGAGGGCTCTCACCTCGCAAGTCTCATCAGCCATCACAGCCCAAGAAGCAAGAGAGAGAAAATAAGAGTTATTTACCTTTTGCTAACTGGGAGCTGGGCAGCTCAGGTGAAACTTTCCTCCTTTTCCTTTATTTGGGTTATTGCGCGGAGCCGTCATAGAAATGATCCCCGGTGTGCAGACAGCGGGACGGAAATGGATATGATTGGCACCAAGGTCTTCAGGCTTAAATAGCAAACTTTTCTTAAAACTCTGGTCTGAATCAGAGGAAAACCAAACCCATTTGAGCTGTTCTGGTTTTTAAGATAGTAAGCGAGCAATTTTGTCAAAATGCTTATTGCTACAGCAGCTCTCCTGCCTCCGTGGGTGCAAGGCTGACCTCTCCCAGGGGGCTCAGCCCCAGCACAAAGCCCCTTTGGGGCTGCCAACAGAGGCAAAGCTACCTCTGCTTTGGCAGTACACCCAAAAGTTGAAAATTTGGGTGCTGGGTGAGCAATGCCTGCTGCGACACAGGAGACAGCTTTTTCCTCTCGCCTCTCACTTTCAGGCTGAATAACTGATGCAAACCCTGGAGCAAAGCCAGCAGCCCCAGGGTACTCTCAGCACCCGGCCGCTGCGAGCTCCCAGGCAGGGACCCTTGCTCTGTTGGCATTCACTTATGGCATTCAATACAGAGCAGTGGTCACAAGGCAGGAGAGCATCTTCACCTGTCCTGCTCAGCCTGGCTGCTCCGTCTGACCCACCGCAGGCGCTACGACCACGTGGCATCACGCTGGATGCTGGCAGCATCTCCAGGACACACACTTCTCCTCCCAGCTCCCCTGCTGCCTCCTGCTCACGGATGTGGGCAGAAATGAGCTACTCACTGAAGATGACCTCAGAAACCTGGAGATCTAATACACCGCTACCAGTAGTCTAAAATATTAAATTTTCCCTAGACAGCATGCTCCCTAAGTGAGGAGGCAAGGCGAGCCCGTCCCGCAGCAGGCGGCCGCGCTGCCGGGGTGTACGTATCCACCACCAGTAATTGACTTTAAGTGGAGGGCTGCAAACTGGTAAGTATATTAACTTTATGTGCCTCCCTGACATTTTAAAAAAAATTAGATTTTCCACTCTGTCGTAGGTACAAAGGAAGACACAGAGAAAAGCTGCGCGTGTCAGGGGGTGAGCACATTAAGGCAGACGATGATGACACCTGTCTGGTTGAGTTTAGACTGACAAAATTCAGAGAGACCTCGGTGCAGGGAAGAGGATGCTCGGGAGAAGCCGTGCTGGCGGGGCCCTCCTCGGAAGCATACCTCATTTTTTTTAATTAGGTCATAACTCAATTACAAATGCAAGGCTCTTCAGTCCTGACAAGTTTTCCGTAATCTTAATTTGATCTCATGTCAGAAGGGTACCTTCCTCCGATAACCAAGCCCAGCTAAGAGTTTAACTAGAATAATAGCTGATTAAAAGGGGTTAATAGATACACCTCAAACAGAAGTAAATTAACGGGAGACGTTGTCTGTTGGCTAATGGGATCAGAACAGTATTTGTTTAGTTTATGAATGATTAATCTCCTTCTCTTGGCATTCCTCAGATGCTAATTGCACTTAGGGAGCCCGTGTTTGTTTTTACAAGAGTTGGAGGTGGCAGCGGGAAGGCGATGGCTGGCCCAAAGGGGAGCTCGTTCACCCCGTGTAATGTGCTCTTGGCACGGCCAGGGGGAATACCGGTAAAACCACGCTAAACCAGACCTGACCCCAAATGTGTGAAACGCTTGGATTAAAGATATTATTAAAGTCATTTGGGGTATTTTATGAGAAATGCTGTTTTATGAGACCCCTCTTACCCTAATGCCCTCTATGAGCCCCAGGGGAATTTCATGCCACAAAAATACTTGGATTTTTCCCCACGGAAATACTCTGGACTGATCACAGAAAAGCTAAAAGCAAGGCCAAAGGAGGGAAACCACTTCTCATGGCAACTTTTGCATTTGACAGTTCAAAGCAGGAGAGAAGCAGCATTTGTCAGAAGCGCTGGGAGGGAAGCAGTAATTGCCTGGAAGCAGCCACAGATGCGGGGCTCACTCCAGCTGCTGCTGCATCGCTAAGAGGTGACCAAATCATTTTATTCTCTACACACTTGTCAGCATTTTAATCCTCCATTATCTTTGTACCTAACAACACAAATGTGCTATCTCAGCCATACTGTGAATTTACTAGCAAACAAACCATTTTAAACAAAAGACAAACAAACAAAAAACCAAAAAACAAAAAAAGGTTTTCATCCCAAGCTTTGCAAGCATGAGGCATTTTCTAAATGAAGCCCTGCCAAGTAGGGGTCCCAATTCAGCTTATTGAATTTGGAGCCAGGAGGAGCAGTTTTGGAAGGCAGGTGCCCATCCTGAGTGCACCATGCTTGCAGCGATGGGTCAAATTATCTTTGAAGCCATGTCAGTCATTTGCAGAGATCAAGGCAGCCGGGCTCACCAAATTACTGAGCTGTGATAAAGTCCAGTTCTTTGCTCAGCATAGTTTCAAGTATCCCAGGTGATGGTGGGTTATGACTTTATGGATGATTAGGGCTCCTTGATGAGAAAAATTACATAGTGGAGGGGAAGACTGGGGTGCTCAGTCTGTGTTCATGGTCTCCCAGTCCTTGACTTTACCAAGGGATCGATACTTGAAAGACATGAGGAACATGGGGAAGACCAACCCAACACCGCTTCTGCACTAGACCTTTTTTGAGTTTGGGATGAATTGAACTGATCTGAGGGGAATCTCATTTTAATCTCAAAATTCTGCGGTTACTGAAATTGTGTGCTAAGAAACTGGATGCTCTTTTACTATTCTCCATAAATAATGCCACTTTGTACTGTTCCCAGGTATTTCATTCATCACTGTATCATATAGAAAGCCTGAGCTGAATAAAACCTTCTGCAAGAAGATGAGGAGATGCACTCTACCTTATGGATTATTTTACAGTTACTGAAGCCATTCGTTTTCTCTGCCTGCTTTCCACAAACGTGGAAAATAAACCCGATACCAGGAGCCGTGACTTCTATTTTATGCAAAACAGCATTGAAATAAATTCACTATTAAGGGAGTCACATAGAAATATTTGTTTTAATAATAAATTACTAGTTTATTGGCTTTCCAGCTTGACGGGGCCAGCAGCACTCTCCAAGGCTGGGGGAAGCTCTATCAAGGCAGGTTTTGGCCGAAGTCTGACGGGTGGCTCAGAGCAGGGGCAGGGTGAGGGTACAAAGCCCTGAGAGCCTTTGCAAAGCCTGGGGTGGAGGTCCAGGTATTACTTGTTGCTGGGATATGGGAGAAGATGGGAAGTGAAGAAGCACCAGAGCATTTATTAAACATCCCCATGTATCACCTTCCTGAGCCATTGGATCCCCCAAACTACGAGTGTTTGTTATCCAAAGCAAACTGCAGCTGAGGTCTCCTGAGAGGGTACAGCAAAATTGTTGGCCACAATGTTTATAAACCCAATGAGATGTTTATGAGCATGTGAAGGATGTACATACACGGCATCCAGCAAATCACCCCTGCACCCTGACATCCGCAGGGATTATTGCCTGCCTCTCCAAAGTGAAGTGGACCTCGTGCCTGGAGGTATGAGGTATAAGCACGTATGGGTGCAGGTATGGAGCCGTTGTGCAGAAGGGAGAGACTCTGAAGAACCATTCTTTGAAAACTATTAAACTCACCCAAAGGCAACACTGGAAGAGCAGGATATAGGCGGTGACAAGTCTTGCATGCAGCGGCTGAGCTTTGGGACCCCGTGGATGGTGGCCAAGGAGTGTTTCTCGTAAGGGGCTGGTTGAGGAAGCAGCACCCTCCAGCCCTTCCCCCTGCACTGAAGGTCCATATCTGCAGCTGAAACAGCCTTTTGTAGAGCCCGGAGCAGCCTCCCAGGCAGCAGTTTGAAAATATTCTGGCTTTTGCAGGCACTTACAGCTGCAGGTAGATGCCTAGCGCGATTTTCCGAAGTGCCTAGGCATGTAAAGCACCTCATTCCCAGTGCAAATGCCACCAGGTGTCTGCCTGCATCATTAGGCACCTAATTGCCTCTGAAACCCGGCTCCTGGGAGCGGGGCGGCTGCTGCCAGCGGCACCCCAGAGCCGAGCGGTGTGCGGAGCCGGCCGTGCCGTGTCGCAGCTCCCGCAGGACACCAGTTCCTGCACCCTGGTGCCTGGCACGCTTCTCCCTGCCTCAGTTTCCTCATGCGGCAGCTAAATTATTCACTTGTCTTTGGGAAGTCCTTTGAGATCTCCCGCTGATGAGCCGTGTTGGAGAGAGAGGTGGTACCAAAGGGCTGATTATTGCAGATATTGCTAAAAAAACCCCTTTACCTGCGAACCTAGAGCACAGCATGGCAGCAGCTCCAAAGGATTAGGAGCAGAGTTAAAAACACATCCCAGCAGAGGATGGCAGGAGCTGCCCTTTGGCTGTCTGTATTTCTAACTTGTCCTTGCATGGAGGGACTACAAGGCAAGGAAATTTTTGCTTCTTGTGCAGTGACGAATGGTCTGGCCAGGTAACAAATTCCAGGCTGGAATATGCCTCCTCAGCAGCCCAACAACGTGTGATTGGAGTGGGCATTGCATTAATTTGTGAAATGTCATTTTTAAATTGGTTTTACAGTTCACTGGGAGTGTGAGGCTGCAGCCTCAATAGCAAGTGCCGCTCGCACACAACTGGAGGAAATAATACTGGAACCTGGTCTCTGCTGCTGACCCCCCACGACTGGGCCTGGCAACAAGGAGCAGGGACCAAGTCAGGTGTGAGTTAATAAATACATATATACTGTGAGCAAAGAGCATGCTGTATGCAGTCATGGAAAAATACACAAGTACATGCAACTTGGTCACTGAAAATTACTCCTGTGAAATTCTTTGCTCTCATTGCCTGAATTTTACTTGTATGCAATGCTGCAGGATGGGACTTTGTTTCCAAAAGTGCCAGGCAGAAACCATGCCCAGGGCAGAACTAGTGATTAAGGGATGCTGAGCTGCTGTGCCGGAACGTGGCGGAGAGGCTGGTCCTCAGCGCTGGTCCTTCTGGCTTAGAGGAGCTAAGCACCATCCATGAGCAACCTAATTGTCAAATCAAAGAAATGACCCAAATGGCACAAGCTCCATGACACACTTACGTACAAACCCTGGAGACTCCAGTTAACTCTTCTCTGGTCTGAAAGACCCTTTTCCTGCTGAGCAGGTACATGTTTGCTCTGGTTAAGTGTTCATGCAGGTGTAGGAGCTTCCCGTGCTGCCCATGTGTGCCATCACCCATGTGTGCCTGGACCGCGGGGCGAGCTGGTCCCTGCCGTGTCCAGCTATTGAATCCCATCAGTTAAAGCGTGGTCACACATCAGACATGCCTGCAAAACCCAACAGCTTCCTACACCACATGTTCATCCTCAGATCTGCTGACTTTAGGGATAAAATATGTCTCTCTACATTTTGCCCATCAGCACAGCATCGCCGTCGCAGCAGTGATTTCAGGGCAGGAGCTGCCTCCCTTCCCACCACTGTGTCCCACCGATGGGATGAACTATGTCTCCTCTTCACCTCCAGAGCCTGGGGTGAGCTTGCTGAGCTGCTGGTCAGAAAAAAAGCAAACAAAGAAAAAAAAAATCCCAAAGAAAGAGAAACTAAACCCCTTCATTTCTGTCATGTTTTATTTTTTAACCTGGAAAATGAACTACAGCCTATGAGCCCAGAATCCCACAAGGGTAGTAATAGCAAGTCACTTTTTGGAGTGCAATCACACTTGGAGAGACAAATATCTGCAACGTGTCTGCATGGGCAGGATTCATGCCCGAAAGCCGCCAGCCTCCTCCAGCCTCTTCGAGCCATCCGAAGGATTTGAGAGACCTTGGCACAGGTTTGCTGATTCCCCCTTGGTTAGGTTTTGGGGTTTTTTTTGGTGTTTTTTTTGTTTGTTTGTTTGTTTTTGGTTTTTTGGGGTTTTTTTTGGTTGTTTTTTTTTTTTCTTTCAAGCAGACCCTGCTCTCAGGAATTATTTGCTCTTTATTCTAATAAGTCTCTTAACAGGCAGGGGGCTGCACCGATCTCCACGCGATGTGTCTATCATCTCAGTCCAGGCATTTTAATTTACACTGCAGTAAAAAATTTGGCACCCAACATTTTCTACTTAGAGCCACAATGGAGAGGCTGTGCCAAAGGTTGGGCTGTGCTCGTTTCCCTCTTCCATTTGGGGGATGTGTGTGTGGAAGAAGGACACTGGAAAGAAACCCCCCCAAATCTGGGATGACAGTTTTTAATCACATCTCCCTGGGATCGCAGTGCTGGCATGGCTCTGCCGAACGAGTATCTGTCTGTCTGTCCAGAGGAGCTTTGCAGCATGCAGGAATATAGACGATCTTTCCTAAAGTATTGACAGAGGATGTTTCACTCTAGGACTGGTAGAAAATATGGGTTGCTTTGCATGAGGATGTTGCTCCGGTACAGAGCAAGTCCCCAACCCCCTTGGGTAGCCTTTGGATCTGGGCTGGGGAAACCTCTGCTGGAGGGATGGGGCTCTGGGGGGGTCCCCGGGGCCTTTCCCTGCCTCTCCCCTCCGCATCCGAGCGAGCTGCAGGTTGGTGCAGCTCCACGCTGAGCTCCAGGAGCGATCCAGCCGAGGGGACTCCTCTGCTGCTGCAATGCAGGGCTGAGTGCAGGTTGCAGAAAACGAAGGACATACAGACACTGCAGAACCAGGTCCGGAGGCTGGAGGGGAGGATCAGAGCCCAGCCCGGCGCTGCTTTCGCTTTCCTGTCTGTCTCCCTTTGGCTGTGTCCATTTTAAGCCAACGCCATCCGTAAACAAGCAGCCAGCAAAGGGCACCATCACAGTTAGGAGCACGAAGGGGCACGAATGCAACCAGGAATAGGCAGGGCTGATTTGCACTGTCCTGCATTGCTTACCTAATGCTTTGGCAAGAAGCTGGAGCCAATTCATCATTGTTTATCCCCAAAAGAGCTATTGCCTTTGCCAGATAACGTCTGTGGAGAGTCACCTCTCCTCCCTCCTGGGGCCATTCCTGCTTTGCTTTTCAGGGAGGTAGCACTAATTCAGCTGGTCACAGGGAAAATATACCGATAGGAACACACTGATCCAAAACTCTTAAAAAACTTTGGAAAAGAGCAAAAAAGGGAGTAAAGCAGTTTTCTTTCTCCTTTGTCTTGCTTATTTATCACTCACACTGTTTTCAATACAAAATAAAGAGAGGACAAAAAACAGAAACAAAAAGCCACTATAAGTGGGGAGATTTTCCCATTTCTTTTATGCATGTGAATTGTTCCCATGAATTAGGATATTTTTGTTTTGTTTTGGACACAAATTCTCCAAAATTAGAAGGGGCAAGAGGTCAAAAAGAACTTCTTGAATCAAAATTTCCAACCGAGAGTCTGTTTTTTCCCTTCTCCTCTTTCCTTGTCTTAGTCTTGATTCTTGCTGATACCCTGTGGCTTCATTTACTCCTATACTTCCACTGAGCAAACCCCCTGACATAAACTAGCCCCAGCTTTTTTTCTACAGACCATTGTCAAAACCTGCATAAATGGCAATTTAAAAGATGAACACACTCCAGAAGATGGAGTGGAAGATAAAAGACAAGGAGTGAAGTCGTGGACAATGCATGTTTTCTATTGTACAGAGAGATGGAGAAACAACCAGCTGCGAGGAACAGCATGAAGAATTGGAGCCAGCTTAGTGGGTCACTCACTGGCAATGCCTCAAGGACGAGAAACAAATGATCAACTGCTGTGTTTGTAACAGGACGGAGGGTAAAGGATGGTGGGCAAGGAGACATGGTCCCACAGCTCGAAGGAGTAGGAGGGAGCTGCTGGTCAAGACGCAAAAATTCATCCGCTGGGTTACTGTTTGGAGAATGTTATTCCTTCATTTTTCACCTGTCTTGTTTGCTGTCCTGATGGAGGAGCTGAGGTTCTGGGCATCCACAGAGTGGGATGGAAAGTAACAGGGAAAAGGGATGGGAAAATGGGACTGGACACCCAAGGAGTAAGGAGAGGAGGCTGCTGAGTTGTGGGACATGAGGTTTCTTCTGAAAGTACCTTGGAGTTTCCTGGGGAGACAGAAGGCTGAGAACAGGAGAAGGGACAGAAGACATCAGATGCAGACACAGCAGTTGTGCGCAGGGTGACAGGCACCAGAGAACCTCAGTGTTATGAACAAGGGAAGCAATAGGGAAATGGGCAAAAAAAAAGCAGCAATAAATATTTCAGGACCTGTACCACTCATGACAGCTGTAACAGGCGTATATCAAAAGCTCCTACAAACCCTGGAAATTTCATTAAGAAGTCCACAATGCCTGGACACATATGGAATTATGATACTCCTCATCCTTTCCTGTGTCAAAATCTTCCAAGCCTCAGCTACCTTAAAAAGTTGTTTATAATAGATCTGAGAGTTTACATCTTCTTAATGCTACTATATAGGGTATTTGCAGCTGGATATATTTGACTGATATAGTACATTCTTTATGGTGATCATTCCTTGATTAAAAAAATATTTTTTCTGTGTCAGGCGCTTTCTGCCACTATCTACCATAAATCAATTTGTCACATAGATGGTAATAAAACAAGAGGCATTTGTTCTCTTAAACACCACATCCAAGCAGCTTTTGCACCATCAATATAGCCATACTTGGACGTTGGACTTGGTGGTCCTTTCCCTGATGGTCCCAGGAGGGCAGCACGGCTCGGTGGCACCGGAGGGTGTGGGGGGAAGAGTCAAGGGCTCTGCCAAGCACCACTGGTGTCACAAGGGTCACAGCCGTGTCCCAGCACCGGGGGCTGAGGACTGAGCCCTGCACCAGCCACTCACTGCAGGCTCCCGCAAATGACCCAGAACCAAAGTGAAATATTTAAAATGTTGGGGTGTCCCACCCTGAGCAATGGTGCTGCAGGATGTGGGTCAGTATCTGTGAGTGTCCCTGTGTATTTTAATAAGAAAAAGCCTTTTCTCTTACTGCAATGACTGGCAGAGTCCCACAAAGTGATGTCAAAGTCGCTTCTCCCTTCTGTGTAATATTTTAAGAAATGCTGCTTTGCAAAATCCTGTTTCTGATATAGTGAAATATTCTCAATTTTTAAAATTTCCCAGCCTGGAAACACGGGACAAGTCAGCTGTGCTCTGGGAACCCGAGTACCAGCCTGGCTCATGGGCCATCCATCTCCCACTCCTCACTTTCAGAGCTTCTCAAATTTCAGCCTGGCATCTCTGATCGAAAGTCTACTTAACCATTTTAAAAGCACTAAATGGAGTCTGTGTTACTGCCCTTATCTGCTCTCTATGTCTTCCGGGTCATACATGCTTAGTTTACTGTCAGAGACAAGTTTTTACTGCTGTCAGCACTGCAGCGTGGCGGTACCTGCAGAGCAGCAGGCTGCGGGCTCTGCTCTGCCTTCTTCATTGTCAAGAAAATTACCACCCGCAATCTGATTCCCGACTATTTGTCTTGCGGTTTCTTAATTGGTGCCATCAAGGAAATGCTGGAGAAAAAAAAAACCACTACACAGTGCAAAAGAAAAGGTGATGTTATCTATTTACAATCCTTTTGTGCAATGGTAATAATAATTAACATAATAACAATGACTAATAATTAGAATTACCTGCATTAAGTTAAGGGCAAGATTTTGTTTTCCTTTGTGCATATGCAAATCTGGAGTCCTTTTTCTCCCGCCACCAGGGGAAAAAACCGTGTGAGAGGAGAGTAAGTCCAGAAGCAGGTAAAATGCTTTTAACTGGGCATATGCAGAGGCTCCAGTTACACCCTCAGCCCCTTGCCCAGTGCTGGCAGAGGTGGTCCCCAGCACACACCCAGGTTTCCACGTAGGATGCTGTGGGCTGTGTGTGCCCACTCTGTCTGCATTTGCACCCCCCATCCCCCAGAAAACCTGGTCAGCTGTCTTTAAAATCATACCAAGCAGAACAATGCAGGTGGAGACAGTAAAAGATGCAGAAAAGATGCACACGTGGCTTCATTTTCACCCCCCTTCACTCTGAGCCCTGCAGGCTGCATCTGCAGTTCCAGCAGCTCAAGAAAATCTTTGTCAAATTAATAGATTTAAAAGTAGAAAACACCAGCCAAGAGTCCAGGCACGCTTCTGAGATCGCCCGCTCGGGTTTTGCACCAGCAGCACTGATGGAATTACTTTTGCTTTACACCAGCATAAATAAAAGCAAGATCAGGTCCTCTATCTGGAAGATAAGGATGAAGTTTTACAGCCTCCCTCTCCTTATCACACCTGGACTTCTTAATAGTTTGGAAGTATAATGAGCAAGGTTGAGGAAGCTCCCAAAGACTTGTAGGCACTTCTTGCCCCTCCTGCCAGCAAGTGGGCTCTCGTGTCCTTTTCCTCTAGAAACTCAGAATGCGAGCAGCACCGAGGCTGGTTAAATGATCAGTTGTTTATGAACAGATCATTTATTAAATCCTGTTTGGCTACAGTAATTCCTGCCAGCATGAAGGTACAACAAATTGAAAATGAATAATCTCTCCTGCAATTCGCAGGGGCAAGAGACCACACTCCCCGCGCGCTCTGTTACTATATTTAGCACAGATACAGTAAATGCATTCCTGTATGGAAACCACTCTCCCCAAAGATCGCTTTTTGAGCGTTTCAACAGCGGGCTGCCAGGAGGGGCTGCAGAGCAGTTGGATGGCCCTGGGTGTGTTGTTGGGGTTGCTTTCCGCTGCAGGATGCTGGCAGTGGGCACAGAGTTACTGTACGCTGAAACCCGGGGCGCAGCGTTGGAGCCCAGGAATTCGCTGTAATCGAATGTAACAGCTCTCACTTACCCAAACGGTCACTCCAGCTTTGGAGTCGTCTAGTTACAAGCACCCTGCTCTTGCTTCATCCAATGCTGGGCTTTAATATAACTTTCAAATCATTGTGAAATGAACTTTGCATTTTATTTCCTCGGACTTTGAAAAAATACATTGCTGTATCCTGCCCTGGGATAGGGACAGAGACAGCTATTTATATCATTTCCAGCAAAACACCCTACGAAACATAAAGTAAACTGGAAAATCAATAATTCTTATTACAGTGTCTCCGGGTCTCCGGTGTGTGGGGCACTGTACATCCCTGCTCCAGGATCCGGCCCCTGCTCAGAGCATTTACAGCCGTGCTAGCAGTGACGCAGCGTGGGAAGGAAAGGAAGCACCAGGGAAACTGAGGCAGAGAACTATTTCTAAAGACGAGTTTATGGCACAGCAAAAAGTCTCTGTCCTCACTGCCCAAGTCCCCTGGCAGGGAATAAGGGTGTCCCAGCCCGACGGGAGCACCTCCGCAGCAGTGCAAGAGGCACAGGGCCTCTGCAAAGCACCGTGGGGCTGGTGTTCTGGGGGCAGATGTTTCTGGCAGCTACATAAACCTACTCAGACCACTTTAGGGCTGTTTTTTGTTCCGTGCACCCCAGGTTTGGCTCTGCTGCCAGGGCATTCCCCTCCCCAGGAGCCCCCTGCCCTGCATCCATCCGTGGTGCCCGCGGAGCAGGGGAAGGCGAGTGGGGCATCGTGGCCCTTCTCGCAGGATGCACATCCCTTGGAGGGGCTGAATCCCCACAATGGTAGCTTGGGCTGGTTTCATCAAGGTGGGCTTGCTGTGCCACACCAGTACAAAACCTCCCGACAGACGGACAACAGATCCCATCGATGGGCAGGGAGGAAAGGAGACACAGGCTGGGATGTGCCTAGGACAGCAACTGGCACTGCTCTGACTGCACTAATGCTTATCATGCTCTAAAACACTGATCTATTGATCGCACTCCACCACCCAAGCACCTTTTGGGTAAAAGAAACCACTGGAGCGAAATCCCAAGGGATATTCAAAGCTTGTGGCACTTGCACATTGCTTTATATATCAATCTTCTCTATTTTGGGGGCAGTACTGCAGGAAAATCCCATTGCCTTTTTTCTTATTCAACCAGCACTGATGTCCTCACCACAGTGGTGGGCTCAGGAGGGAGATGAACTCAACAGTGGCGAGTCCATGTTCTTCCCTCCCTCCTTCCCCTGGTCCATCACAGAGCAAGGCACGCTCCAGCTGGCATCGCGATGGGTTGGGTGTGCGAGCCGCCCCTTTGCCTGGCTTTATTTTTAGTGCATGCACAGAAGGCAGATAATGGCGATTGATGTGCTTTTTCCTTCAGGTTTAGGTTTCCTGTCAGCTGAGCCACAGATAAACCATAAACACGAAGAACAAACAAACAATTAGCCTCCCTCGGACCCAGGCGCAGAGGCACTCCGCTAAGGTTTATAGCCCTTTTCCAGCTTTACTGCCAAGATAAATCTTTCACCACCCGCTGCCCAATCAACCCCAATACAAAAAACTTTTTGTTGTTTTTTGTTTGGTGGTTTTTGTTTTTTTTTTTACAGTAGATATTTGATTTTTTTTATATTTAGGAAACATTAAAACAAGGGTGCAGACAGATAGGTAGGGACCAACATGTAAATTGTATATTGATCTGGAGGATGTGCTGGCTTAATTCTTCCTGGTGTGGGACCAGATGAGATGAAGAACAACCTCTGCTTCCTTTGAGCTGCGGTTTCCATCGCTGCTGGACCTCCACGTGCAGCATCCTTCGCCCTCATGCACCCGCCGGCACACGAACAGTGCTGCCTTGCACAAGCCCCAGTGTCTACTTTATTACCCAGATTTATTTTTCAATCTGAAGAAAATTAAGATAAATCTGTTTAGGAGCTTGTTTGTTTTCCATTCTGCATTTCTGTTTACTCACCCAGGCAGGTTTTTTTGGTCACCAGGTGGAAATTCCCTTCATGGTATCACTGGCATAAAAGGCTGATTCAGTTTTGGTGGTAAATTACCCATGGCCTTTTTTTTTTTTTTTTTCATATGACTGTGAATTTTGTCAAAACTTTCTGTGGCAGTTTCATTTCATGTCTTTATTGTCCAGCAAGGGAGAGCTGGGAGTGCTAAATTAATTTCCGTGGTGAGACCAATAAATTCAGCTCTCCTGCTGTAAAAGATACATTAATTTTGCTACATTCCCTTTTTTAATAGGCACAAAGCCACCTGGATAAATACAGGTTGCACACAGAGAGCAGCCACGGACCTGGGCACAGAGACTGTCAGCTAAAATAAATAAGTCAGACGTTAAGAAAACAGTATATGCAGAGAAATTTCACTTTCTTTTGACTTTGGTTTTTAGCATTTTTTATGTGAGGTGAGGGAAGATGCTAGGCTCCAATAATCTCATCTAACTTAAAGACATGAAAAGGACATGAAGAATATTCTCTGGGTTTAAAATATTTAGTTTTTAATGTTTAATGTCAAATATGTTGGCTATGACAAATAGAATAAAGGAAGTATTAATCTCACGTACCGTGCACTTACACATGGGACTATTCCCTCATAATAGCTTCACTGCCAGTGGACAAACCTGTGGACCATTTTTAATGGACTTAGGGATAAACAGGCATACTTGGGACTTGAGCCCTGTTTTCTGCAGGAGTTCCAGGGTAAATTTCTGTTGAACAGCAGAAGTTGCCTGGACATCTCCACTGATCTGACTAGGAGAACGGACTTAAGATGCCCATTGGCATGTCAGCTCCAGAGACAGATAAAATAGAAACCCAGCCAAGCCTGGGAATATGACTCCAATGACTATACAGAGAGCATGAGAAATTTGGGGTTGGTGCATGGCTTGGTGTTCCCGTGGCGTTCCCTACTGAGACTTGGGGGAAACTGGTGACAGCGATGCTGGTCATTCAACCAGCAGCTGAAACACATCGAACTGCAGCCAGACGCCTTTGCTAGAGAGAAGATGCAGATAAGACACAATTTGGTACTTGTCACGTTTTGTGCCTGTGCAATCAGCCAGCTCTGCAGCCAGCACTGGTCAGAATTAAGATGTGATTCTGTGAGGGAGGATTGTCTTTTAGTAGGCTCATTGCAAAATCTTCCTTATGCTAAAAGTGGAAAGTAGCAAATCTGAGGCTAGTGGCTGCCCCAGGGACATGTCTCTCCAAGGTCACCAAGCTCAGAGCTTTGGATTTAGAGGAGGTTCTCAGAAAGTGCTAATTTTACCGTTGTGTTTTGAGCCTGAATCTGGTCTGGAAGGGGTCTTGGTATCGCATATTCAGAAGTCAATCAAAGATAGATTGAACAACTTTTTTGATGAGTTGTTGGATGGATTTTTACTTCCTGAGTCTGAAAATCAAATCCAGAGACCTCCAGAGGCTTGTCGAAGTGAGGACAGGCAGTGATGCCAAATGATGTCTGAAAGAGCTCCGTGTACGCAAGAATCCTGCTCACGGCAACGCGTTCCCATTTCTTAGACGGATCTCTGTCCTGTGCTGTCTAGCCAGCTCACAGATTTCCTGCCAAATTCTCCTTGCTGTGCTATTACCTCATCCCTCCAATATACCGCTTGTCCGATTTGACCATTTTCCTGCCCCATCTGGAGGGTGAACTCTCCGAAACTATGACTTTGCATCGGTTGCAGCTCTGCATTGCCCCCTCGCCTGACCAAACACTGTGTGGATGGGTAAACCTGGGTCCTGCAGTGATTTCTCCACAGGGACCCCGAGGACTATCTTTCTGTGTTGGTATCAGCTGGTTTGGGGTATGTAGAGTGAGGCAGGGGGGCAAGTGTTTGTCAAATGCAATAGGGGAAAATCTATAGGAGAAAAGGTACCATTGTATTTCCTTAAAGCTCATAACATTGCCCCATCACTGCCAGAAGGAAACCCAGCAAGGAGGTCGAGAAAAATACCTACAGACTCACTAGCCATTGTGTGGCAGAGCAAATATCGGAGGCAGTGCATGTAAATCGCCATGCAAATGAGACTGGCAAAGCATTAACAAGATAAAGTCACCACTACCAAGCTTCCCAATGCAGCCCCAAGGCTAGAGAGGAGTATTTCACTCTACGTGAGCATCCGGAGCTCAGGCACAAACTGTGCTTGCAAGGGACGGAATAAAAAGGGCAATTTAAGACAAGGGAGGCTGTAAGTAGCAGATGAGAAAACACAATAGAAAGGAAGATTTCTTACTCTGCAAGTGAATCCATTTACTTCAAAGGTACTACATTTCTTTGATACAATAGCATAACATTTTTATTGGGGACTAATTGAGCCAGTGATATAATTACGACAGTAAATTAAACTCTGAAGTATACTTTGAATTTAGGAATAAATTCGTAAATACTTTCTTATCAGTGGCATGTAGGAAAATGGCCAGACTGATTTAGCAAGGAGGAATCCTTACATATTGGCCACCTCAAGAAAATGATGAGCCTTCTTTCCACATAAAAATGAGTGATACATTAACTGCTTTGACTGCAGCCCTTTTATTCATTGCTTAGTACAATCAGTTTTACTAGTGGGTTAATAAAATTTAATTAATAGTTAATTAAGGCTTACAATCAAGTATACCCATTTTTGATTACTTTATCATTGCAGTGTTTACATCAGCTTGCAAAGCACAGGCCAAAACCAATCTGTCTCTCTGAGTGCTGCTGTCTGCAAGACAGAAATGGTTTGCAGACCTAGGTTCAAACCTGACAGCGACGGGATGCCCTTTGCAGAGGTGTGTGTACCTGCAGCCTCCAGCTCTCAGAGCACTCTTGCATCTCTGTGGTGAGATCCAGACCTTGTCTCTGCACCCAAAATCGAACTGAGCCTCACCTTTCCCAAAGCTGTGTCCTTTCCCAGGTAACTGACCATCAAACTGGGCAGTGCGGGTGCAAGCAAGGGAGAAAAACTGTGTTGCCTTTGAGCCTCAGGAAGGAGTAAGGGGTGGTCAGAAAACCTCTTGGAAGGACAGTCTGCTTGTGGGTCTTTTGCCTGCAAGGCTGAAGCAGAGTTTTTTAAACCCCCTGGGTTTCCCCAGTCTGGCTTTCCTTGCTGGTCCCAGCCATGCCCACCTGAACCATCTACTGGTCAGGAAAATACCAAGGCAAGCAAGCAATGAGCCAGAAATGCTCTCAGTCAGTCCCTCCTTTCCCAGTCACTCTGCAGACAATTACTGTCCAGGATATCCTCAAATTAGATTAATAAATCCAATTCCAGCTCTTTCACTGGAGTAAGTTTTTTGCAGTTCAATGACAGCCCGGGTGTCTTACGTGTCGAAGGAAGCTTCAGCCACATGTATACCCAGCAGAAACTGGATATTAGAAAGGAGAAAAGCCCTTGAATAATGTGTTTAATGCAGAAAATACCATCAAACTGTTTTTTATGGAAGTGTATCCCTCAGAAATTGCTGACTTCTCTTTTATTATATTTAGCAATACAAATAGCTGAGGACTGTGTTTGGGCCCATTGCAGATAAAGTGCTGGAAAGACAGTCGGGGAGTGAAGGGACATTTATTTCTCTTACTAAGATCCACACTGTGCTGCCACAGCTGGTGAATCTTATCTCTAAGGCTTTTCTTGGGAATAAAGCATTTAGCCTTTGTAGCTGGGTCTTGTTACAAGCAGCCTAAGAGAAGATTCAATTATGTGCCACGGCACGGGGAGAGGGAATGAGCAACAACTGAGTCCTGATGCAAAGGGAAGCAAGTCATGCAGTAATCACCAATTCCCTGAACTGCACACTGGAGACCTGATAGACCGCAACGACGTGAATCTAGAGAGAAAAAGAAAGATGAGAGCTAGAGTACCCTCCAAGACACACCTGATCTTGGGAATGGGTTGCCTGCAGATGTGCTGTCACGTGCTATCAAGATCTCTCTAGTGTTTCTCCTTGGAAGGGTTTACAGATAGAGATATATTGCTCTCCCCAGAGATTCCCCTAGGAAACAAAAGCAAGAGCTCAATGAACCTCCCTTCCTCAAGTGAGACAATGTAGCCCAGTCTTTGAATTTAGTATCTCAATTACTACAATAGTTATTAATATCCTTGCTATATCCTTGCCTCAAAACCAGTCAAGACCAGGGGATGATATTGTACAAGTGCAGCCCATTAGGCAGTTTTACACTCCTGCAGATGGACCTGACAATATTAAACCCTGGCCAGATTTGGCCAAATACGGTGTCAATCGCTCGTTGAGCTGGAAAGCTGCTCGGAGGATGGCGTTCGCACCAAGCTGCCAGCATGCCCCGCGCCCCGCTGAGCCTCACCTCCGTGTCCAGGCAGCCACCGGCAGATCCAAAAGCAGGGCAACCTGCTGGGTTTTCATCAAAGGCTCATTTATCTCTTGTGAAAGTACATGACGTATCAAATGTTTTGCCTTGATTAACGATGCTAATTAAGCTAATGGATTTGAGTAATTTTACAATTGATATTTTTATGTAATTTTGTTTTTGCTCTGCGGTAGCCAGAACTTACTGCCCTGTCAGCTTTTCTCCGTCATGTTCAACATTATGCACGGACATAATCTTTAAGGTCATATAAACAAACAAAGCAAGAAAGCTCTTCGTATTTATCTCAGCCCTCCCCCTGCCACCCGCTGCACATTCTCAGGGTGTGAAACAAAGCAGATTTCAAAAGCAGGGAGTGGAATCACCAAAAGCAGCTTCCCAGCAGAGAAAAAGATTGGGGGTCAGGATGTTAGTCTGGACTTCCAGAAACTCAACTCCTCATCCCAATTCCGCTATGAGTTTCCTAGTGGCCGTCAGGTAGCCACTCTGTTTTCCATCAGTAACTTGGATAAACTAGGTAGACTGTTGGCTTGCTGTAGCAGAGACTGCAAATGAATTGTGTGTGTAAGGGACTTTTCCAACCTAAATTATTCTATGATTCTATAATATAGGTATAGATGTGTAAGAGAGAGGGATGCAGAGCTAAATTTGGGCCCTGAAGGTGATGCTGTAATGCTAACTGAATACCTGAGGAATAGCTCACGTAGATTAGGAGAAGCTTGCAAGGAGAAGCTGTTTGCATGGCACAAAGGCACCCTGCACATCTCGGAGCAAAGGACAAGAATTGGGCATGCAGTTTCATAGGCGCAGTATTACATACACTGAGGAGGCTTTAAAAACCTTGTAGGTTTTATGTAGTGCCTGAGTCCCCACAGGTGGAATTTGTGGGTCTTTATTTGTTTACAGGGCACCATCAACCAGAGAGTCATGTAACTACTGACCATGTAATTACACTGTAAGGCAAGTTCCACATGTTGACAGGGTAAATAAAATACCAGGTTATTTTTTCCCCTCTGCAAGGGAGAGGGTTATCATGAGATCTTGTGGCTGCGAATTATGTAGTAATTATGGCTTCAATAACCAGGCAACTTCCAATATCATTACTGAGTGACTGTCAGGAACAGGAGACTGTTATGTACCGGGGCTATGTGAATCATGGACACTGGAGACTGACCTGGCAGCTCCAAGCACCATTCCCATCCCTTCATTTTCCAGTTTTGTCCACTGTAGTTTCAAGCACCTCAAAGGATGTCTTCCATAACCAACCCTGGGAGATGGTTCTGCCCATCAGGAGGAGAAATGCTGAACTTCATCCATGTAGCCCAGGCTTTATTTATGCCCCATACTCCTCAACAGCGTGGGTTGCTAACAACCACCCCGGCCCCTGGCTTCAGCCTCTGAGACTGCCTTAGTCTGATGGCTTTTGAGAAATGGAGCAAGGAGCCAAGAGCAAGAAAATTTCTGTCCAGCCTTACTCAGCACCCTGCTAAAACAATAATTAGATATGTAGAGCTACACCTCAGCAGATAGCACTGGGCACTATCTGTAAGCCTAAATCTTGGCCAAACTTGCATAAATATCTAAACTCTCATGCTGAGTGTGCTTGCAAGAAGTGGCACACCTGGAAAAGGAGAAGGCTGCGTGGGTGAGAAAAATAAATGAATACTGATTTGGGGGTTTCATATACTTTAGGTTTTGTGCTTGAACTGAAACAGCATTTGATTACTCATGTGTTTAGTGAACTCCGAAACTAGGTCAATGGGTCAACCAGTAAATAGCTAAGAGGCATCAGGGCATATGCCCTGCTCTGCAAGAGGACTCTGAGGAAGGAGGCAGGAGTTAAAGCTTTGGATCTGCCTGAACTGCAGCAAAATTGTACTGCGGTATGGAGCCCATATTGCTTGGAGAGCCCTGTCCTCTACCCAAGGGAGCTGCCCAGTGCCAGGGCAGTACTGGGGGACCCTGGGGTTTACAGGGTGTCCAGGTTTCACACCTGCTGGGTGGAACAGGTCTCTGCCTTGGCAGATGGGCCATGGCCAGGTCTTGCTGAAGCTGAACGATTTGTACCTGAACTTCTGGTCCAGGGTATCACACAACATCAGACCTATTTCCTGAGTGTGTGCCACTTTTATATGAGCAAAGCCACATACTTTTCCTTAAACTCTACAGCCCTTTAATTCAATTTTTAATTATTATTCCTTATCATGCTCAGTGTGTTTCTGCTGCACTTAGGAAACTGTCTCTTGTGGTTAATTTAACACCTGCAAATTCCCAAAGCTGTTAACCTAAATCTAGTGGATAAAGTCTTTGCCATACATTTAAAAGATCACGGGGTCAAGTCTACTTGGAGCTGAGCTTTTGTTACTAAGCACATAGGGTATCTGTTTTACTTCCTCTATACGATAGACCACTGTAGGCTTTATACTTATTTATCATCATTATCGGAGACATTCTGCAGTTGACGGAAATGTTATGCAACAAAACAAAATCTCAGAAGTGAGCTCTTTTGGGAATATTTCTTTACCATACCCTGCTTGAGAAGGACAAATATTGATTCAGAGACTTTGGGTACATTGATTATCCTTTTAGGGAAAGCATGATAGCATTAATAAATCTTGGAATTTTGCTCTTTGTGTTTCTGAGAGACTGTCTTCTCAGCACAGTCACATGCTGAATAACTGATTAGGGTCTCTTGTATTTGTTTTGGGTTTTTTCCCCTCTTAACAGCACAGTGCCAGCTCTGTGGAAATGAACGTGAGCTTTTTTGCTGCCATCGCATGAAGTCCTGCCTTTCCCCCTAAGCACATGTACAAAATAGGAAGGGTCACGAATCTTAGCTCATAAACTTCTGTCAAATGACAAGCTATTACTTCCTTGGCCTGTAAGAACTAAGGCTTGGCTGCCCTTTTTCTTAAAAATGGAGGGAAAAAGAAAAACCTGGAGAGGTAAACCAAGGCCAAGCATTTCAGATGGTTTTGGTTGAAAAGAGAAGAAAATTTCTGTGTCCAAGGTCACCACTCTTCACAAATTTCTTGCCACCATCTTCTTCATTGAAACTGGAAAACTGTTAATTTGATTGTCTCAGAAGACATCTTCTGCCCCCATAATTGACCAAAGAGATTCAACATTGAGAGGAGGAACTGTGAGCTCCCATCATGGACCAGAGGAGTGATCTCGTGCTGTCCTCTGGGTGAAATGTCAGATCAACATGCCTGAGACCATAGCCAGCCAAGAGATCCAGCACACTTACAAGATCTTTGGCAAAAACCCCAACAGAACTGCTCAAAACCTCATTCTTTCCACCTTCCCTGAGGATATGGAAAGTAGGGATGGGTCAAAGGGGTCAGGGGGAGGCTCTGACATCTCCTGGGAATGGCCCTAAAGGAGTGGCTGTTTTTCCTCGGATGAGGAGCAAGCAGGACAACCATCACAACAGCAAATTATGCCGCTCTCCTTGAGCCTAAAGGAAATCTTTCGGAGAACATCTGTGACCCCAAAAGATCAATGGCAGGTCAGATACCGCTCAGAAACACATAGGATATTGGCACCCTCCTGGCACGATACTCCAAGAAAAGCCACCTTTGGCCAATTCCTCCTGAAAATGAGGCAGCTAATTTGGGCTGATAAATCATGGATTGTGCAGAATTGCATCGGAGGACTGGACTTGCAGTTCATTCTTATCAGTGTTTCTCAGGTCTTTGCTTGCTGTCAATAGCCCTCCATTTGATGTGGCAAGAGGCATTATACTACAGCTGTAATTACAGTCCTCTCATTTTGGAGGCTCCTCAGCGTTGTAAATGTACGTTTAAGTCAAAGGAATTGTGCTGATGTGCAGCTGATGAGGATCTGGCCTTCGGTTTTAGAGGCACCACTTTTAATTTGCTTCAATCATTTTCCTGCAGGGAAGTAACATGGCAAACTATCGGCACGCAGATGAGAAGAAGCAAACAGTATTTTCCCCACTTCTGGACAGATTTAAGCATGTTGGTTTGTAGCGAGGGCATGTATACTCAGCAGGTTAGGAGATACAGCCTAACACAAACTATACCACCTTCCCACTGGTGAATGATGCACAGTCCCTTGTTCACATTATCTCAAGTTTATGTGGCATGTTACATTAAAAAAAAAAAAATGCAAATAGGAAACATTTCGTGGTGTGCTTGTCCTCTGGGGAAGTGGCAAAAAGAAGACAAAATTCAGACGCATCTCATCCTGCCCTGCAGAAAGCTGCTTGGATGCCATGGTTGAACACAAGGTAGGAGTGGTATTTGCTGTGTCCCCAAACCCTTTCTGCTCAAACCCCCCCACCTCTCATTTTCAACCTGCCAGTCAGGCTGGCAGCTGGACATGACTCTGCATGATGCCACCATGACTGTTGTGAATGGGAAGACACCTCACAGATAACAGCTCAGCCCCCACGAATGCAGCTGCCCTTCCCTGGCACTTGCTCTGTTCCTTCCCCGGTGAGGAAGGAAACCTGAGAGCACTTTCTGGTGAGAGCAGAGAGCTTGACAGGGTCATAAATATCGCACCGCATACCCTTTCATTTCTGTCCTTTGAAAGAAAAGACTGACACTAAGAAAGCATTTGATCACATTGGATCTGTGCCATTTTGCAGCTTATGTGAATGAGCTGAAGGTGAGTGCTGGGAGCAGCAGAGACTGGGTGAATTTCACGGATGCAGCAGCATTGTCGGTGGAGAGAAAGGGCAGCCAGGACCTGCACGAGGAATTGGTGGCTCCATCGGTCAGGTCAGCTGGAAACAGCCCCATTGCCCATTAGGGAGCTGAAGACAGACGGGAGCAGAGCAGCACTGGGCGTTGGTGACTTTCCTTGGAGAGCCCAGTGCTGGAGCATGTGGCTCCTGGGTCATGCTCTCTGGTGACTTAAAGTGAGGGAAGACAAGGAAATGAGGAAGAGGGGTGAAGGGTGTTTTAAGGCACCCCAGTGTATTTACAACGTGGAGAGCATAACTTCTCCAGCTACACCTATGTGTTGCCAATACGCATGGGATGCAAGGCAACATGCAGTGGGTTTCACCCCAACGACCCTGGGCATTCAGTGTCTCTGCCCCATATAATGCATTTCCAGACCCATTTCCCCTCACTGTATATTTATGCATTAGAGGGATGAATGCAGAAACAGCTCTGCATTCGCAAACTAGTAAAAGGTGCTCTTCTCTTTTACCANAAAAATAAAAAGGTCCTTTTCTTTTTTAAAAAAAAAAAAAAAAAAAAAAAAAAAGCCAGACCAGCTCTAACAATGAACTAAACTCTATATCTAATTTCTCCTCATTTTCAGGGTTTGTGGCTGTAAATTTTAGCTCTCAACACAGTCTCTAGTTGGGACAGATTGGCCTTTTGAAAGCCATTCTTGCTCTCACTTTGGAGCTCTGGTTTGCCCTAAGATATGGGCTCTTAGTTTGCAAATGCAGTGTAAATTTATAGTCCTATGTAGAAGAGAATAAATGATTCTTTATACTGGGTCCTTGGATTTTTTACAGCCTCTATGAATAAAATACAAAGAGATTTGAAAGGCTTTATTAAATAAGAAGGTGGGTGTCTTGAGAATGATCAGTTATAGGCATTGTACTGGTGTTGCAAATTGTTGGTTTTAAAGCCTTTGGGGCAATCTATAGTTGATCCAAATGATAAAACCTTTGTAGGCTTCAGGGAGCTCTGAGAGCTTACACCACCTGGGGATCTGTCCTGCATTTCCAATGAGGATTAATATGGCACTGCGTTTTTGGCTGTGTTTTGGTAAGGGGATGTCCCCTAACAACCCAAGGGAGAGGGAAAACCAATTTTTGCATGACTAATTGTTTGGGATGTGAATGCAGCATCATGATTCCCTGTGTCTGCTGGGGCTGCTCCTCATGTGGGGCTGGGAAAGGGTTCATGGGCAACAGCCCCGGCATGTGCCAGCAGTGTCACCACCGCCCCAGGAGCTTGGCATGGAAAAGGTAATTTTTTTATCCTTTCACAGGGTCTAGAGTCCATCTTGTCTTCTTCCCAGGTGAGAGCAGCTCCACCCATGACTCTGGTTGTGTGGGACAAAGCCTCATCATCCTGGGGCTAATCCTGAGGGCAAGTCCTGGCAGTCCATTCGTGTGTTGTACAGTTACACTGTGGCGTAGCTTCCAGTGTGCTGTTGACTCCTTTGATTTCTTTTTCTAAAGGGCTTTTTAAAAAAGCTGTTTTGCATCCAGAGAGAAACTTTTCTTTCTCCTTCCTTTTTCAACCAATATCACTAATTGGAAGAAATCTGGTTATCCCAGCACCAGTCTGGAGCAGGACCCCTGGAGCTGAGGATCTTGCCCCACTTCCCTGCTGGTGCAGCACAGCACCGAATTCAGCCCTGCAGCTCATCCCGGTGCAGGACTGAACGTCCTTCCCGGCACATCCCGGGAGCCCCACATGGGGTGGGATGTAGTAGGGTTCCCCACTGCTCTCCGGCTCACCCAGTGCTGCAGGACTGCTTGCAAATGAGAGCCTCTCCTGGCTCCTACAGCTCAGAGCAGAGAGCAGCTTTTAATTACCCACGAAAGGAGACAGCTCCACAGCTATCCCATACTAATGACAATCCACTCAAATCGCACAAAGAACTAGCAACGGTAAATAATTTTGTCATTTTTGCTACCAAAAATACTTTCCATTGCTNCGCCCCTTTCTTTTTTAATATGAAAACTGAAGAATTGAAGGATAAAACAACTTTTCAAAAGTGGTACCACAATTGACAGATTCGCATCTTACATGTAGGATTGCTCTTCTTTCTTGCTAGGGAAATCCCAAACTAAGCTCTGCCTTACTGCGTTTACCTTCCTGTCCACATATACTTGGGGTTTTTTTTGTGTTTTTCACATTATCACTTGCTAAATATATCACAGGACATCATTTACTTTGCACTGTAGCTTGAAGACCTCTGCGTGCCTTTCTCTCCTCTCACAATGAACCGCTGGCTCAAATATTTAAATATAAAAAGAAAACCATCATACAGTATACAAGCAATTTGTTATCACAGTGTGCAAACAAGGTAGAGAGGGGAATATGCTAAAGTAAATTTTATGTATAGCCGCTGTGTAAATTTGCCTATTTCCCAAGAGTGGTATTGTCACTATTAATCGTAATAGCGTTTCTAATATGGCATATTTCCAATATTTTCTCCTTAATTAGGATTCTGATCATACAACCCCATTTCATTCCTGTTGTGCTTCCCCTTGGCTTTCTGAAACCTGCCCAACTCTTGTGCCAAGGGTCGCGGCTGGCAGCACAGGGGAGGAGCAGGCAGGGGCCCCCCTGCCCACGGGTGCCTGCCCGAGCCCTGCACACCCTGTGTCCACCACATCATCCAAGGACAGTCGGCGTGTCCTTCACACCCCTTCTGCATGTGAAGCCCATACACAGCTCTGTGTTTGCAGAAACCAGCCCCAGATCCTGTTTCTATTAACAGGCAACTGAGTGGGAAATTTCCAGCAGCTGAAGGGGCATGCTGTTATTTGCTCCTCGCTGTTTACTAAAATGTAGATTTGTGTATAGGTTCAGGGGGAAATGAGATTGTTTGGAGAGCAATACTAGTGATGTGGGAAGAGAAAAGGAACGAGATCGCTTCCAAGTAGGCTCAGCTGCGTGAAGTGTCCTTGACCGTGACTGTGAAGGGTTTCTGCAGCACGCTGATGCGCGGCAGCCGCTCCCCGCAAGGACACGCCTGGGGACTGCTGCTCCAGGTGAGCTCCACAGGTCAGGGCAGGCCAGGGACCCGAGGTGTGAGCACTCTGTTTGCATGAGCCATCCACCCAAATATTGAGCAAACTACTATATTTAACTACTTTAAAGTGCAATTTCCCCATTTATATACACATGGCTTAATACAGGCTGTCCTTACTTCTGCCTAAACCCTGCTACTTTGACTTCTGTGAGATCCTCGTACACTCACTTCAGTCTTTGCCATTTCAAACACACAAAGCCCCCACATTTAAAAGAAACACAGAAAAAGCGTTCTTGCACAGGGGTCATACAAAGCACACATGCGTTCCTGCCGCCAGCATCAGGTACAGGATGCTGATGCTGTGCCACTGGAGGTTTGTTCATGGGAAATGCAAGAAGATCAATAAGCCCCAGATGAAGAGAGGCAAGGGAAGACAGAAAGTAGCTGTGGTAGCATTGAAATAGTTAAAAACAATTAATCTGGTTTTGTTTGAAAGCTAAAGTAAATGCTATAGGGAACCTTCACACATTCTCTTGGTGGGAGGGTGATTTTTTTTGCAATTAGCTTGGTGAGCTCCTGCTCTGTGGTCTTGAGCAAGACCTTTAACCTCCTCTACCTCCTCAAGCACAAAGGGAGAAGACCAGTCTTACCCTGCCTTGGTAAAATCCTCCAAAAGCCATGGAAGAGGTGTGTAAAATGCCTTGTATCCCCATGAGATGAGAAGGGCAGGGCAGAAGATCTTCACACATTGTGGATCAGGAGAGCTTCTGTGACGGTCAGTGGACCACCATCAGTTTGTCTCTTCTCCTGTTTTATATCCCCTTGGAAAGGGCAGAAAAATGGGTCATGAACTTGAACCAGTTCAGCCAGGACTGGGCTATTCCAGCAGTTCCAGTATTAACCCTCCAGGGTTATAACCTGTCCTTAGAAAAGAGCTAGAGCAGATTATTGTTTTCTTTTTCACCCCTGAGAAGTATGTGAAGAGAACAATTTATAAGGTACCAAAAATAACCTGCAATCCTTTCAAATACCCAGAAGAAAGAGAATATTCAGGGTCCAGTAAATAAACAGGGACTGTGTTGCTGTGACCCTTCCCAGCCTCTCTTGGTCCAAGTTCCCCATTATGCAGTAAATAAATAGCTATCTGTTATATGGCTATTTTTTTTAATAAAAACACTTCTAAGTGCTTTGCTTTTCCTTAATTAAAAACACATCAAGCCATGGATAAAGCATTGTGGAATGGCTTGTTGTGGCATTGCCTTTTACAGCTGGCAAGCAAATTTCTAATAAAATGGTTTTTGAAAGGAATATTGCGTTCATTCAAATCTCCTATAAAAACTACCCATCCATTAATTCCAATTAATGACACTACAGCATTTCCACTAACACTGGTAGTAATTCTTGGCTAATGGATGATTTTCAACAAAATCAGAATCAATGTAAGTTTGGACAGGACCCTTGCAGAATTAATTTACTGCCCCGATGCTAGTTGAACCAGAGCACAGTGGTCGTCTCAAGCATATAAATCACCGTGGTTTGAAATGGTTGCTCAGCGCCACTGTATGCAGCCCATGCTATGACTTTCCTGTGGGCTTTACTGAGAGAATAAAATGCATCCTGCTCTGCTGCTTGACCCTGTGTGTCCATCACATGAAAACTGCCCTTATGCACAGGAACAGGTGCCTTTCGTGGAAGGACCCTGGGTGTAGGGGATGAAAGGCCGAACAGAAGCGAGAAGGGAAAACTGTCTGCTCCCAACAGCCACAGCATCTCCCTCCTTGACTTTGAGTGGGAGAAACGTAGCCCAGCCCTCTCCCCATCCTCCTGTGCTCCATAACTCACCTGCCCTAGTTCCAACAAGACCCCGAGCCTCCTCTGTCCTTTCTGTTGGGTCTAGGACTGCTCTCTCTTGGTTGGTTTCCAGGCCACCACCAACACCCAGGCAAGACAGCTGGCTTGTTTTGCCAAAAACAACCCAAAGAAAGCAGCAAGAAAAACAGAGAAAAAAAGCCTCAAGAGCCATGAAAAAATGAAGCTGTGACCAGTCCAGCCAGAGATAAGGGAGTGAATTCACTCTGCAAGAAAGCCAGAGCAACGGGGCAGCTGCTGTAAGTCTGCAGTACTTCACCCAAGCAAGCTGCAGCGTTTTCTCCCAGCTATAGGTCTCTGGATTTCTTCCACCTGAGCTGACGGTCCAGATCTCAGTGGGACTGAGAAGCAGCCTCCAGTGTCAGGTTGGGAATGAGGAGATAAAAAATAGGACAGAAATATCATATGTGGTTAAGGGAATTGCTGGACGGAACTCTGAATGGGCTTGTGGCTTTTTGCTCCAGTTGTATTTATTTTTTTTATAAATATATACACACACACCCCCCTCCCATATATATATAAAATCTGTAATGTTTGCTGTTCAGTCGCCAAAAGGGAAGAGGAGAGCCAATTACACACTGAACTGGTCAGGAAATATTGAGTAAAAGGGAAGTTTCTGTCTGATAATTTTAATGAAAACTGATGAGCAGAGCATATGAGACACTTTGATGGGGATTGCCCAGGAAAAAAAGGCTTTGACACACAGGAATAAGAGGAAAGGAAAGAAAAAATTCACTTTGCCCCTAATAAGAGGCTTCACCTGGTGATGGGAAGGGTTAAATCATTTCTTCCTCCTCCTAAGGGAATTTAATTAACAGCTGATCATGTTGCTTAATCTTTGTATCTCTGCATACCTGCCCGCTGTTCTTTTGTCCTTTTGGAGAAAGAGTGGTAAAACTTACATTGTTGACCTTGAAAAGCAATCATTCTGCAGTCACCTCATTGGGAGGGCTAACAGCATCTCTGGGGCTCCACATAAACACCAAAAAGGGTGAACAACAGTAAAATCAGGATGGGCTTGGACCAAGTAACCCCCTTTTCCCTTTTTATCTATCATCAGTTTTACACCCTCACCAGCGACCTTACTGCAAATGGAAACCTTTGTGTGTAAGAGCAGAAGAAAGTGCAATTAATGTAAAACTAGCTGGTTATGTGGGCAGGTCTGGGATGAACTAATTTACATCCGTTCACCGAAATGTGCCTGTCAGTAGTGCACAAGCAGCGATAGAATGCAGCCACCGTGTTGAAACCCATGGGCAGCATGTCAGCAGGGGCCCATACCCTTGAAACCCCTCAAAAGGTTGAGTACATCCCATGGCAGCTCTTCTCTGGATAAAAGATATCCCACTGTCCATCTGGAAGAAGACCAAAGAAATGCCTGATGAGATGACAGCACATCCTGGATGGTGACAGGGCAAATATTCAGACCCTTTCCTAAGCTCATTGACCATTGATGGCTACTTCCAGGCCAGCGGACGCTGAAAATGGTCTTATCTGCAAGAGGCTCGAGTGATCTGGGATCGAAGGCTTAAGAATAGAAAGGGAGGTTATTTATGCTTTATTTCATGTATCAATACTGTAAGAAAAATGCAGAGAGCAGCAACATGAGAGATTTCTGAAAGAGAAAAGACACAAAAGCAAGCTGAGGGATCACTAATGTAATTCTTTTCTTCTTTTTTTTTTCCCCCCAAAGCATTCATTTTCTAATGATTCAGCCATGCAATTCAAGTCAACTCCCCTTTTGTATTGTGGATTTAGGTAGAAAACCCAAAGGGTGTTTATTTTACAATGTATTACAGAGAAACGGCATTAACAGCCAGAAGTACAAGGATCACGAGAGACAGGGCATTAGCCGCTCGCACAGCAGCGTGCTCGAGGGCTCGGCTGGGTCCCAGCGTAAGTACGCCAGGGATCCTCATCAGCATCCCTCCTGCCGCCACCAGGCAAGAAGGCAACTTAATAGAAATGGTTTCCAAATCACAGAGCCCTGTAACCTGTCATTTTCTGGATGGTTTTATTATAGCTTTCCATGTCTGCGGTGTCAGGAAAAAACCCTCCTTTGCCAGGTTAAAGGGATTGCGGGGTTTCCCGGCTGACAGTAACACCATACTGTGCAAACGCTGGCAGCAGAGGGAAATATTATTTCAGCTGATAATAAGGAGCATTAAGTGAAAGCAACTACATCTGCTCGGTTGTGGCGGTGCGTTTAAACACAAGCTCAAACAGGCTGTTGGAAATCCTCATGTTGGCCCCGGGGTGGCTCAGGCTCAGATTTTGGGGGCTGTGGCATACAGAGCATCACTCATGCCTCACGCAGGGGTTTCCCAGGGAATCTGTTCGCAAACCAGGTCTGGATGTTGCATTTTGAAAACTTAATTCCAACCCTCTCTCAGTGGAAAATGTGCTTAGTGCTGAGCCATTCAATAAGACTTAGGCATTTGCCTAAAGCTAAGCAAGTGCTTAAGCATTCACCTGGTTAAGGATTCTTTCCTGAACTGGGAATGAGACATGGTGTTTTTTAAACTGATTGATATATTTGGAGTAAGTCAGTATTAATGATCATGTAAATTAAAATCTGGAAGACATCCAACTTTTTAAAAGCTTCATCTGACACTGCAGCTCCTTCCAAATCGACTTTGTGTTCCAAAGATACCTACATGGAAATGCACTTTCACTCACAAATATTTCTGGGTACAGGTTGCCTTTTAAAGAAGCTCCAGTAATTACTGTGCCGAGGTGATCATGACGGTCACTGATGTTAAGACCAATTTGGAATACTTACTGTTCAAAATAACACAAACGTGCCCATCATTAATAAATTCTGTTTAAAAAAATTAATAATAATATGCATGGATGTTCTTTGCCTTGTTTGCTTACTCCTTCTCCCTGCGGGATGAGCCAGGGTGCACAGGAAGGTGGGGATCTGGTCTGAGTGTGTTGCAAGAAAACAGAGCCGGGGAAAACAAAACTGACGTCAAGAAAGATCTACAATTCTGTGTTGCATGTTAATTCTCAGTAAAAACCAATGCCGTCAGGTTTTCCCCTCACTGATTTCCATTTGTTATTCATCCAGGGAAGGCTGGCGTGCCAGAAATCAGCCCGTTGCATTAGTCGGGGTTTGTTGATCAACCCTACCGAAGGACACGGAACTGCCCTCATGTCTCACAGCGTGTGCAGATTGATTCACCTTAATAGCACCCTAAGAGCAAAATGGGACTCTGCATCCTTCGTCCTGCCAGTGTACTTAGGAAATTAATGCTACAAGTGATTAACCAGTTCAAAAATGCATTTTACTGGTGACTGGGTGCGTTTCAGGCTCCACCTTCCGTACAATCAATGCACCGTTTGCAGGGACGTGGCAGTCAATAGCACAATGTTTATGCTGTGCTTGCTTTTTCTAAAAGCAGAAGAAGTAACTAATGTGGGCACAAGGGCTTGGACAGACAGGCAGACAGCTGATGTGGGCCACCTCAAATGAGAAGGTGGGATCCGCCCGGGGCCGGAGGGCTCAGGGGATATATCGGGAGGGCAGACACACAAGGCTGGCAGGAGGTAGAACGAGGCACACGAAAGCCACCACAGCACGGCCGAGGCCTTGTGCTGGGAACGACAACGGTCACCCCAGAGTGACAAAGGTGTCAGGGTTTGGAGCAATCTGCTCCTTTCCTGCATCCTTCCTGCCAGCTCCACCTGTTTCAGCCTGGACTCCCCACCAGTGCGAGAGCCAGCAGCGACGTCCCCTTCCCCGGGCAGCAGCACATCCGTGTGCCAGGGCATCGCACCCAAGGGCACGTGAAAGCCGTGGTGTACCAGTACCCCCAGTGCCGGTACTTTTTACATCATCTCTGTCCTTCAGTGATGTCCCCTTGGCTCTGGCTAGAGCCATTCCAAGTGAGAGATCCCGGGGCTGCTGCATATACTAATCTTGTAAACGCTACTCATTTTTGCCCAGGCTATCAAAGTAAAATGTCTCTACAGTGCAGTACATTTATTAAAGTCCTAATGGAATTAGAGTCCTCCCACAAAAAAGCCAGATGGTTGGTGTTTTTATGTTATTAGTTAATGCAATTTAGTATTAAAGTTTTGAGTTAAAAACAGTGTGTGTTGTTTTCTTTATGACATCTGCTTATATTCTGCCAGGAAGACGAAGTTATGTTTAAATAGGGCCTTTCCTTTATTAATGAAGTCAATTAAAAGAATGACCCAAATGAAGGGGATATTCAGTTTTGGAAACAATCACCTTTTATTACTGCAGGCAGTGCTGGCTCCGGGAGCCGTAATGCTGAGCACGCGCTGGAAAAAGGCCTTCAATGTCCATCGTGTTTAACAGCCACCGAGAATCAGGGAGGGGAAATAAAAACTGCAGAATGTCGCAAGAGACTTCATATTTTTGTCGCCGTAAAATATCTTCTTGGCGGTGATTGGCAGCTGCCAGTGGCGTGTGTGGGTTTGAGGGGGGATGTCCTTGGGCGAAGAGCGCTCTGATGGCCACACAGTTTGCTCGGTCCTCATCTTTCATTTCAAAACCCATCACACATAGTGCAAAGGCAACTCCAAAGACTATTTCTCAGGCGGGCAAAAGGCTTGATTGCACACAATGCCACGTTCCTCATTTTATTCTTTCTTCCTTCTTCATTTTATAGATGTGTTTTACGATGTAATAGCAAAGACAGGCCCCTCTCACCAATTTTAGCACAGTATTGGGAACGGAGAGGTTTTCCTAATGGTACCGGGCTTCCCCGACGTCGGTGAAGTGATGCTCTGAGGGGAAGCAGGACCCTGCGTGGGAGGACCCGAGGGACAGTCTCCGTCCCCAGCCGCAGGCTGCACGAGGAGCAGAGCCCAGGCTTCCCCCGGCCGTCGTGGGTGATGACTCTGCCCCTCAGGTCAGTGTCATCTAATTCCCCATGCTGGAGCCGCAGCCTTATGTAAAACTGCTGCGATTTATTGGTATTCTCCTTCTTACCAACCCCACAGCCTTTTCCTTTTCATAGCGCGTTGTCATTACTGACCTTTCACATTTCAGATTAGGCAGAATAGAAGATAAAATCTTCATTCAACTCAGATAAATTTTAATTTTCTTTTTATTACATTCTCTCTCTCTTTTCTTTCTTTTTCTTTTTCTTTTCTTTTTTTGAAATACACATTTCTCCAAGAGTCATCCAAGCAGCAGCAATGCCATCAAGCAAATGCTCTCAGCAGTCATCACAGTTCTTCTGGGATGTGAAATTGTGAAATACCCACAGCTTTACACTGGAAATATTACCATAGCATTAATGGACAGACACTGCCAAGAGAGCTGGGTCAGATTTTGGCTGGGTTAATCTCTAACCTGTCTGAAGCCAGTGAAGAAAATTCAAATTAAACCAGTGAGGATCTGAGCTGTAACTTGGTGGTTGCTGTTTCCCACATATTAACGTCGCTGCTAAGTCAGTAACTATCTGTTAATTAGGAAACTAAGAAAAGGTCTCAGATCCATCTCAGACAGGCAAAGCGTATCATCAGAACAAAATGAACGGACTTTTTTTTCAGTTGCCTAAACATCATCCCGTTCCTGGGACATCCAGAGTGGATTTCATAGCTGCAGTTCTTAGAACAGAAAATAGAATGTCTTAAAAATGGATATCTGGGTGACGCATCTGAAAAGCTGTTGACCTGCAAAGCACCAAATTGATACNTCTTTCTCTTCTCTTCTCTTCTCTTCTCTTCTCTTCTCTTCTCTTCTCTTCTCTTCTCTTCTCTTCTCTTCTCTTCTCTTCTCTTCTCTTCTCTTCTCCCTTTTCACTTCTCTTAGAAGTGCACCTTCCCAGGTGTGCACTAAGCAGTGCAGTTCACAACTGTCATGCTCGGCGGATTTCCTCTCTTGCCTCCTGTCCCCAGGCCTGGAGCTGAGTTTGTGGCATGATGCTTTGCATTGCTAATGTTCACCTTGTTAGATTTCGGGATGTCTGCACTACTCTGGCTTCACAAGAAAGAAGCCCTCTGCAAAAGTGGGCTGCACTGCAAGATGTTGAACACTTGGGTGGTCTTAGAGAGGCTCCCTGTCACAGTGCTCTGAAAAGTGCACGACAGCTCGCACCGTGCAGACTGTGTGACTTGTACAGGTTGCTCAGACCTTGCCAAAGCAAAGAGTGGCTGGTGGTTGTGACGAAGGATTTGGGCTTAGGAAGGTAGAAATGGTTATGGCTACAGAGATCACCTGGCTACAGAGCCCTCTGCATCCGGGAGGCTCAAACAGCCTGACGCAATTAAAATAAGATTCTCCAGTGTGCCAAAAAAAAAAAAAAAAAAGCAGAGCTGAACTTATCTTTTGTATGCCAGAAAAACCTCAGCTTGGCTTTTCTTGCCTGTTTTCATATCCTACGTTAGCTTGCCAGGTTTTAGAGAGGACCTTGGGGAAGAGGTGCGGTGGCCCTGACGAGGGTAGTGCAGCCGGCACAGGGGCTGGGGCAGTGCTCAGCGTGCAAAGAAGGGGCTGTGCTCATCTCCATGTATTGCCTGACTCCTGGCTCCAGGAGGAAAGACTCTCCATGAAGTCCTGGTTAACTGCGGGTCAGTCTTGGCTGTCTTGGACTCCTGCACCCCCCAGTATTGATATTAGGGGTTGCATTTTGGACAAGACAGGGTCAGATAAAGCTCCTTGAGTTCCCTGAAATTCCCACGCCAAGGCATGGTTCCCAGGGTTTGCTCCTTGGTGCCTCTCCAGTAGGAGACAGCATCTCCTCCAGAAGGGCTGCCTTCATGGCAGTGGGATTCGGGGAGCTGCCTGATCAGATGGAGCCTGGCCAGCCGCTCAGCTGTAGATGCAACACCTCCTCTCTGCTCTGCTGCAAGAGCGAAGTGCTCCTCGGAAATTATTCTTTTTTTTTTTTCTTCACTCGAAGCACTTCCTGTAAACCAGAAGATATATGATTGTTTCAAAGAGTTTTAATACTTTTACCAGCAACTCCGCAGCGCAGTTATGAAGGAGTGAGGCATTGCGGGTGAAGAAGTGCAGAGCAATTTAGAAGATTTAATAGAAGTCGATTTTACACTTACACACATTAACATTCACACGGACTTGATAAGAAAAAAAGCACTATCCAGTATTCTCGCAGCTACACGATGCTGTTTGCCAAAGCCTTTAGTTATAATTAGTCAGATTAAACTCCATCCATAGATAGCTTCAACTCCATCCAGAAAAGCTACCTCACTTTCTATTTTTACAAACCGTGCTGACAATAAGTACTCTCACATCTGACAGGATATATTGTCTTTGCCCATTGCCTCTTATAACCTGACAGTGAAAAATGTACACTTCAGCATCCAGGGAGTCGTTTGTTACCTCTCCACTTCCTTCTAATTAATGAAAACATAAGGGAAGAAACAATAACTGGGTCTACTGTTCAGGCAGAAAATGATTATTGCTCAGATGAAATAAAAAAAAATATTTTTGGCACCTGATTTCCTCAGCAATGACATAATCAGCAGGGATTTTTACTGACTATGCAATAAAGCTACATATAACTATAAATGCAAAATACTTAAAGATTTTTCCCCCTCCTTCCTTTGCATATAGTTACACCTCCCATAAAGGTTATCTTAGAGATGATAAAAAGGAGATGTGCTTTACAGACAAATGGTCTTGTTACAGAAAAGTGAGAGGTTGGACCCAAAAAGCAGTCCAACCTGGCTGCACTCACGGAGACGTGTTGTTTGGCATGAAGCGCTTTGATTGCTGTATTTGGGCCAGGTAGCATATTTTTGTGCTGGTACATGGGGAACTGATTGATACAGATGAACTATGGAATTCAGCAGAGCACATCCCAGGCTTTTACTCCAGTGCGATCCAGCAGAGAGGCTGGGGGGCTGAGAAAGCACACTCACCGACACAAAATGAGTTTCCCCAGTGGCTTTGGGATTTCTGCTGTGAAAGGTGGGGGTTTCCACAGCCTTTTTTGAATTTTGCTGCTTTTCACAAGCACCTCACCTGGCCAGGGCATTTCTACTTGAGATATTGTTTCCCAAGATCAGCCTGTGAAACATCTCCAGGGTATCTGAACTCATTTCAGAAATCAGATTTTCCGATTCATCATCCATTTCTTGGTACTTCTCATAGAAATATCCTGAATATAATGACTGTCCTGACCTCCATAAATACAGGGCAGTATTTTCTCAGTTGATCAAAATCACCAAAATAGTGCTATTCCATTTCTCAGAAAGCAAGTTGCAGAGAGCTGTTGGGATGAGAACGGATGTCTTCATTACCCGCCAGAAGTAAATGGAAAACCAGTGCAATCCAGGGGAAAAAAAGGAGAACAGCAGTGATATGTTGATATTCTAGTTCATGCTGAAGTGGCATTTTATTGCCTGGTCTTGAATGAGACTACGAACAGTGCAGGATGCTTTAGTACACCCAGGTACTAAACCCAAGCCTCGAGCAACCGGTGACTTTGGTTCATCCTCACTGTAAATCCAATGGTTTGGCTTGCACCAAGTATAAACAACATATCAAGCTGGGAAAGTGTCATTATTGACCGGACACAGTGGCTTGCAAGGATAGATGCATGGCTATCTAGGAGTAACTCACCCAAAAGAGGGTGAATGTCTTTCATCCTGTTAGAAAAAATGTGGATACTCAAGTTAATAATTGTGATGCACAGCCAGAAATAATTAGAGGCTGCAAGACTGGCAATCATAAATTACTTTTCTTTTAATAACATAACGAAGGCAGAGTCGCAGAGGTAATAGAAAAGTGCAGCTCAAGCAGAGAAGTTCAAATGAAAAAATCAAGGCCAAATCCATTTCTTTAATTCCTTTCTTGCACAAAGGACAATATAATATTCATGGTTTCCAATGGACTAACTTTAACTGTAGGTGATTTTTTCCACAACTAACTCATCTAAGGGAGAGGAAGAAATAAAATCTTAAAGGAAAGCTCTGCTGGCTCTTTAAATCTGTGAAATATAGCACTCCTCCACATCTGCAGGGGGATGCTCTGACCGGGTGATGCTGGGTGTAGACAGGAGGGGGTCTGGCCTAACAAGCTGATTGCAGCTTGAAATTCCAGGAGAAATTCTGGATGCTGGCCAGGGATGCTAATGGGCGCACCAAAAGCCTAATTCTCCCATGGGATTTTCTTGGGATACATCAAAGTGATAGTTCTTCCATTTCTGGAGACATGTTACCGGCCTCCTGCCCAGTTTGCTCCCAGAGCTAGTGCAGAAGAAATTAATAGGCTTAACACAGGTGGCTAAGCTAGCATGGGACAAATTATTCTACTGTGAGACTCTGAATGATTGACTTAGTGCCCGTCTTTAGAAGCTGAAGTTGGGGGAGATGAATTCTGCTTGAGAGCAGCAGCCTGGAGACTGGCTTTATTTCAGTTCAGTATGCAAGGAGCAGCGGAGTTTGGAGTGGGGAAAGCAAGATCATTGAAATCTGAGTTGATGTTATCCATTGCAGTGATTTTCTTTAATTACAGTAGAAGCTGAACATCCTTTTGTCTGTACAGTATGACAGACTTATTAAAATACAATGTAAAACTCGAAATGTAACAAAAGGAGGTGAAATGATTCCTAAATCACCATGATTCTTTTGGAAAAGAGAAAAGGCTTTGCTTCCATGCCCAGACCTATCTTACAGAGATAATATCAGTATTTGCATTACAGTAGTATCTTAAAGCCCTGAGCTTGAGGTTCAGTTGTCTTGGGTGGCATCAAGAAAAAAAAAAAAAAAAATATATATATACAGCCTTTTACATGAATATAATTAAATACAGTTTAATATATTTTCCAATAAGAATGTAAACATATCTGTGCCAAAAATGGGCTCAGTTTGAATTGTACAGATAATGTAGGCTGGAGGTTCCAGTGTGACTTTTAAGCAGGAGTCTGCAATTTGTTCTATTTTAATTTGACCCATCCACTTTGATGGGTAGTCTCATTAATACAGCACAGTTTTACATCAGAAATAGCCCCTTTGAATGATATGAAGCCTAATGCATTCCTCCCACACTGGAATAAATATAATACGTGGTAAACATATTACACCTGGTCATCCTTAATGTAACTGATCGATCATCAATTTTCAAAAAGGGAAAGCATCATAGGGTAGAAAATAGATCAGCTATTGAGCCAGACAATTATTTTCTCTCCTGAATGAGATGCTGTGTGCCAAACCAGAAAGAACCAGCTATTTGGCAGAACAGTAAATGTACCTAATACCTTTAGGACATGTTGGACAAAACTATTTGTTAATAGTGCTCCAAGGACTGGAACAAGGCTCCAGGACCAAGGTGCGTGTCCCATCACTGGCATGAAAACCACTTCACAGTGGTACAAGGCCCCTCATGGAGTAAGGAGTTGTCACTGCCAACAGTGGTACCTGTTGACTTCAAGACTTCTGGGAGGACCAAGGATGTCCTCCAGTCCTCCCTGCCTCCATCAGGGCACCTTCCTGCATGGGGAAAGCCACACCAAGACACATTGCTCACAGCGGCACCAGGAGAGGGATGGGTGGCAGGGTTGGGCAGGCGTGGGATGAGCTTGCTGTCAGAAGTTCATCACGACTTGGCCACCCACAGCGTCTGCACCACCCCATCAGGGCTGGCTCACCTCTCATGCTGCCTGGATGGAGCTGTGGTGCAGGGGAACAGTCTCACCTGCTTAGCTCTCTTTGACCTTGCAGAGAAAACTAACCTAGTCTTTCCTGAGTCACCTGTGACTGCCTCCAGGTGCTGTTCTCACCAATATGAGAATAAGAGGAGAATTAAGCTATGTTGAATTAAATGAGCTCCTAGCTGGGTGACTTTCTCTGCAAGGATTTCAAAAGCATCGCTACACTTGGCTGCTGGGCTTGGCATGGTCTCCATTTTCCAACCCATCCCGGAGCAGAGCTCCTCACCAACCTGCTGCTGGAGACCTCAGCCTCGAGCTAAAGGTAACGTGATAGAAGTCCTTCAACAAAATGAGATTATCAGCTGTCGCAATCCAGTTTGCTCTTTTAAAAGATGTATGTCAGTTTACATCAAACCCTTTGTTAGCTAATGGAATATATCAAAGGAACACTGTCAAGGGTTTTTGGGCCACAGGTTTGACCTACCTTAAAATAGCTGTTATTAAATGGTATAGTTATTTGAAATCTGAATGTCTTTTTTTTTTTTTTTTAAAGAGGAAAATGACACTCTGCCTTTGTAAATTTGATGTCTGCAATTAAATAAAAATGAAAACAAAAGATCCAGATCAAAAGAGAAAGAAAAGAAATTTTGCTAGGGTCTGTAGAAATACAGTAATTTCTCTGTTTGCAGCTTCCAAGCCTGGGCAGCTGAAGCAGCCTGTTGCTGGAGCTGCACTGTCATTGCTGCTGAGGCTGATACACACGCAGAGACATTCTGGCATGAAGCTCCCTCCCATTAACATATTTTTTCTATGAATGGCACTGTTTGTCCTGCAGAGTAGAAAATCCCTCTGCTTGAAAAAATGGTCTCGAGGGACCACCTCTAGAGGGAAGAAGGAAATTTATTCATCCAGGCTCACACGGTCTTGGTCCCTCTGCTGAGAATGACAACCAGCATGACTCCATGTGTCAGCAGAGGTCCTGGCTCAGGAACTGGGCTGAGAAATATGGGGTAATTTGACGTTGACATTAAAACCTGTCACCATCTAAAACAGCAGGGGAAAAAAATAACAATATTTGCTAAAAGGCAGAAGATAAAATCACTAGATGAAATTACTGCTTCAGAAGGACCTTCTAAAAATACCTGCGGTGATAAGTCTGGGTGGCCGGAGAGCTGCGAACCTGGATGGTGGAGACTCTGCTCTGAAGCCAGGTCCTCCCTGGAGGAAGGTAATTTGCACCTTGCAAAAACACTGTCACCAAATAAATTACCGTCATAATGAACCACAAAGACAACAGACAAAAGGAGCCCTTTCCTTGTAAACAAAGGGGCAGGAGGGAAGGCTTCAGCTCCAGCTTCAGCCAAGAGCATGGCTGTTATCTCTCATTAGCGAAAGGTTAACGAAGAAGGTCTGAAGGTCCTAGCAGGCAACCTGCGGCTGCAGCTTGGGCAGACCCAGGCAGTTTCTCTTGGTGCCGCCAGTCACTATCCCCTACAAAACAGGCAGCGATTCATTTGCTGCTCTACCTTTCCTGCATCCAACGACACCTACTTGAGTTCTCCAGGCAGCTCTTTGCACCCTAACCCTGTTTGTATTTCCTGCTACCTCTCAACAAGGGTGACATTCCTGACAGACCATGGTAGGGCTGCATTTCCTATTCCTTGTATAAATCCCTTTTGATTTCACAATCTTTTTGCTATAGGCAGGCGCACCAATATGCAGCTGGGTACAAATCACCCCACGGGCCTGTGTACGCTCTTAATTTCCAATGCATTAGCAGCACACTCCAAAGCTCCATTCCAAGACACAGCCAATAAAAATGAATTAACTGAACAGTCATTAGGATATAATGTGGTAGCGTTAAGGTGAGTCACAATATAATTACCATTATTTCTAATGGAGTTACCATGCCATTACTGCAGAACAACACACCTCACCTCTACCTTCGAATGGGCACACACCTCATTGCACACGCACTGTGGTGCACACTCGATTCGAGCGCAAAAATCAAGGAGAAATCCGGTGCTTGCTTGGAACGTTGCAGGCCCAAGTCAGATGTGTGCAAAAGCCACAGGTGCTGTTAGTGGCTGGACTTCTTAGAAAATCTGGGTCTGTGTCGATGGCATCAAAAGGAGCCTTTTATTCACTGCAGTGACTTTTGGGTGAGGACCTTCAGACTTCTTGACATGGATTCCTAAAGGAAGGTAGATTAGGCCTTCATAATCTGTGGGCATTTAAGTAAGTTTTGAACCTAAAAGCCAAATTCAACCACATTCATGGGAGGAGTAGCAGACAGAAGGTCATTGACTTCTAGCACGCTGCAGCAAAACATGTAGCTGAGGCAAAGGCATGGACTCCTGATGGCCCCATGAAGGAGAAGGCTGCGGCATCTGCTCCACGCTCCAACCTCTGAGGAGACCTTTGGCTTTAGCAGTGTCCTCCATAGGTTTTGGGTTTGACTCTCTCAGGACTCCTGGTTTACAAGGTGGTTGGTGGACTTTTCACAATGTTCATCTCACTGCCAGCTTTGGGGCGTGTTGGCTGGTTCCTAAGCGATTCTCCATAAGGAGCCTGAAAAGGCAGGGAATATGGGATGTGACATAAATGTATTCTGCTAATGCTGTAAATTAGTCATCTCAAATATGTATTTAATATAATAAATTTGGAAGACAGCTACTGTAGGTTAAGTGGCAAATGACTGCACTTATAATGAAGATTAATATACATACAGGTCCTACAGATTTGTTAAACTTCAATAAATATTTATTATAATCCACTGGTTCTTAACTTACACTTGAATAAATTGGCTAATGTTAAATAAATAGAGAAGCATGACCGAAAGAAATGGGCAAAAGCCTGTTGGAGCCACGGTAAGCTCATAACTCATGAGGAGTATGTCCTAACAAAAAACCAACTTACTTAGGTTTGGCTCCAATGCCAGTTGGTTTAACAAGATTTGCATTAGAACCTTCATTTCCAGATGTGATTCAGAAGGGAATTTCTTTACAATTTTAGATGAGATGAGCCTTTTCAGTCAGACCATGGCTAAGGGTTACTTGTGCCCTTCCTAAAGAGCAGCCTGTGCTCCGATTATTCCAACAATCCCAAGACGAAATTAGTTATTCTTGACTATATTGCATCCTGATGCAGACTGAGGATGAAAAACTAACCTAACTTTTGCAGCTTGAATAAAAAAATACCGTTTACTTTCCCTTATATTGGCTCCATATTTTTTAGGGAAAAGGAACTAAGACTGTGGCTGTAAGTCTGAAATGTAGCAAGCACAAAATTGCTCTCACCAAGCTGTTGTGTCCCAGTAGTCTGGGAAACATCCAGTTGGAGCTATCTGACCAGGGTCTAGGTGTGGTCTAGATGCCATCTGACCATCTCTCAACGTGACATCTCTGACATGGCTTTTCCAGAACTGGCTTGGTCACAACTAGTTCAGGTACATTGTGCTTAGCTGGAGACACAGCGGTGTGCCTGGAAGGAGCAGATTTCCAAAGATACCTGGGTCTCTTAAGATGTGGGAGGAAGTCAGTTGAATTTCAGAAGTGCTTTTCCATAAGTAAGCATCTAATTCACTGCTTGTGCTTTTGGAAATGTTACCAAGCACCTATCTGTCTGCATGGGTTGGTGCCTAATTGCCGTTGAAACTCTGGCAGGGGCAGGGATTGCATTAAAAGCTCCTCAGGCACTTCAGACCAGTGTGGAAGGCTCTGCACAAGGCAGGGATTAAGAACAGCAGATTTTTGAAGTATCACAATAGAGTACAGAGCACCTTGTTTCTTAAATTATTTTTGCTCACTGTTCCACGTATCGGTTTTTTGTTGATTTTTTTCCTGACGTATCAAAGGATTCTTGGATCTTTCAGAAGAACTTTTACCCATATCTGATGATAAATTACCTTCTCCTGTAAGTGCAACACGGTGCACACTCTGCTGGCTGGCACTGCTGTTCAAAACCATCTTTCATGGATCATCTTGTTGGCTTCCTCTCCCATCATTATGTTTTTCCCTATGATAACCTCCTTAACATTGTCTTACTGATATTTTCCTACCCTTCCTGGACCCTTTTCCTCCTGCTGTCACACACAAGCTTGCAATGAATATTTCCTCAATCCCATGTGACAGATAATAATGTTTTTCTTAATTGCTAATCACATCTATTAGTGAGTTACTTGCAGGAGAACAGTTAATTCCAGATCGCTTAGAACTTCTGCAGAAGGGCTGTTGGAATGTGCTGTGCTTTCCAGGGCGACTCTCGAGCCTCAAGCCCTGGTGTGCACCACCGACACCATGTCTGGAAGTGATGTGGTTTCATTCCCAACCCTGGACAAAAAAGGATGAGATATTAACCTTATGGATGAGGTTGACCCCATCCAGCAGTACAAGCCCTGCATAATGCATTTTGGGAGGGGAACACAGACCTCGTAGGAAAGTTGAAGTTGTAGAGAGTGGTTGATCTAAGCAAGGGCTTGGCTCAGCAGAGCACAGGGCACAAAGTTGCTGACAAAGGTCCTTGAAGGACGTTTTGCCTGCTCCTCGGCAGGCAGCAGAGCCTCACTGATGCCTCTGGCTGCAGTGGGCTGTTTGGTTTTAACATCCTTGACACAGTACTGCAGGATTTCCTTGGCTCAGACGTTGTCAGAAACTCAGAAACAGTCTCATATATTAGGTAAAGGTGGTGGGGTGACCCTCAAACCCAGGCAGTCCTGAGAACTTCAGGGAACTGAAATGAAGGCAGGAGTAAAGACGGAGTGAGAGCCCAAAGCATCCATCCATGCAGCACAGCCTGATGGAGACATAACTGGAGGGAAACGAGAGGCAGGGAGGGGGTAAAATGAAGCGGTGAGCATTTGTAAATGGGACTCCTCAGGAACTGAACATGATTGCCTAAAAACTCCCGCACTTCCTCTGAACAGCTGCTTTCTCTGTGCTAAATAAATCATGCATCTTGTTACCCTATCCTGTACGCACGGAAAAGATGTGTTTGAGCAAAAAAGCGCAGAGTCCTTCCAGCACTTTGTTTTTCCCACCAGCCTGTATCTTTCTCATGTTAGTTCCTGACCTGGTCTCTCTCCCATCCTCCCCCAGTTCCTCTGCTCTCAAACTAGTCTGGTACAGCCCTGGCTCTGGCCGGCCATCAGCAGTGACCCCAAGAGTCTGACTCCTGGCCTGAGATTTGCAGTGGAGGAGCCTGGTAAGAACCATGAGAGCAGGTTCATGCTCAGTGGGGTGGTGTGGAGGTGCTCAAGGGGACTTGGACCATCTCCACTGGTGTCCCTGCCGCAGCCCTCATCCCTCCAAGGATGCTCTTCTTGCTCCTCAAAACCTTGTTGAGGATGGTACCCCTCAGCAGGCTGCATTTGGGGATCCAAAGGGCACTGCTACATTTTGGGTATGAGTTATTCGAGGTAGCGGGTCTTTGCAGAAGAATGCTGCAGTGCTCCATCAACGTCAGGAGATATTTCTGTAGCATGCACCAAACCATGAGTGTCCTTTTTGCTGTTAAGCACCACCAGTGTTAATCTGGGAGGGAGCGGGAGGCGTGCTCGCTCAAGAAAGATGTGGGAAACCAATTACAAGTTCTTATAGAAATCCAAATGTGTCTTCCTAAATACGCCGCCTCTCAAAATGAGACTGAGATTTAGCTTTCACAATAAGCCTGAACTGTGAACTTTTTAATTTGCACATGGTTTCAGGAAATCTAACTCATCCTATCAGGGGAAAAAAAAAAAAAAAAAAAAAAAAAAAAAAAAACCACTTTAAAAAATATTTTTTTTTTTTNAGAGCATTATATTACACACACAAACTGCAGAAACAACATGCTGGTTTTGAGTATATGTGCATATAGAGATACCGAAAATCTCCCAGCCAGCCAGTGAAACAGCCGTATTTCATCGTTACGATAGCATCCGACGGCTGTATTTCACAACTTCTGAAAAGTTGAAGAAAAACCCAACCCTTACATCTTGCTGAACAAAAAAAGCTCGCAACATGTGAATGAACTCAAGTCAGCTGGTGGGTAATTGGCGAAGTTATCTCTAATGTCACCGTTTCATCCGCCAACAGCGAGATGCTGATAAGCCCCGGAGGTGGCTGAGCTCAGCGGGAGGATGCGGGGAAGCAGCATTTTCCCCTCGTTCCCCGGGAAAAGCAACTCCTTCTCCTGCCTCAGTTTCCCAGTTAAAAAAGGGAGAGCATCACACCGCTGTCTCCCACATCAGGATTTTGAGAGGGGAGAAGTGTGCTATCAATGCACACCGCTTTCATTTGTCATTAGTTTTGAAAACAATTTTATTTTCTTTCTCTTGCCAGAAACACCAAACGAAAAGTAAAAGCACCGTTTGCATCATAACGCATCAATCATATGTCACACAGACACGTTGTATCCAGGTAGAGTGGAAAAGGCTGTACTTTGTCTCTGGGAGAAGTTAGGAGATGTGTGTTTTTAAGCACCATTACATTGCAAAATGGTGATGCAATTGCTGCTTTCGTGGTGGTGGGAGAGCCAGAGCCAGCTGCTTCTCTCAGTTGGTCTTCACTGGTGGAGACAGGATTTTCTGAAGTAATGTGAAATTTTGCAGTGGGCTCAGTTGGTGGAGAGGTGGGACCTTGCACCAAAAAAAGAAAAAAAAAAGATGCTTTTAATTAAAAAAATTAACTTAAATTACCAAAAGGAAGAAAATTAGCTTCAAGAAGGTGAAATTGAAATAAATACTCTTATTTTGGGTCAAACTATATATATCAGGTGTTACAGTTGTGTGATGTAAAAACCAGATCTCATGCTGACTTAGGGGACTTTGCAGGCAGCTTCAAAGCCCAGAGTTGATCTTCCCCAGCCATTAATAAAAGGCAAAGCCAAGAAAAGATTTGCTTTTATAAAACACAAAATAACTCATCTCTTCACTAGGTATTTGGGGTATATGTTTGCTGGTAGGGATGTGCCAATTTGTCAAGGCCTTAATTTTTGGCAAGAATTTATCTGTCTTGAGACAACTGCTATGGGCAAAAGCTAATTCCACCCAGTGACAGAATTTCAGGTCAAAGCAAGAAAAAGAAACAAAAAAGAGAGAAGGCACATCCGCAGCAGCCTTATCAGCTAGGAGCAGGACAGAGCCCCATTCAAGCTTCTATGCCAATAAAAAATTAATTATTCATAGACGTTCTTATGGAGAACAGAGGAAGACCAACCACTGGGTGACCAAGAGTCTCCTCACCACCAGCGAGGTGGGAAGGTGGCTGGGCCAGCAGGTTGCTGGGAGATGCCCAGCTGGGGCTGCCCTCGTGCCCAGGAGCTCCCTCGAGCTGGAGGTGTTTGGGGGTGCTGGGAGGGTGAATGGGGTGCATGGCTCAGTCGGTTTGGCTTGATGCCAGGAAAGCGCAGCATCTTCTGCAGGATGCGAAAACCCGATTGACCTGACAATCACAGGGCACTGCCCAGGCTGTCGGTTCAAGATCAGATTTTGGCCCAAAGAAACCCAGAAATCAATACCAAAAAATGCTCCAATTGGGTCAATAATCTGCATTTTTAGTTTTTTTATTATTGGAAATATTTATATTACAGTAGCTTGGTATTTTAGAAGGCTATAAATGCATTTTTATATAATCAGCATTTTTAAAAGTCTATAAACATCCACTATGTTTGCCTAATGTACTATAAAAGCTTCCAAAGGAGCTGTTATTATCCAACTTGTCACCTCACACATGCTCCGAGGAGGAATTTTTTTTTTCTTGTCTGCTGTTAATAAAATGAAGCAAACCATTAACAGCTTTGGAGCTGCAAGGAGAAGTAAAGGGGCTTGTAATCTTGGACTCCAAAGGAAACGTCTGCAGCTTTGCTCCTCGCCTCTTTGAGATTCCCAACACGCAACAACAATTTCAAACAGACAAAATCAGTTTAGGTTACATAAATTCAAAAGCCCAAGCCTGCTTCTTTTAAAGTAACATCTTGCATTTTGTTTGGAGTGTTGCAATCTCTCACATAACATTTTGAACTGGTTCAGTTTTGCAGTCTGCCGCGCATCTTCCTCTGGTTTCTTTGGTTAAAGGAGCTTTAATGCAGAATTATTACGTGCACACATACATGCATTATTATTACATACGCACATGCATATACATGTATGCATATTTGTGTATGGGTGTATGCAAATGTATACATATATATATATATAAATAAAGTTTAGCAGGCTGTAGTGGTTGCACATTCAGGACCAATATCTCCTGGCACTCTCTGCATGCCAAACTCCCAGCGCTATCACTGCATGGAGCAAGCTCCAGACCAAGTCCTGATAAAAACATGCCATGCATTTTGGAGAGGAACACAGATATTTTAGTCCCTGAGAGCTCAAGGGTGAGTGTGGTGTAAATCAATTAGTGAAGGGAAGAAATCTGTGTGCAAAAATCAGGTTTGAGTTTTAAACAATCTCTTAATTCACATCTCAGAGATTTGCTTCTGGTTCATCTCCGTTTATAGTTTGCTCCTGTTCCCAACATATCTTGGTGTCGGGATGGATTCTCAACCCTGGGGAACCTGTCAGGGATGTGATAACAACTCACTCAATCCAAAGAAGGGCACGATTGCGCCTGCGATAGCGAGTGGCTCTTAACAGCTCCCCTGCCGCCGGTGCAGGGTCCCGCTGGGGCATGGGGAGCTGCTCCCTCCAGGGACTGTGATTTTGGATGGGGTCGAAAATAGCGTGAGAACCTGTCGCTTTCAGCACTCGGTTTCTCAAAAACCCCAAGATGCTCCCAAGAGGGTAACAGGCAATGAACTCCCCCTGGGAGGGTGTTTTGGGTAAAGGTTTTCCTGGATGGATTTGGGATGGCCCTGGGGTGAGCCAGGGTGGAGAAGGGCTTCCACGGATTCAGTTATTGAAAGGACATGGGCTGGGAAAGCATTGAAAGTCCTGGCTGATGCCCGAGGGGGAGCAGCTTGGACATCCCTGCAGTGATGGAAAAGAGAAGGAGAAAAAAACATGCATGCAGTTTATGCCACTGCAGGAAATTCCCAGCTGTTCTGCAGGAAAATGAGCTGAAGGTGCAAAGGGGACATCGATGGTCACAAGGACCATGTTGGGGCAGAGGAGTGGAGAGGGGGAAGAAGCACTCCTGCAGGCTGTCTCCCTACCGCCAGTCCCATGCGGGCTGGCAGGTTTGGTCCTTGGGGTCAGACAGAGCTGCCTGAGGGCTGCTCTATGCTGTGGCCACTGCAGAGATAGCTCTGGCACCTCAGGGACACCAGACTTCATGGCTTTGCTGTCACAGACCCCTTTCTGGGCTATCCAAGTGGTGATAGCATGGAACAGCCTGTCCTCAGGACAGGGGGGCAGAGGGAAATCCAGGTTCCCAGTGCAGGTTCAGGAGACCTGTTGGCTGAGACAGAGAAAGAGCCAAAGCAGCCCAGGAGAGAGAGCAGATGCATCAGCCGTAGCGGCTATTTCTGGCATCGTCCTCGGAGCTGGGGAGCTCAGACATCAGGGCATGGGGAAGTACCGCTGGGACGTCCTGGGAGCCCTTCCCACCTCGTGGCACTGTGGGGTCATTCCTGCAGGCATTTCCTGTCCTTAGATGACTTGCTATCAGCTCCCAACAAGTACAACAACCTTAGAGGAGTGTTCCCTGATGGTGTCACATGGATGTCCTAAGTGGAGGTATCCATCAGGATCGGCACTGCCGGGTCTCTGCGCAGCAGTGCACTGATCCCATGGGTGACTGTCTCCGTCACACATTTTTCCACTTTCATTGATGGCTGATGGGAGTGGAGGGTGTTGGGCACCTCTTTGAGGTTCATGCAAAGTTCCCACCCTGGCTCCACATCCAGCCACCACTACCAAAGAGTGCATTGGCAGATAAAGGGTCCCTCCAGCCCCAACCCCCACAGCCTGCCTACAGTGGTGGTCTGTCAGCAGCATGAGGTGCACTTGGGGTGCGAGGAGATGTCATGGTCCTTCTGGCTGAGCATCAATGAGGTGGCACGCTGTGGAGACCTGGTGTGGACAGGGCAGAGGGGGCTGTTGGATTCAGGAGGTGCTCCAGGGTGGAGGTATGCTGCAAACAAGCAGGACAGGTTGGCTGAATGCGGCCAATGCCACATCTATCAAAATTTATCCACTCTCCCAAGGTGACCTCCCCAGGTCTCTGGTGTCCTGGACATCTTTACATTGAAACCAGGTCTAAGACAAGTTTCTAGAGTGGTTCACTTCTTCTCCGGGTGCAAGCAAAGGGCAGTGCCTGTGCTGTTGAAATCACCCCTCCTCGGGGTACCACCAGACAAAGCTTTGGAGTTTGGAAAGCTCCCGTGACCTCAAGTCCCAGGACACACTGCTGTGTTGGTGACCCAGATTGATACAGCATAGCAGGAGGGGTTTCCCGGGCTGGCAGTGGGGCTTACCAGTGCTCCCCATGTAGGGCAGAAGGTCCAACACCTTCCCAGCCTTCAGCACCTTTGGAGACACAGGAGAACAGACGTGGCTGAACAATGGCCTGTGCAGGACCTTGCGGTGAGGGACTTGGCCCCAGCATGAGGTCTTTGAATCCTGGTTCTTCCCTGTGTAAAGTTGAAAATCAGGATCCCTTGAGCTTTTTCCCCATCTTCTCGCTTGGATGCCTTTCTACCATGGAAGAAGAAATGCAAATGAAAGAAAGAAAAGGAGAGGAAAAGAATACATGCAGGAGGAAGCCAAAGGTCTTCCGGCACAGACAAGGTCTCCGTTCCACATCTCCCAACACCGGCGCTTACCAAACATAGCCAGGGCCCCGCGAAACCTCGGGCCGCCGGAGAGTAGTAAGATGAGCTCCCTCTTTATTTGGCCTAGCTAAAAATAGCAGAGGGGAAAAAAAAGGCAGAGTCAGGACCCTGCAGGACCAGTAGTCAATGGGCTGCGAGGAGCGATTGAACTCCAAATACTGCTCAGCAGCCTCCAGCTGACAGGCTATTTTTTGCCGTGGTTGACTAAATATGGTCAGGGAGGGAAGAGCACGAGAAGGGGCCACTTGCCCGGGAGTGCGTGTTTCGGATGCTTCGCTGGGTATATAAGCACTGGAAAGGTGGACTCGCTTTCTGACCAGCGCTTCCCCCTCCCCTCCGCCAGCCCCCCTCTCCCCCCGCCGGGGTGTGCGTGTGTGCATCCCTCNGGCCTGCTCTCTTTTTCCCTTCCTGCATTAGAGATTGGCTATAAGGAGAAGGCTGACGGCTGCAGCATGAAGCGCATTATTACCTTGTGATTCCATGACCCTCCTCTATGCATCCCTAACTCTCGAAAGCTGATTCAGCTTTCAGCTAGTGCTCTGGTGAGTCCTCTGCTGCAACAGAAGCTCCTAA
>VXBL01006671.1:1743750-1790679 GCA_013400195.1 Aramus guarauna | reverse complement strand
GGGTTTGTGTGTCTTTGCACATGGGCTGGGCAGGAGGAAAGTCTGCTGGTTTAAACTGAGCCGTAACTCACTCTCGGGATGTAAATTGTAAATCAGCGTTATTTTTCCTCCTGTGACCATATAAATGCGCATATTGAAACTACCTGCTTGAGAGACATACTTCTTTATATGCCCATATGAACCTGGCAAGCTATGGAATGTAAAGAAGTANCAGTGATATTTTAAAAAGCAGTGGAAAAGCATCGATGCAATTACGTATTCCAAAGTGCTTAGTTTGCCACTTGCTAAGTTTACTTAAACCCTCTTTAAAGGGTTCATTAGAAGACTGTGAGAAACGGTAAAATTCATTAACATGAAGGGAGCCATTCTGCATTTGCCCGTAAATTGGTATCGATCGGCAGCAGCGTGGCGAGGGGCAGCAGGCGCAGGTGAGCGCGCCCTGCTCGCCGTGCTGAGCGTGCAGGCAGCGAGCAGGCAGCGCCCGGCGTGACCTCCGTCGTCGCTCCCTGCCTAAATCCTGCCTATAATAGTCTCCTATTCAGCCCGAGCGGCGTTTGCAGCCCTGCCACTCGGCCCACATTGTTCGGGGAGCTTTAAAGCTCAGCGCGGCTGCGAGGAGGCGAGGGAGAGGGGGAGAGCCAGCGGCTGCACGCAGGGCTGAGCCCCACGGATGCACAAGAGCGTGGCGGCGTGCACGGACGTGCATCCCACGGGGGCTGTGGGAATAACTCAAAAAGACTTTGGCCCGAGCTGCCGGCACTTGGCTTTGGCTGCCTTTTATGTTGCGTATCTGCAGATGTCCCCCCAAAACCCCTCAGCTGGCGTGGAGCTCAACCGGATGACTTATTAGAAGCAATTTTTAATTTATTTTTTTTTTTAAAATACCCTGAAGTCCCCAAAAGGCATGTGCTATCTTTTGGGGTTTGCTTATCTGCGAGGTAGTGTCTCACTCACAGTGACCAGCAGAGGAAAAAATCATTGGATTCACTAGGTAAGACGCTTTCTTCTTCCTATGCTTTAATCTCTACTTACTGATGAAAGCAATTGCTTGTCTGGAGCTGATGAGTTTTCTTACTCTGGCAAATGGAGCAGTCCTTCCCGGTGTCGGTTTGTAAATCAGTAGCTGGCCATTTGATTTTTGGCTTTCTGAAAACAAATTGGCTTTTTGTTTCCAAATTGCAGGATGGAGACAATTGGGAAATAATATATATTTAACTTTTCCCCACATGGCTTTGTCTAAAATTGTATCTATGTGCACATAAAGCAAATCCCCTCCACTAAACCACATTTTGGTCTTTTTAATTGCTGAAAGTTTACAATTTTGAATGAAACACCTACTTTTTAGGTGGAGTGGGAGGTTGGCTTTTACTCTGTGTGGTTTACGTGACAAAGAGCCCCTGCCAGGGCAGCCACTGGACCGCTGCCGCTTTGTGTCCGGTGAATTATCCAGTTCCTCTTCCCAGGGACCAAAATCCATNGCGTTATTTTTCCTCCTGTGACCATATAAATGCGCATATTGAAACTACCTGCTTGAGAGACATACTTCTTTATATGCCCATATGAACCTGGCAAGCTATGGAATGTAAAGAAGTATGTATTTCAGGTGGGAACCCTTCTCAGAGGAGCAGTGTGTGACCCCGGGCAAAGCGGGGAAGAAAGACAGACAGATTATTTTAATTTTTTATTTTTTCTTAACTGCCTGACCTGGCAGACCGACTGGGGAGTCAATTGATGATCTTGTTCCAGCGCGTGTATTGTTCTGTCACTTTGCCTGTGTCAGCAGGTGGAAATGCTCATCAGGACATTAAATATTCAATATGCTGACTGCGGCATGGGCTTTGAAAGGCGATGCCAGAGGAAAGCTGGCTGTCCACTCCTGGGTTTTAACAGGGAGGCAGGCCAATCGCTCCTTTTTCCTGTTTCCCCGTCAACCCTTTTTTCCCCCCAAAATAAGGCTAGATAGCAAACAGAGTTGGGTGATCTTTGTATCTAGGAAAAACAAAAGGAGATGGAGCGAGGGGAGAGGAGAGAGGAAAATAATACAACAGTTGTGACTCAGGCATGCGGTGTTCTGGCTTTAAATTAGTGTGCAAACTCCGCTTATTGAATCTTTCCCACGTTAAAACTTTTTGTGCTTAAAACTGGCGAGAAGGAGATCTTCCTTGTCGGTGTGCCGAGCCACCGAGTCAGCAGATCACAGCCAAAGCCAGAAGAGTACTCTGAATATAGGGGTCTTATTTTCCCAAAGGAAAATGAGAAAATTAGCTCCTTTAATTCTGGAAGCCTTCACTAGCTTCCGCATTTCCTTTTTTAACCTTTCCCAGTGTAAAATAGTTGGCTACTTTTCCAGGATCCTACAACAATGAGGGAAGATAAAAGAAACTGGGTTTAAATACAAGTTTAATGTTCTGTGTAGGTGGGAATCCCATCCGAGGGTGTAAAGCTCTCACCCCCAAACATCCTCACGCTTCTCTGATGCCTGTAATGATGGGCAAAGCCGAACTCCTCAGAAAGCCGCTGCCCAGCTCCCCAAACTCATGTTCCCATCTTCGCGGGGCAGCTGAGAACACGTTTTGCTTTTGAGCGATTTCCCAGCAATCACGACGCTCCTCTTCACGTGGCTGACGGGCTCCTAAGGTATCGTTTGGTCGGTGCGATGCCTTGGCATCCCGAGCTGAGATTAATCAGGTCTTACCCATCACAGCATCCTCCCCTGGGCACCAGGAGCGGGGGAGACTTGGAGTTTGGATTTTGTGGAGTCTTTATCCGGCTCTATTCACGGCAAGCGGCGTCATCACTTGTTACACGTACGCCGAAGGGGATTTAACTGTAAGCAGGCGCTCATGAATAGCGGGTTAGAAAAGGCAGGCTGGGCTATCAGGGAGATTTCCTATGTGTAGGATTTGGTGGTGTTTATTAAGAGGGTTTTTTATTGTTTAAAGTAAATACCGTGGCTGATGGAGGCGTGGGAAGCGCTGAGCCCCTTCCTAGCAGAGGAGGAGCCTTTCCTTTGCCAGGTGGCTTTGGGAAGGCCGGGTTTGCGCGGGAGGATGGCTGATCCGCACATCATCCCTTTTGCATTTTGGGATGCTCTGGTTATGCCAGGCCTTGGAAAGTTGAGGCTTTCCTGGCTGGCCGCGGCGGGGTCTCTCGGAGCAGGGATGCAGGGATGCAGGGATGCAGGGATGCAGGGATGCAGGGATGCAGCGTCCCTGCACCCAGCCCCGCCAGCAGCCACCCTGCGTGGGGGTGGTCCCCAGCCCCCGGCGTCTCACGCTGCTGGGGTCCAGCCCTATTTTGGGGTCAGATTTAAATAAAATGGTGTTGGATGCTGGGAAACGAGCTGAGCCTGAGCAGGAAAGCTCTGCTGCCCAAGCGGGGTGGCAGTTTCGCTCCCTTGTAAATCACTGATGTTAGCCTGAGTTTCTGGATGAAAAATGAGGACAATTGGCACCATTCTGGATATAACACAAAATTCCCTCCTTTCCCACCTCTTCTCCCTTTCCTTCTCCTTCCTTCTTTCCTTGTCTTTTTCTTGCTTACTTGCATTTTTTCTTTTTTCTTTTTCCTTTTTCTTTTTTCTTTTTTTTTCTTCTTTTTTTAATTTTTTTTTCTCTTCGCCTTCTTTTTTTTCTCTTCCCTTTCTTTCTTTCCTCAGCACAGGTTTAACTAAAACTCCCGTGCCACTGTGCGTTGGGTGCTCGTGGTCTGATTTACAGTAGATACCTGCATTCCTAATGCAATTTTTATCTCCTTCCCCCCCTCTCTGAATTAATACGCTTGTTAATCACATGGAATTGCTAACTTTAGGAAGTCACTAAGTGCTCAGATTTATTTTTTATGTAAATATTTTCAAAGCTATAATTCTGAGCGCTGTCTCGCAGCATGGGAGCGAAGGTGGCAGGGGAGGCTTTGCCATGGCACATGTCCTCAGGCACCCGGGCTTGGATGATGTCAGAACCAAACTGGGGAGTTTATGTGTGGCCCCCCCCAGAGCCACAGCAGCCCCGTGCTGTTGGCGTCGATGGGAGCAGACGACGGCCGCAGGCCTGCAGCAACCAGTTTGCGCTGTTCTTTTGCTTCCTGGGAGCTCCTCTTCCTGTTTTTACCTATTTGGATTAAAACCGTGACTGTTACGTTGCACTAAGTCCACTCTATTTGGTAGCTAAAATTAAGCCAGTTCTCTTTCGCTCTTTATAAACGGGTGAGGATCTCCCAGCTCTGAGCGCGGTCGCGGGCATGCTGCGAGGAGCATCGGTGCTGGACCCGTTGCTGTGCAGCAGCGCCGGGATGCTCAGGTGCGCCCATCCATCCTGCAAACCAAGGACTGTGCAGTGCCAGGCGCAGAAACAGGAGCTTTGAGAATTGTAAAAGCCATAAATCCAGTGGACCAAATTAGTTAAATTTTTCTATTCTATGCCTCACAAAATCCAGCCGTTCTTGAGATTAATTCTGTGTATGTAAGCGGAACTACCACCAGGTATAAGATGGATATTTTGCACATGCACACGAGAGCACAGTGACGAATTTGTGCCATGCGGGTTTTCCCTGGCGGATTTGGGTTGTTGTTTTTTTTTTAGTTTTGTGCGTTTGTTATGTTGATGATCTATTATTACTGTTGTTACTATTACTTAATATTGGAAGACAGGTGGTCCCATAAATTCCAGTACCCTCTTTTGAAAAAAAAAATAAAAGGGGGGGGGGGCATGTTTGCAATTCAAGTTTAATAGTGCATTCATCAAGAGCAATAAAGCATTTTATTGCACAAATATTTCAAGGGATGTGCTGGCCCTGGTAAAAGCATTAGTAAAGGGGTGCATCAGCAATCTCATTTAAAACTGTCGACCCAACGTGAAAAATGTTGCGTTGAAGAATAAACTGCTATTAAGCATGATTAGATTGACCTGCAGGACAGATATTTTAGCTGCAGCAGCACAAGTCGATCAAAGTGAGCATCGCTTAGATTGCAAATTTTTTTTTTTTAATGCCCTAAATTAAAAATGAAAGAGCCTCAGAATATTTAGGACCAGAGAGTGACTTTGGGGGTGAGATTTGTGCATTCAATTCGAAGTGGTTTGGAAAGGTGGAGAATGGGGGAAAATGTATTAATTGCTGCCCCTTTAGCATACATTGAAAGTATGTTACTCAGATCAACCAATCAAAAAAGAAATTGTGCTGACTCAGCATTCGGGCTAGTCTGCACGTCCGATTGCAGAAGAGATCAGCACTGCACTGCAGTATCTTTCCCTGCCTTTGACACCAGCCTAGCTGGGCAGGGCTTCCCTTGTGTTTCCCAGGACTGGTTTAGGCCAAGAACAAGAGAAGGCCCTGAAGAGAAGAAGAGAGAGTCAAGGTTGCATGAGCCTCGAGCTGCTAACGATCATTTTAGTCAGTAAGCAAGAGCTTCCATGCTAGGTTTGCCCTGCCAGATGCAAGCGGCATGAATTGCTTGGGAATATATCTATTTTTAAAGACTTTCACCACATCTTGCACTTAGCAGTGACTGTGGGCGAGGGGGTGGTGTGTTCCTCGCAAGAGAAATATCCTCGCTCCTCAGCTCTGATCCCTCCCCTGAAAGCCCAGGGCTGATTTAAGTATGTGAAGACGGTAGCTTTAACATTTGCCGCTTGACGTTAAAGTTGCTCTTGACCTTGGCCAAGCGGGCAGCAATGCTGCGAGATGCTTTCCCATTGGGATGCAGGGAGCCCAGCGCTCCAAGGACGAGAGCTGAAGGTACGGGCTCCACTGCCAGCTCACTGGGTTTGCAGACGAGTTGTGTAGCTCCTCTGCCTCAGTTTCCCCCAGAGGTAGAGTAGGTGCCCTCCATGGAGTTGTTGTTGAAGCTGTTGCTTGCATCACGGGGATAAAGCTAGAGGAAGCCAAGCCAGGCTGATACAACTACCCAAGGACAAGCTGGCTCTGGGTTTGTGAGGACTTCCCTGCTTTGGTGTTGGCTTGCACAGTGATGCCCAGCACGTGTTTTGGGGAGACGGCACAACCTGGCTGTAGTGTGCCCCCTCTGCCCTCATGCCAAAATGCAAAGACCTGTCTGGACTCCCCAACATCTCTGAGCAAGTACGGGGTGCCAGGTGTCATGGTGGACCCTCCAACCTGGACCCCGCAGGGCCGTGGCTGCCTGGGGGTTATCCTAGTGAGAGTGAGCTGGGTGATGGGGTCCACGAGATGCTCCAGCATCACGGGGCTGCTCGCTGCCTCACAGATTCTGGTTGCCAGTCTGGGCACAATACTGCACGGTGCCGCATTGCCGGCTGACCCTGCCGGCGCCAGGGAGGTTGTGCAAAGCCAGCACAGCCCCCGGGCTTGCCCAGCCGTGAGAGAATTGGTGGGTACCTGCATGGGCAGGTGGAGGAACGTCCTCATGGGCTGCCTCCTCCTGACCACTGCTGCGCCCCGTGATGCTCTGAAGGCATTTTTGCTGGCACTGTTTAACCAGGATTGGTGTGCATCCCTGGTTTAGTTTGTATTTCTGCAAAGCGGTGTGTATGGAGAAGCAGAGGCCAATGGTGGATATCTGTGAGTGCAAGTGGAATGCTTTTGGATACAGATATGTCTTGAATAAAGCAGAATTTAACAGCCAAAGGTTTAAGCAGTTGGAGCGGTTGCTGGTGGTGCTCAGGAGGCAAGCTACGCACTGGGGCTCGGGGGAAGCAGGGCGACTGACATCTCGAACAGATGCAGGATTTTCCTTTTTTTTTTCCTTTTTTTTTTTTTTTTTTCCTTCATGAGGCACAGGGCTGTGCCTGTAAATGCCTCGCCATGCCCAGATATGGCCTGCGCTGGGACCTGTGCCGTTATCTAAAAAAGCCCTGGGCAGACTGATGAGCCTGGGGGGACCGGGGAACAACTGCTATAAATAGCGCTCATTCTCAGCTGCCCTTCTGGTGGGACCGGATTAGGTGGCATCTGGGCAGCCAAGAGTCGCAGGACTCGTGACCACCGACCGCAGAAGTCACCCAGCAGCTGTAAGGATGGGAGTCATCCCTGCAAAGCCCTTACATAGGCAAGTCAACCCTGGCATTTGGGGAGTCGGATAAAGCTACGGGAGCAGGAATCCAGTGACCTAAGAGCAATCAAGAATAAAGTTCACTGCGACAGCCGGGGCAGTTCTTCCAATCTGGGAAGTGACCCGGCGTTGGAGGCAGGACTTGGCCTTTGGCTGTTGAAGCTGTTCGGTGCAAGAGAAGGAAGGCGTTGGGAGGGAGCCGGTAACACGGGAAGCAAAGTGTTGCAAGGAGTTGAAGAGACTGGTGTCCTCTTCTGGGATGCTGTGGGTTAATTTGCTGGTAGTGAGATTATTGGAAGCTCTGATTTAATATTTGTGTTTACTTCAGATAAACAAATTAACAAAAAAACCCAAGTCTTAATAATTTAAGGTACCGACTTGATTGAGGTTAGTATAGAATAATGAATCTCATGCAGTGATTTCACTCTTAACCTTGCAGAAGTGCATGTAGCTTATGTCCCTGTGGATGCAATATAACTGGTCCCTATACGCGAGCGGTACGTGTAGCTATAGACTGCAGGAGTGTGATCTAGCTCCCGCAACAGCAGTGGAAAAGGACTGTGTTTTGTTTGAATTAAGCTCAGCCTTGAGTATTTGAAGGGAAAAGATGGACTGGGGAACAGGGATGGTTTGGCTGAGCGGGGGTATGGCTGTGCAGGTGATAACCGGAGGGGATGTCCTGAAGTATGTGCAATGGGAGATTGGGGATAAAAAGCAGGGAAGGATGCTGCAGCTTGTCCCTGAGCGGGTCTGCTGTGGGACAGGGACCGGGATGTGCGGGCAGGGCAAGAGGGGTATTTATGTACAGGCTTTGTCCCTTCCCCACGTCACGGGTGTCAGAGCTCTGATGCACACAGTGCTGCACCACCTTACTGTCCTTAAATTTGGCCAGCTTTGTCCTAAAGCCTTGTCTTTGAGACAATAAGATGCACCCGCACCCACTAAAATCTATTGTGCCATTTCTGCAAAGACCAGCAAAAGTCGCCCGTGTGCCGTCCCCTCCCTGTCCTCCACGCTCATTTGGCCTATTTGAAGCTGAATTTATTCCTGGGAAGGTCCCCATCAATTTGCCTTGCTCTTTTGTTGACAAGTTTATTAAAAACCTGGGCAACTACATATTAAACTTTTATCAGTGTCGAGGAAGAATACGTCCTTTGAGCGGCCACAAAAGTTATGGATTGAGTCTTAACGTTTCTTGTTCCACCGTTTGGCTGAGTCAGCGTAACAAATAAAAGCTGCCACTTCATTTTTTTTCCCCCATTTCTTGAGAGACAGTTCCCTTAACAGTGTAAGTAACAGTGTCCAACAGTGCAAAAAGGTTTCAGGTCTGGGTAAACATGAGCTTTTCTTCTTTTTTTTTTTTTTTTTTTTTTTTTTTTTTTTTTTGTGGTTATAAGTCTTTAATAATTTGAAATATTAACTTAAAGAGGGAATAAAATACGAACCTTGGAGAAAAGTATTGCTTTTTAGGTCTCAACTAATAGCTTTGGTAAAATAATTGATACTTTATAGTGTTTATATGAAAAAATACCCCCCAAATAATAGTATTTGTTGTACCACAAGTGATGTGCTTCCATCATCTGTGAGGGCATGAAGGGGTTGGAGCGCTGGCCCTCAGTGATGCTTGGTTGGGGATGTACCTTTTGTGCTGCTGCGATATGGGATCTTTGCTCTTTTTCTTTAGTCATAAGATGAAACAAAGAGGAGGCCAATATGTTGCACCAAAGATGTTAAAAATAAAGCGTTAGAATCACATAACCTAGTTCCCGTTTTGCCGTGCAGCTGAGTTTTTAGGAGTTGAAAGAAGCCTGAAAAATAATCAGTGAGAAGGAGTTTGAACTGCTATAACAACAGACAGGCAGGGAAAAAAGTGAGTATCCGTGGGACTGAGCCACAATTCTTAAACTCTGTCGGATAAATAAATAAATAAGTGTCCCCAGGCAGCATCTTTCTCTGCCTGTCACCATGTCCAAGGATTTTTTAGTTCTTAAACAGGTTTGCTGGCATAATTTGTCAAGTCCAACAGGGAGGTTTCCGTGTGACAGAGGATCATTTTTCACCAGGCACAGTGGTGCACCAAAGCAGTCCTGCAGGCTCCGAGCCACTCCATAATTAGATAACAGTTAACATACGTGTGTTAGATGGATCATCATTCATGCTATAGGACCGAGCAGAACCCGCCACTGCTGAAACTGCGCCGTGCCGAAAGTAGGCGGGGAGCGTTCTGGACAAATACGTCTTCCTCCAGGAGTTTATCTGCATCACCATTTGCTCCAATTATAACTAATTGGACACATATTGCATTTTCATAGCATCTAATTTTCTATTGATTTTAACGGGACTGCTGGTGTTTTGTACTATTAAGTGGTATCTCGTATCAGTTGCTGTTTAAAAATGCTGAGTACACTCCCCTCTATGGAATTATGCAGTCAGCAGATGTTTTAAAACCTATTTAATTGTTTGGTCCATAAAATGCACAAACTGTATTAGGGAACGGCTTTGTTCTCTTTTGAGTGTGTGAGTTGAAAAAAAAAAAAAAATTTTAAAAAAATCCAACCCCACAACTATTTCCACCACCAGTTTCAGGAGCTGCAGCTCCCAGAGACCTGCGCAGAGCCTTGTGTTTCAGGCAAACGGCTTCGGAGGGTCCGTCTCGGTCCCGCACGGAGCCGGAGCATTGGCAGCTCCCTCCAGGTTTCGATGCTCTGCATTGCCAGAACAGATCAGGTCTGTGCTTGAAATAGGACCTAGAGGCCCAGGACCAACATCTGGGTTAAGACAGAGATTCTCAAATTGAGAGCCGAGATTTTGGTAAGGTCACTTTTGACTTTCTGTGTAACTAAGGAATAAGGTGATAATTGTAGGGTTTCCGCCTTTATTCTCTGTCACAGATATTGCCGTGTACCTCGGCAATACGTCCAAATAAACCCGGGCTATCAAATTAGCCATTGCGTTTCAGCAAACACTCAGCGAAGCGGGATGAAAGCAATAGTTCAGCATCATTTAAAGAAGAAAAGATTTAAAGGAGAGAATTAGGGGAGGAACGGAGAGGTGGCTTAGCAAAAAGCGTTTCCAGCAATGTGCGGTGGATCATTGGATCACGGATATTGGATAATGGTATTAATGGCAGAGAAGGCAGGTAAAAGGGGGTGGAAATGATGTTACGGGGCAGCTGAGTTACCCTGGGGTGCTGGTGAGTTTGCTGTCGACTCGCTGCCTTCGCTGGCCATTAGCAAGGACCGCGTTGTGTCTGTGGGAGACAGGTGAGTTCATGGGGATGTATAAATTAAATAGACACTTTATTAAGTTCAGGTAATAGTTTTGGTTTGAAAGACTGAGTGGCTACTGCAATGTCAGCAGCTACTTTAGTGCATAAAGGAACAGAGTGCTTTTTAATTAAGTCAAAATCCAAGCGGAAGACTCCCGAGCCTTGTCTGGAGTCTATTTTTTGGGTCGAATATCTATAATTTTAGAAACATTAATAAAACACAGTCCACTTTCTCCCTATCATAATATAAGTTAATTTAATATTTTATGTCTGTAAGGAAAAGGATAAAAGCGGCAAGGTTGTATTTTCTGGTTTACAAATGGCACATTGTGCAGAATACAGCAACTGTGGCATTGATTTAAGCATCCTCGCAAAGACGCCGTGCAATAAAGTTGAAGCACCTGCAGTACAAGTATGGCTGTTTGGTGGAAAAAACAGCAAAGTGAGAGAGTAGACATATTCCTGTATTATCAAAAGCCACTTCATTTTGGGGAAATTTCCTCCAATTTAGTAACGTTTGGATGGAAATCAAATAACACATTAGCTTGAGGAAAGGGGAAAAAAAGCCTTCCAAAGCTAATTACGGAGGGAATGTGCACTTCATTAAGATAAAGCTGTAGGAAATCAATGTTCTGTATTGTTGTTTTTTCCTTTTGATTGGATTTTAGGATGATAAATTGTTAATGCATTTGATCTAAAAATGATTTGTTTATTCAGATGAAGAGCAACAGTACTTTGTCTCATTTGGCCTTTTAGCTTATAATGATAATGGCTTTGAGGGATGCTCATTTCTCAAAAGGGTATCGGACTGGAATAGGCAGGAGATTTCTGGACTCAGAAGGATGGGCCCTATGCACGGGTTCGTTGTAGGCTAATTCTATTGCATGTTGAATCTTCTGCTTCATTAGGAATATCGACAAATGCTGATAAATTCCTCGGCTTTTCTGTACTGTCTATAACACGTCTTTATTAGAATATTGGGCTAAAGTGGAAAGGTCTTCAATAGATCAGATCCTCTTACGTTGCCTACCACTGATCCTACTTGCCATGGCAGTGGTTTGGAAATGTGGGGCTTTTGCCCGTTTTCATGCCTGTAATCATTAACAGCGGAGCTGACACCCGGGCCAAAAGTAAAACAGAGGCGTTACGCAACAGTCAGCAGAGAAAGAAAAGCAATGCACAGGTTTATTTTGTTATTTCGGCTTTGATCTGCCTCTAACAATTCTTGCTTGCCCAGCATGCCCACGGCTCTCCAACGCCATCCTGCAGCAGCGCGGACTTTGCCCAGCTCGGGGATGTGCCGGCGCGATGGACAGGCAGGACTTGGAGCAGGGTCCTGTGAAGGGTGGCACCAGCACCCGATCCTGGCCCTGGGGGACAGAACGGCTAGAAAGGACCTTTCCCATGTGAGACTCAATTTCATGAGGAAATGACTGGACCTGGATCCACGTTGGACAGCAAACCTGAATTTGGTGCTGTCGGGTGGTGGAGGTTTTGAACACGGGACAGGGTGCTGTCGCAGACTGCACTTGCAGCATCAGCACAGACAGGAAGGGAGGGCGAAACCCTGCCTGGTTGTTAGGTCTAGGCAAAGCTCTCCTGCCAGATCCTGCCTGCTGAACCTGGCAGCGCTGGGCAGGCAGCGGTGAACCCCGGCCCCCCACATTTCACAGGGGTGGGGGTCCACAGGCATTCAGTGGATGAGCACTGCCTCGCAGGAGAGATCAGGAGCTTCAACACATCTCAGACCTTTGAACACATCTGAGAGAAGCCTCTGTAATTCATCTTGCTGAGACGGCTTGTACAGCCTCAGAGCCCAGGCTGGCAGTACCGGGGCTGGTGGAGAGCCGTGCTCTCCCTGCCGGGAGGCTACAAGCCCCGTGTGTTGCAGCCCTCTCCACCCGATAACGTGGGCTGCTCTTTCTCGGCTGCTGGGAAAGCCTCACTACCAGAGAGACATCATTAGTTTTGATTAATGGCCTCCAGAAGAGAAAAACTAATTTTCTAAAAAGGAAAACCTCACCCATAACTCACTGCAGAGAATTTAAACAAAATGTTACAGAGCATCCACACTGACTCGCATTGATTTCAAATGTGTTCCCGGGCACTCCCCAAAGCAAAGCGGAGGGGAGTGAGGACAGCACGTGTCCCCAGCAGAAGATGCTCAGAGTAACCCCCCCACCGCTCTCCCACAGCACCACTTTCAAATGACTCTCTCCCAATCGATGGGATCAGGACAGAACAAGCGTACCTGGGGAGCAGAGCGTGTTTTAAGTGCGTGGTGGTGATGCTAACCCAAAATCCGTGTCCCTGTCAGGGTTGAGCTTACAGGCTCAGGGCAGCGTTGGTCACCAATGGCACTTCCACGTCCCCTCAATCACGGGTAAATAATTGCTCTACTTTGCCTCCCGTAACTCGCCAAAGGATGAATTTAATATTTCCAGGTCTTCACTGTCTAAGTTTCCACTTAGTTCCTCAGCTTGATTGTCTCTTGAAAAGGTACCTAGAGATAACTCGATTAAATTAATTGTAGAGCCCTTTTTAAAAAGCTATTCTCTCCCTCTTTCTCTCTCTCTGTCTCTCTCTCCATTTATTTATAGGCAGCTTAGAGTAACGGGTTTGGGCAGTTAAGTGATCTGCAGTACTTACCGTTACAATGCAAAGTCTGTATTTCTTGGGGAGCTAAAATGCTGGCCCACTTGCAATATTTCTGCGTGCAGTGGTTATAAGCACAGGTGCTTTTTCCTAGTATCATCTTGCAGTGTGGTGGGCTGTGAGGAAGAGGGGGGAAAGTCACCTTTGCCTTATGACGCATATAAATTCTTTAAATAGGTTATGCACATGGCAATGTGCAATATCTGCGCATGGCTCTAGGTTAAGAAGGAAAGGCCTGACTTTATTGGCTCCCACTGCAGAAATGATCGGAGCTGCTGTGATTTTTAAATTTGATTTACCAAGTTATTTTTAGCAGTGGGGTGTTCATGCTGCAGGGCTCTCCAGGAGAAATCAACTCCCCAGCGCTGCAACACGAACCATCGCGCCAGTGGCTCAGGCAGCGGCGGCGTGGCGGGGCTGCTTGGCAGGGGCTCACTGTCGCCGTTCAGGGGACAAATTGCCTGGTTATGGCATTGCAAGAAAGAAAAGCTTTTTTTTCTGTTACCCCCTTCTTTCCCTTCCTTTCCACCCCTTTCCTGTTGGTTTCTGGTCATGGCAAATACAACCATTACTTGTCTCAAGCAGATCTTAAAAACGCTGAAACCACTGATTTTAATGCCAGATGAGAAAACACGGGGAGCTGCAGGGTAGGGAGGTAGAGTCTGCTAACCTCTAAAAAAGATTTCAGGTATTCCAGCCTCTTCCCTCCCATTTGCCAAGGAGACCCCCAAGGGGAGAAGGGCTCTGCAGCCCTGAGTTACTCGGCTGGGGCTGGGCTGGCCGTAGCAAGGGACATCTCTCTGCTTTACCTGCCGCTGCGTGTTAGGCAGCACTTCAGACACCAAAACACAGGGCACGGAGGAGGACAGCAGACCATAAAACACTGAAGGAAGAAGGCAGGAGGTGACAATTAAAGTATCTGGATTAAAACAATAACCTTTATTTATGTCACGCTGTAATAGCAATGTGGCTCTCAAAACAGACGGAGCCAAATACCAGGTTTAAAAATGCTCCAGGCTGGTGGTTACCGCTGCAGACTATTCCACTGCTATTAAACCTGCCTCTTTAATTCAGACCCGTTCTTCAGCCGTAGCTGCTAAGAAGCTTAAATAAATCCCGACTGCCTGAAAGTGAAGCCATTTGAACCAGTGCAACATCAGGCAGCAAGTTCAGAAGAAGTCCAGGCAGCTGGGAAAGAAAAGACCCCGAGGAATTCCCCTCTTTGCTGGCCACAGCCCATGAGGCCAAATGCTTTGCTAAAGCTGGTAAAATGGAACCAAATCAACTGTTCAATGGATTTGGTCCCCTTCAACCAGCTGTAGCTGTGCATTGATCTCTCAGACGCACCTTGGAGGATAAAGCACTTGAACCGGACCGAGGCAACTCAGGTAGCAGAAGACAAACGGCTACGTGAACGCTGCTGATAAGGAAATTATGATGACTGGCATCTGCAGATCTATCACTCGGGCTCTAAACTGGTGGGCTGAGCCTGAGTCATTATGTGGTTGCCAGTCAATTCTGCCTAACGGAGACCACTCAAGATTGATAATCTCTATCGTCCTCCTATATCGATCTCAGCTGTAATTCAGGGTGGTGTATTTCAACTGCAAATGCTGTGCATTTTCATATGTCTTTGCTCATACCCACCCGGGAGCCTCGTGCCTCAGTGTTTCACCTGCTGCAATGAAGAATAAACGTTTTGATCTGAAGTTCCCTCCTTGTGTTTTGTACCGTGCGCCGAGCTGCTCACTTAATAGTCTCTAGTGAAGAAATAGGGACTTACAGGGCTACTAGAGCAGGGAATGAATTAGGAATACCAGCTGCTTCCTAATTGCCCCAAATTGCAAATATCCATAGCCTGTACTGGCCAACAATGGTTTTTTTTCCTTTTGGAGATAAAAGATATGTTACTAAAAAAGGGTCCCCAGTTTGACTTTGTTGACCTAAAAGACTTGTAAAGTGTCTACCCTGGTCTCATCGTTATAAGCACTAATGTTATGCTAATGGACTTAAAGAAAATCACTCAGTTTCCCATGTAATAATGATTGGTGGGAAAGTAAGCTGGGCTACATCTTTTCCTAACCATCGTAAATCTATAGGACTATCACAAGCCATGTCACAAGCCATGAATATTGCTGGTATAATGAGCCATTTGGATGCAAAAGTCTGATGTGAGATTATTCACATCTTTACTTTTTAATGATACCTGGCCCAAGTTAATCCCTGGCATGAGAGAGTGCAGAGATTTGTCTCTTTTCACACACCAGAAACGTGGTTCACTTGATTCCACATCTCTGGTCCTTTAGGTACCATTTAAATGTTCTTACTAGGGCCAAGAGTATTCATGTGCTTAAAGATAAGGAGCTATTTGCTGGATATGAGGCTTAACATGCATCTAATATTTATGTCACTGGGTATTTAAAAGGCAAAGACATCAGGAGCAATGTTACTGCAGGAGGACCTTTCCTCAGCTGAAAGGAAAAGGGTGCTTACCCACTTGTGCTAGCTCATTTTTCTGCACTTTAACAGTGCTTAAACATCCATGCTGAAATCCTACTGAAGTCTACACAGTTGTTTTTTGTTCCACATACTTCAATTATATCAGGCGCGTACCCGGTATTTCTGCCCGAGAACAAGTTTAGATTGAAGAGCACGCAGAGAGCTGAAAGCTCAGGTCTCCAGCTCTCTCTTTCGGGATGCAGTGATCAGTTCTCGTGCTGAAAAGGCTGCTGAGATGTCAAAACTTCACTAAGAGTGACTAGTGCCTCTATAGCTGCCACGCAGCGAGACCGTCTTCCGTGGTGAAACCTCCTTTTGCTAGAGCCTGGATCTGTGCACCAGTGATGACAGACACATGTCCAGGTTGCTGCCAGGAAGGTGAAGGTACTAAGTTGTTCTGTTACTTTCTTCCCTTTCTGCGGTTTGTCAGTGCTGAAGTGTAAATACGCCAGCAAGGAGAAGCAGCTGTATCAGAACTGATCAGCAATATTTCCTGCTTTTTTTTTTTTTTCTAAAAAAAAAAAATGTAAAAGTGGAAAGCAAGAGGTGAAGTCTTGGAGAAGGATGTTTTCCTTCATGCCACCAGCTGACTTCTTGGAAACATGTAAAAGAAATTACTGATTTTTTAATTTATTTAGTGTTCACAAATGCAACATCTTTCCAAACACCCAACAATGCATCCAAAAGGACTTTGACCTGGCCTAACAGAAGAGATGCTGCAATGTGTGTTTACTGAAGAGATACTGAATGTGCGTTTTGCCTGCAGAGGAAAGTGAGTAACTCCAACAGATCTCAGCATTAGCATGGAGCCAGTTTGCAACCATGGGTAGTAAGGATGCTTGTGGCTTTCCAGCTGCAGCCACGCAGCACAGCTCTGCCCTTGGCAAAACAGCCAAGTAGCCACCACCTCTGTTGCTGCAAGCCGCCGGCACGTGTCTCGGCACACTCCTTCGCTGCCAGTTACTTGCTTTGCAATTAGCAGTGTCGGTTTCTGAGCACTACCCAATCCCACCTCCTAATTTCCATCTCAGAAGCATCAAGCAAAGACATCCACTGAGACAGGAATGGCTGCGTGAGTAGCAGTCGCTGAGCAAACATCACCTTAACGCTGTCACTTATCAGTCCCAAGATTCATAAACAAGGAAGGATGGGGACGAAAGCACAAGGCAAAGGGAATCCTCAGCACAAGTCCCTCATTGCTGGCAGTCTGGGCTGTGAATGATATTGGGACTCTAGAGAAAAAGGTTGAGTAGAAACAGATGCTTCCAGCACACTGTGGCCTGGGCTTCCAAAATACCACGCTCCTCCTTCCTGCTCCCACAATCTGGGTTATTCTTTCTCATTCCCCAGGGCTGCATCCAATGTAAACAACACCATTATTAAAATTCTTCCTTGGTAATGATAATTAAGTTACTAAAAAATGTCAAATAGGGAAGCTGGAGGCATTGCAATTTGAACAAAACCATGGAATGTAAATGAAAACGTTTTCTCCTTAAAGAAGTGTGGTCTGTATTTAGGTACTTCCAAAGCCACCTGAGTCTCAAATACCAGGAAAGCTTCCAGTTCTTTTGAAGCTAGAGAAGATATGAATACATGGGGGCTACAAAAGTTGGGCTGCGTATTTAGATGCCTAAATGTGGTTCCCACCTTCAGGCACCCATGCTTGAAGGTTTCTGCCAGTATTTTTATTGCCTAATTATGCCTTTATGGAATGAGAAATTCAATTCACTTACAAAGGAATTTCTATAACAATACAGCCTATTATGGTCTAAACGGGGAAATATGAGGCCCAAGCAGAAGGCAGCTGGTAGACTTCAGGGGAGCTCTCTAGGGACTGCTGATATATAGGGACAAACCTGAGACGTCAGCCAAAAAATTACAAATATCCCTCCCAACAGTTTGTGTGTCAGCCCTGCTCACTCCCCAGTCCCTCCTGATGCACCAGCAGGGTTATGGAGCCAATGGAGCCAGCTCACAGCTGCCCATTGCAGTGGAGCTGCCCAGGTCATGAACCAGCCCATGGTCTAAAAATTGGATCTGCTTCAGTCGGTTTCCTATAAAGCACAGCTCTGAGTAGAAGTTTTACAACTCACAACTGGTTTTGAAAACCCCAGGTTGTGCAAATATTAAATAACAGTGAATAATTAGCAGGAATAATCCTTTTTTGCTTAACCCTCTTCTGTAATAAAGACCTTTGTCGGCAAATGCAAACGTTATTTTGAGGAGCAATTCATAATCTAGATCTGCTAAACACATCAGCCTAAATACACTAATACTCTAATATCCACCGTATTTATCCAGGACTTAAGACAGATAAACCCAGACACATTATCTGTTGCAAAGGATCAAGAGCATTCATCAGTCAAGAGTAGGAGAGAAGGTAGCAAAAGAGGTGGTAAAGAAGGGACCCATTTTTACCTTTGATACATCTGCAAGCACATCTCTGGGTGGAGCAATCAGAACAGCTGGATTCTGTCCATGGAGTGTTATGATGTGTGTCCTTTTCCTTCATCTGTTTTTTTCTGAGAGGAGAGAAAAGAAGGGACAAGCAAACCAACAGGCAGATAATTGTTCTGTGCTGACAGTTTGTGAAGGAAGCACAATTTTAGTCGAGAGATCTGCGTTACCGTGGGGCTTGAGCAGAAGCCTTTTCTTTTCCTTCCAGATGGCATTGACATATAGCCTGAAGGGGCTATCAGGATACAAAGCTAAAGATGGTTAAAGACATTAAAAACTGTACAATGTGAGCACCGTCTACACCAGGACCATCATCTAGGAGGAAGATTCATCCTGACGTATCGGGCAGAAGACAGACTTTCCATTGGTGTTATCTATAGCTGTTGAGCCAACGGTATTTTTGAGATGGACGAAAAATATATATAATCCTGCTACTAACCATGCCTTTTCTAGTAGGTCTTTATTGACTCTTGAAAAACTATGACCAATAAATGTAATGATCTGCCTTCCCCTTTCTTTCTGGGTGAATGATAGCTCCTGCAGTGTGTTTATCACTGAGTGCAATGACTGGCTTGAGCCATTCATGTCTGACTCCACTTCCCAGCAAGCTACTGAATGCAACGTTGCTGGGCCACCAGTGTTTCCCAGGTCCTGCCAGGGCTTTTGTTAATAGTAAATATTGCACTCAGAATAAGATTGTAAGTCTTCCCGTAGGATGGAGGGAATTTATGTTTCTGCATTCCTTGAGTTTGGTGTTGTGTAAGTCCCTGTAATTTACTTGCACAGAGAATGGGTTTAATACTCATGTATTTTTTTAATAAGCTGCACAGCTCTTTTGTACAGTGGGTGCAGCTGGAGGGATAGAGAACTGCAAAGAGAGGACTTCACCTACAGGAAAATATCCTCTACTTCTTCCAAAAGCAATGAAAATGTCAATACTATTGACACAATCCCTAATTAAAAATGACTGCCATAATCATGTATATGATAGCCGTAGGACGTTAGTTTGGATTAAACATAAACAGCGAGATGTGCTGCACGTGTTGTCCAAAGGAATAAAGGGCGGGATGGTGGTATCTTCTGCACATCCAAGCACGAACAGAAGAAGGATGTCTCAGCTCCTATGCACGGGCTGCTCCTCTGCTGCCCAGCCCCGGTGAGCTGTGCAACGGCGACTGCCTGAGCAGACTGAGCTATTTGCAACCGCAAGATCAAACGTGTCCGCGTGTACTTCTTTGGCTGAGGTTTAAGCAAACGTCCTTTACTTTGTGTTTGGCGTGGACAGACAGCACGCGCATGGCTGGTCGTAGCAGCTTGGTGGGTTCATGCATTACCTCAGTTACTGCGGCAGTGCTGAGCTGTAGTAACACCCCAGCCTGGGGTGTGGATAAGTTCTTTTTCTCCCTAGGAATAAAATCCTTCAATTTGGGGAATTACAACAGAAAATAGCTTGTCAATGCCCCATGTAAATTATTTTCCTATGCAATTGGTCTGCCTGGATTGGACAGACTCCTATTTTAATGTTCATCTGCTCTTACCTTATGCTTGTAATGTTAAAGTATGCCCAGGCATATAGCAGGCTATAGATAGCTGTCTTTTATTGTACAACACCAAAAATAAACACTGGGATGTTCCATGTAGTCCCAGGGCTGCAAGGCAGGATTGTACCACAGAGCTGGGGCTGAGCACAGAAGCACCATCTGAGCTGCTGTGCCTACAGGTGGGCTACAGCGAGCTGAATAACTGAGTGATGGAGGCAGAGCATGGCCAGCCTTTCTCGTGAAGATACAAGAGACTGAACACCAAGGACTTCTTTTCCACCTCCATGTGGAACAGGTATTTCACATCACTTAGCACCTCCCTCCGATAACATTTGCCTCTAGCTCTTTCTGCCCTCCCCCTCTGATAAATCCTTTTGTGCTGTGCATGACAGATAGCTTCTGCTTTCTCCTTTTACTGCTATGGGGGGCGGGGGGAAGAGTAACAGAGAGAGAGAGAGGGAGAGATTTGAAACTGTTTCCCCGATACGCAAGTGTTCAGCCGTGAGCCGATATCCTGCCAGGGGTAAGAACTGGCCCTGTGCTGCACTAGCTCAGGAATAAATAATGAATTATCCTGCAGTCCCTCCTTGGCATTGTGGAAGGAATTAATTTCTATTTCTCTTTCGTAAGGCAGCTCATTCTCCTGCTCCTGGGCTCCTCTTCCCCCAGCCTCTGCCATCCCCTTGCTGAGGAGGACACTTGGTGGCGGGACAATTTGCTGTGGGACAATTAGCTGATACTGGCTGCTCCTGCCCATGACACTGGATGGAAACATGGTTGTATTTCCCTAAACAGCCACTCTAAAGATGACAGCCTTCCTTTCAATCTCTTTAGTGATGAAGTGTGGCAATGAAATACAAGTAGACTTTTATCTAATACTGTGGCAGCATTATTCCCAGATGGACAGTAATCATAGCCAGTTTGCCCCATCTACCTTTGCAAGAGAGTCTGAGGGGTTTACACAAAGAAAAGGTGGGAGGGGTGAGGATGGAGGGGCGACATGTTGGTCGTTAAGTATTACGGGGAAAAAGTGGATCACCTGGAAAGTAAAGGAATAATCCGTCTTTCCATGGAAAGAAGCATGGCCCAATTGAGTCAAAAAAGCCTGGGAAGGACAAAACCTGGGACAACCCCTTGAGCTGGGACATCTGTCACTCATAGAAAGAAGCAGGAAAAGAAAAAAAAATAAATAACTGCGCCATTTGTGCCATAGGGCAATGCTCAATAGCCAGCACTTCCCAAGTCTAATGATCCTGACCCCAAAACTACCATTGTAGAGGCTTAAGAGCTGTATCCTTCTTCATTTTAAAGCAGACGATAGAGCGTGAAGCAGTCAATAAAAAAAAAGGGATTTAGGGAAACCGTGGAATAGCCAGACAATACCTATTGGCTAAGAGCTGGGCAGAGACCTAAAGTGAATCCAGACCCCGTACCTCTTAAACCTGGGAGAAAAGTTGAATCTGGATCCAGAGCTTCTGCATCATGGCTCAGGTCCATTGCTGACAGCTGCAGAGGATTTATCTGGCTAATACGCCCAGCCTGACTTTGCAGATTCCCCATGGGCAAATGCCCCCCTTGACGTCCGCGGGAGCCTGGCCTGCGTCAGGGCTGCAGAGAAGCCGGTGCTCGCTGAAGCCTACCCATTGATCTGCCGGCAGAGTTAGTGCAGGATCTGGCCAACGCTCACCACAGCTGCACTGCCATTTCTTTGGGTTTGCACCAGGTTGTCAGACTATGCGGTGCAGTTAGGAAGGAGCTGGCAGGTGTCTTGGCCCTTGTTTTATACCCTGTTGGTCTCCAGAGCTCTTCTGCTTGCAGTTGTGGGTGCTTTTTGCTCTTCTAGAATAGGCAGGGTGAGGATGGAAAAGCCCAGCTTGCGCTCATGTTGATGGATGCAGTTCCATGACTTTGCTACGGTAGCTTCATCTCCTGCGAGTGAAGCGGGGCTTAAGCCTGGTATAACACCCTCACTTCACTGTGGGGATGGGCATTTCATTCTCAGCTGTGTTGGAAGTGCTAAAGACTTCCCAATAATACCTTTTCTTCATTTTAAAACTTTGACTGTTATATCCAGCATGCAGTTTGACCCTGGAAATTTTTATGTGGGGTGTTAGTAGGTTTTCAAGCATGAACAAATTGATTCATGAGTGGATTAATCTGATGCATCTTTTAAATGGAAAACTGACATAATTTTCCATCAGAGACCTGCTAATAAAGAGCATTTACTTAGTTAATCTATTTTTTTCTGTACTAAGTGCACTACGTAAGGTATAAAAATATCAAATCAATAGCCAAAGAGTATATAAAAATGAGACTGAGTGATCAGAAACCATGTGTGAGCCACCTTCTCCTTGGCTTCTTGGAGGACTCCGATTTTTGTTTCTGCTGCTGAAAGACCCATTCCCAAAGTCGCCCCAGGACGGCAAGGCTGCAAACCTCCAGGTGTCCTTGCAAGTCCCAGAGGGGAGCGGGTGCAACGAGCCACCTGCTTCCAGGGGTCTCGTGGCATCAGCTCTCCTGCAGCCCTCCCTATTTTTAGAAGTAGCTAGTTGGAAGGTATTGGGGTTTTCTGTATTCTTAGGGGATTATTATTATTATTATATTATTATTTATTGCAGAAGGAGCTGGGTAGCAGGAATATATGTAAAAGACAAAAGCATCTTCCAGTACATTTGTGCAAGGAGCCAGTCCCAGCTTGCCAGGGAATCTGCAAAACTCCCCTTCTTTATTTCTCAGTTGGAGTACAGCAGTGTTATTTCAAAGAAAATGCCTGCACAGCCTTCTCTCTGCAAACACTGCAACCATCATTATATCAGTGCAACTCTCTCGTGTGAGCTAATTTAACAAGCGGTTGCTTTGCAGGCTGTGGAGAATTGCCTCTTACCTAATAATTCTGCTAATTTGCTTAACTTTCCCAGATTGCAAACAGCCCTACTCTGAACAAGCAGCTTTCTAAATGAACCCCCAGATAATTTCTTGACAAGGGGGGAAAGGAAAGGTGGATGGCTTGGGAGGTTGAAGCTCACAGTCTTTTATTTTTGACCTTTGGGCCAGCATTCAGATTTGCTTGTTGGGAAAACTACATTCAGGATATATTTTCTTCAGGGACTTACGCTACCCTTTTGCTTGTAATTATTCTCACTTGATGTCTTCCATAAATTAAAGATGCTTCTATTAGCGAGTTCCAGTCCTCTCAATTATCTTGCTAAAGTCTCCTTATTTGTGTCTGTGAGCTACAGCACCAGGATTGCCATCCTTGCAAAGCTCCTGGTCAGTGGCTACGGGCAGAGAAGTAAGGAATTACATGGGTAATACAAATGTCTGAGCAATCCCAGAAAGAAATGAAAACTGCAGTAAAGGTAAATGTCAGACTATTTAAAGACAATGTTAACTATTGATTTTTTGGAGGAGACTACCTCTTCAAAGGATGGCAAGCATGCCTTCAGATACAGACACGGCAACCTGGATGGATGGGGTAGAGAGGGAGGCGAGTGAACTCGGAAGACAGAGATTTTCCCGGAGAGCAAAATGAACCCTTTACGAAGCCTTTGGGATTAAAAAGGTGGCTTAGTTCTTTCACAGAGTCCACCCTTCAACCCATTTAAGCACCACGCTTTTTCCAAGAAATGAAGGGCAAAGAAGCACTGATGAGCAATAAAGAGATAAGCAGCAAAGTACTCGTTTCACCCACACCCGGTGATTTGTTGTCTAAGTGGCAAAGCTCACCCAAGTTCCTGATTTTGCTTCCAGCAGAGATGCTCATTGCTCATTCTCACACCCTGGAGCAACTCGGACTCTTTACTGGCGCTCACTCTTCCCACCCACACCTGCCTGCACGTGGGGTGGTCCCACTGCGGGGACATGCTGGTATGGAGGTCTGGGCAGCTAGCACAAAATGGGGAGCAAAACCATCTTTCTCCCTGTGCATACAACTAGGAACTTGTAGGAAATTATAACCAACTTGGCAATTTTTTGTTATCCCTTAGTACAACAAGATAGGCTATGATTTCAGATGGTTTGAGAGAAAATCAAGCTTAGAATTAAAAGCCTTGTTTTTTAAGAAATACAGGTGTGTGTATATATATTAGAAAAATATGCACATATATGTACATTTTTATATAAATATTTTTATATGTGTGTATATATATATACACACACACACTTGCCTTACAGCCCATGCTGTGACATCCCTGCCAAAGCACCCAGGAGCAGATACTCCTGGCCTTGGATGCATGCATCTGCAGGGAATTGTTCCTTTCAAGCTGCAGCGTAAAGATGATGCTATACATGGTGCTTTGGGAAAACGGCATGATAAGAATTTAGTTAGGGGATTTAAAGGTTTTCCAGACCTGCATTTTCAAAAAGGGAAACTTCTCATCTCAATGGGTGTTTTGGAACAGGAGGAATGAAGGATCTAATCCAGTGAAGTGTAATGTCAGCGAGGGCAAATTTGTTTTGCATTTGGATACATTGCCTTTTTTGGAGGCTAATTTGGGTCTTAAAAGAAAAATTATTATACACATCCACACAGCAAAGGAAATGGGTGATGTGGGGGGTCACTACTGACTTTGGCAGGTTTTGAAGTGGGTACACGAGAGGAACAGACCCTGCCGGGGCCTGTGTTTCCCCTCTACAAGGCTTTTGGGTGCTCCAGCTGGAAGGTCCCCATAGGGCTTATAACCCCAGCCTGCTTTGGCAGCCAGCTCAAGTTGCAGCAAACCCCAGTTCCTGTTAGATCCTAAACACAGCACAATACGGTATTACTGCCTGGGGTAACTTTTGGTTTAGATGTATTATTTCAATAAGGAGGTCTTCAGACAGTGTTAAATGACAGACAATATAATTTTTGAATGTGATGTTCATCTGAATTTTATTTTCTGATGTTTTGACTCATTGACTTGATGTCTCTCTATTATGCACACACCTCTGGAGATGTTGCTGGCAATGATTATGCGTAGCATTGAGTTAGTGAATAAAACTACTCCAGGAACTGCTTTACAGATCACAGTATCGTTTTCTCTATAATTGTCCCACAAACGGTGGAAGTTATATGGAGAGAGCAGCGTGCTCTGACAGACTGCATATTTTTGCAGTGTGCACCAGATCTCACTTTGGCTTCTGAGACTTATTTCTGATGGTTCTTGGGGATTTAACTTTAAGACCAATGTATTTTAGTATCCATATACGCTCCACTGTTCATGTCATCCGGCAGCAACTGAGGATGAGCTGTCTCCTTAATATGGATGAGACACCAATTTATCTAAGTTATCACCTCCCAGTCTCTCATTCATCTCTGCTGTTAACTGCTGTGTTTCTGACATCCATACCCAAACTATCAGCAACTTCTTCTTGTTCAATTGAAACCATAAGCAATTTTTGGCTGGAAGTTCTTGTTATGTATATAATGGCTTCTGCTTCTCCCAGCTGGAATTCAACCATCAGGTGACTGAATCAGGCTCTGGATACTGCATTTTAAACCCACAACATTGCATAGATCCATGCAGCACACTAAATCAAAAGTCAGGGTGTCTTTCCACCGTCTGAAAATATATGACCAAATTAACATGTCCCAAGCTTACTTTGAACAACACTGCAGCCCCGGTTGCATACACCCAGGCGTTTGACTGCAAAGTCAGCAATACTCTCCCCCTTCCTGATGCACTCCCAAACTGGTGAAACTTAGCCCTACTCCTGGTATTCTCTTTATAGAAGGTCCCAGTGGTATTATGTATCAAATAAAGGTCTCATTACTTAGTTTCTGGTTCCTTCGTGCCATTGCTCTCATTAATCATCCTGTTCTTCAAGCTGGTGCTACAAGCCATTAGGACTGTCTCGTTCCTCACCCCTCAGGTGGAGATTCCCTCCCCTGCCCCTTGTGTTCCACATGCCGTGGGAGCACTGACCCGCTGGGCACCACTGCTGCTGGTTGGGCCAGTGCTGGATGGCTGGGGACCTCTTGGCTGTGAGCTCTGGACTTCAGTCTTAATGCAAGGAGATGGTCTCCCCTTCCTGCCCAGCCTCGCCTCGGGGTACCTGGGGTTGCTCCCTCTGCCAAATACCCCGATGCTGTCAGCTTTGTGCCTTCTACCTTCTCTAGATGCAGCCTCAGTCCCAGGCAAAAAGTAAAACTCTCTGTTTGTGCCCCAAATCTCTTCATTTCATCCCCAATTTCCCTCCAAAAATTGTTATGAACAATTGCAGACACGGAATCTGCATCATCTCCTTCTCCCCCATTCAAGTTCCCATTTGGTTTTATTTCCAGGGAGCTCTGGGGTCTGGCACAGAGATCACTCGGAAGAGTCCCACTCTGCACTTCCCCCTGGCAGAGGCACCGCAGCCCACGCTTCCCACCCCTGCTCCCCCAGCCGCTGCCCTGCCCACGCCACGCAGCAGCACTTCTCTTTGCAGCACGGCACCCAGGGAGTTTGCTACTTTCTTTGGGTAATATATTTTTCAGGAGCACAGAAAAAGTGCTTAAAGCACTGGGATCTAATTCTCTTTGTGCTGAGGATGAAATGCAAAAAGGCGGAAGAGCAGGGGAGAGTAGATCACCCCTCAACTCTATGAATTTACCAAATCCAATGGTTTATTCATTTTAAATATCCTTGGAATTCATATATAAGTGTATATATACACATATGAATTCATATAATGACACATAATTAATTTAGAGTTTGGCATTTCAGAACAGGTAATTAAAATAGTTCATTGTTGATTAATCACTTGTGAAATAAATTATTAGCAATATCACTGTTAGCATTATGTTTATTACTACAATTTAGAGAAATTAAGGCAGTTCACTTACATTAAATTAAACATGAAAGCACAGATGTAATGTACCCTAGACAATATCTATTTACTCGGAGAACAAATGTGATGTGTGCATTACAGTACATTTGCTAGGTCATACATCTTGGATGGCCTCTTCATGTCACTGCCAGAAACCTAATACCGACACACAGACGATTCCCATCTCTTTCCGTAAATATAAAAATAGGATCTGCTGGACTTTAGCACTTGCTCTGCACTGCAGTGTGCTCCAGGCAGCTCTGGCTGATCTGCAGATGCTGAAGGGAGCTCGGACCCGCGTGGGATGGAGGGTGGCTCTGCGGCAACGGGGGAGCGGGGACCTAACAGGGGCATGAGGGGCTATACCAAATGCAACCCCCCAAAAAGCAGAGTTGGAAAGAAAATCAAATTTTTCACTCCTCAGCAGGATCCCTGTCCACCGTGATAAACCAGATTATAGCCAAACTGAACAGAAATTGCATAAATCTCAGCCTGACTCTATGAAGTGCTAAAGGCTTAAAGAGATTGTTTAAGTTGAATTTGATTTTTAAGCAGCTGTCTGCTGGGGTGGGGAGAGATTTTGTCCTGTGGGGAAATAGGTATCCCTTGCTTTTGACAACTGTTTTGTCTGGAGGATGTTCGGACTGGAGCCTAAGGGAGCAAAAGGGAGAAGTCAGTAGAGATTAAGAGGACACGGAGCACCTCATGACACATTTTCTGGATCTGCCTCTCTGTGGTTTTACAGCTATGGGAACTAATCTATAATTAGGTGTATAAAATAGCTCTCTGATCTCTTTGCTTCTGGCCCAAAAGAGCACAAAATTGATAACTCAATTATCACTGCTGGAAATACAAATATATTAAAAGCACCTGGTAGGAGGAACTTTAACACAGGGACACCCATGCAGCATAGTGGATGCTGCTCTTTAATTGTGAGCTCAGAGGCAATTAAAGCCCTGGGGCTTGGGCTGAGCAGGAGTGGGACCAGGCTGAGCCCTTCGCTCTCAGACACGTGGGAATAGTCACAGTGTGACGGAACCGAACGTCCCCCCAGCTGACGGCACAGGTTGGCAGGAGCTCTGGGGACAGGGATGTCACCTTCTCATCCCAGGAGCAAAGTCAGGGTGAAAGCTTTGGAAGTGGTGACATTGTCCGGGAGGAGAGGGACCTCTGGGACAGCAGGTGAGCTTAGCTTGGTTATGGGGTGAGGAAAAGCAGGGTTGGGTTTTATCAGTTTTCAGCATAAGAAAATAATTAGCGCCTAATCCTGTCCCTAGAAAATTCCTGGCAATTTCTGTTCTGAATATACAAGCAGAGCAATGAAGGATATTGAGGGTCTTCTTCATTTTTCGCCAAGTCATCTAGCGTTTACAAAACCCCCTCTCTCCACTGAGGCTTGTTTTTAATGACTCCTGTGCTGAATTAACAGTCTACACCGGTATAACGACGGCACCAGTCACTAATGACCACTCTGTTTGTCTAAGCCACATGCTGAGCTCTGATTTCAGTCCCTGTCACAGACTCTCTTTGCAAAACAGCTTCTGGGTCTTTTTAAGTAATTTAAAATGTGTAGGATGAGCTGGCCTGTCCATCCCTGCTCCTTTGATATTCTGCTGCCTGGAAGTGTCCTTGAGTCAACAGGGTGCACCTGTAGGGAAGTGTGACCTGGAATGATGTGAAGAGCAGGAGGAGAAAAGCCTTTGAAATTTCATATCCCGTTCTGATGACCCATTCAATAACCAGTGAAATTATATTTAAACAATCTGCCCTTTGATGCAATCTCAACCAGATCAGAAGGGCAAGTGCGGTTTCGTGGAAAGGTCTGGTTTTATTAGGCAACACACTTCATGGCCCCATGAACGTGTGATGGTGCAGACGTGCAGGGATATGTGCAGGTTTTATTTTAAAAAGGAAGGCAAAAGTACTCCAGATGATCCCCAAAATCTGTGTGCCAAAAGTGTTCCTCTGTATCACATTGAACAGGACATTTTCACCCATGAAATTGTTTCTTGGACGAGGAAGGGCATACATTCATCTTCGTTTAGTGCCATTGCGGTGGTTCAAACGATGCAAAATCCAGCCAGTGACAGCTGTGCAGGGGAGGAGGCATCACCTGGGGAGGGTGTCAGCTCTTCTCTTCCCAAGCACCCTTCCTCCCACTCACGCTGCCCATCGGCATGCATTGTTTTCCCGCAAAACCAGGGCAGCCCAGTAATGCTCATTTTATGAACATGTCAGGTTTTTAGTTAGGCAGCAGTATTGCCCACCAAGAAGCCCGGTGCACGTCACCCTTCCTCTGCCCATCACGCAGGGCAGATGTTAAAGCAATTCTATCTGAAACCTTTTAGCTCCCGTAACTGATGATTTATATTTGTGCTGTAATAGCCAGACATGGCAATAAGAGTAAAGATTTAATTGTTTTAATGAAAGTAGCTTTTTCGGCATTCGAATCAATTTGCTAAGTTTGGATGACAGAATATAAAAACTGGATCTGGCCATGCTTTTTGTGTGCCTTGAACAAAAAGGCACAAGCCATTTCAAAAGAACTCAGTTGGCGTACTGAAACTTTTAATAAGTAATATCTGCATAACTAAAGGCAATAGGAACAGCCCAACCTGAAGAAAAAGGGTTTTATAGGAATTAGTGTCTTGCTGTCACATTTGTAAAAGGGACACATGCATTTTTCAGATCTTTGCACATTAATGGCTGTATTTGATTCAAAATACAGTCAGTGAACCCTCAGTAAATGGAATTAAATGGTATGTGTCTGATTTGAGGGTGACAATCCACCAATTGTTTCTTGTTTGAATTACTACCTGCGTGGCTGGGCACAGCGGTAATTGAAACTATAATGTTTCATTCCTCTTTAGCTATAATTTATCTGAAAAGTTCATTCACTATAGCTATTCTATTCTCCTTCCTGAAATCTCTCCCTTTACCATTACCATGCTGTCAGGGACTGCATCCTGTCTGTGTGCCCAGATTTTGACCTGGCTTGGGCTCCCCAATTCCAGCACAGGAGTAACCTGCGTTTCACCGGACCAGCCCCACCTGCCCCCTCTTGCTCTGGCCACAGGCGACTGATCGGGGGCTCGGCTGCTCCGCAGGGCATGGGGCTCCTTTTATTCAGCCTCAGGTCTCTTCTTTGCCTTGGGCTCAGAGCTCAGGTGAGCACATCCTCACAAGGTCCTTCAAATTTCCCTCTGAAACCAAGAATTTGCAGTGGCTTTGAGGCCATCCTATTTTGTGTGACCAGGATTATTGACTGCAGGACCTGGACCTACTTGTACAGCAATAGCTGTAAATGAAGAGGTATCAGAGGTTACTCTTTCTTCCATCTGTGCCTTATTTTGTTCTTTACTTGTTTCTTACACACTATGCAGAGGTGTCTGTGGTGGCCACAGCAGTGCTGGGCATATGCTAGGGGTAACAAATAGATTGCCTCTCTCGTGACACTACCCATTTATAAGCAATTTCTAGTCTGTTTTCACCCAATATTGACAAACAGAAGAAAATTGAATGTATTTTATTCACCCATAAAGTCTGACATTTCCAAAGATGGAATCAAATTATCCTCCTCATCTATCCGCAGATAGCGGGATTGCTGGCTAGGTACGACTTTACGCCTGCAGAGTAATGACACCTAGTAATGACACTTAATTTCTGAGATTTCAGAACAAGCTGATGTGAGACAAACAGGGTTATTTTCCTTACAAATAATACGAACCACAAAAGCCAGACTCTGTGTCCTAGGATGATATCATTTCCTTCTCCCATGGGACCAAGCTGGAAACACCTGGGAAGCCCTTGAACCCCTCTGTCAGCAACGGGGCATGTTCTTGGCAGAGGCATTTCTGCAGAAGCATTTGCATCTTATTGACTTGGTGCCACTGCCTGTGATCTGGTTGTGATTCAGGCGTGAGGAACCTTGGATTTTGTCCTTGCTTTTGGGGTGATTTAGATGAAAATCCCATGTGTCTCCTGTGCAAGTTGTTCAGAAATGTGGTGGTGCTGTGAGGAGTTTCAGCAAGAGGGGTGGAAGGAGGAACAAAGAGGGGATCATAGGAAAGAGGATAATGAGATTTAAAAGATAATTAAGGCTGCTGGTTCCCAAATACCACAGTGCTCATAGCTGGGCTGGTGAGTCCCAGGGGAAAGCCAAGTGCTAGAGTAAAGCTGGCAGCAGAGGTCAGGCTGCAAATCTGGAAGTGCTGCTGCAGGGAGGGTCCTCAGCACATCTGGTCCCTCTCTCCAGACACAGGATATGCAGAGATGCTCATGCTCTGGGAGGCATTCATGGCATTGATCTACCAACCTTCACCTCCTCCAGGAGATCCTGGCACCTTGACAAAGCATCCGCGTTTGAAACTAGGCTGAGCTAAGGAGATGGGTAGAGAATAGCAATGAGCAAGGAGAGATTGGCATCTAAATGTGGAACAAGAGTGGCAGCCCATGAAGAGAGAGCTGGGGAAAGGGTGGGGATAGAGTGAGACAAAGCACCTGGAGGACAAGTGCTGAGAGGGGAACACGTCACCCAAGGGCAGAGGAGGGCAGTTCATCCCCGGGGAATTCCCTGTTTCCATACCAGCACCAGCAGGACCCCTTGGTCGCTGTGATGACGGCAGATCAGGGGAAGGAAGTCTCTCGTCCATCCTCTTCTGGTCCCAAAGGCTCTTGAGTTTCCCCTTTGAAAGCTGATGATGCCACACCCACCAGTGCAGGAAAGCATAGGGCTCTTGGTGGGCTTCAATGTAGTAACTGTGCTGGGGGAGTTTCAACCAAAATTAGACCTCAAGAATTAGTCTACGATGTTATCCCACCACTTCCATACCTTCACACACAACTCATCGCATACACACAGACTGCCTTTGTTAGGGGTTGTACTTCATGCCTGGAGTCACAGAGCCGTCACCACCCCTTGCCTTTTCAAGTTTACCTGCTACATATCTTTTTGCTTGCCTTAGAGTGCAGGCTGAATAATTAGAGTGAGTGGCTGCATTTCTCAAAATAAAACCGGGATTTGTAAGTACCAGAGGACGTCGGTGGTGCTGGAAGGGAAAGGTAATTGACATTCCCGTCGGGAAACCTCTTCAAAAATTTGGGCCCTGGTTGCTTTGGATTTATTGACAGTGGTGCAATACAGGCATGGAATATGATAATCCTTGCAAGCAAACAAACAGCACAACCAAAAGCAGCCAAAGCAGACGTTCAGCTCCACTGTGTGTCTGATGACAGAGAGGGACTGGCCATGACCTAGCTGATCTTCCAGCTCTTTCATACCAACCACGATGTCAGGGCATTACAATGCAAAAAACAAAACCAGTAAAGTTCTTCTAAATGGGACTGAAAGGTCTCATCAGCAAACTCAGGACCCTGCAGACGAAGCCCAGGAAGGGCTGAGTGCTCAGCTGTCCCTGTGGTGCTGGGGGGGAATGTCTGGGCTATGGCTGCTCCAAGGCATCCCGAAATGCTGCAGTGAAGTCCCATTGCCCGCAGTGGTGCACAGCAACATGGTGCTGATTAACTACAGTCTCCCCCGGGCTCGCCAGGATTTCCAGAGAAGCGATGGAGAAAATTTGTGTGGCATCCCACACCCCACCGTGGTGAGAGGAAAGCCTGTCTGCTCCCCAGCCCACATGCCACAGATAACTAAATACCTGTGTGTATTTTTATATATATATATATATATGCACCCACACTGCTGCAAATATGGTGAATATGTGCTAGGTGCACAGCACAGCCTTGATTAACCCTTGCCTGAGTCACCTCTCCTTGCAACAAAATGTGCATTAAATGGTACTCTGGGGAGATGAGTTTGCATCAGCCTCTCAGCAGCTTCTTCTTAAAGAGCAGCTCTGATGTCCTTGCTGCTGGGGTATCTCCAAAAGGGAATAAACTGTTGTCCCTTATCCCAGTCCCCCTGTTACAAACCACTTAGTCTTTCTGAGATGGGCATTTTCTGTTGGCACTTGCACCAGGGCTTTGCAGTACCCAGCAATCCAGCCTTTGTGTGCTAGGATGTTTTGCTCCCAGTTGGGTTGAAGCAAAGGCTCAGCTCTTGCTCATTCATCTGGATTTACCCAAGCTCTTGCAGTGCCCTGAGCACCAAACTACTGCAAAATGAATAACATTAGAAAAAAAAAAAAATCAAATCCAAATTAAAGCAGAGCGGCTCACCATAACACAGCCCCAACAACACTGCTGTGTCGGATTTGCAGTGCCAGGGCAATGGAAGGTGTTTGCTGGGTGCAGGGGTGCAGTGACCTTGGGGCAGGTTGGGCGGGGAGTTGGTGCTGGGGGCTGTGAGCCTTTGCAGCAGCTCTGGCTTCCCTTCCCCACCAGCAAAGGGTTTTGGGGAGTTTTCCAGTGATTCCCCTTCAGCTGCTCCTTTACTAGGGGCAGAGAACAGTCTCCTCCCGTGCCTGCTTTCGGGTCCTGCTCCCCGTCCCAGGCTGCCCAAGTCTTTGACATTGCCACGTCTTTACCACTCACGACCTGACGGACCACAGGCTTCATTTCTGCACAGCATCTGCCTTTTCCCATTTGGTGATTTTGTAAAAGGGTGTCTCCGCATGTCCCCGTGTTGTACCTCTGTTTTCAAATTGCAATTGGGTGTCTTGCGGTTTAACTGCCGCCAAGAGCACAGCAGCTCTGGTGCATCTAAATAGAGGATTTTTTCAGGATCTGATTCAGGTCTTGCCTCCAGTGATATCAGCTCGGCTGCTGCGGTGGGAACACGGTGTCAAATGTGTTGAAGTGAAGGAGAAAAACACTTGGGACCGTCAGGTGCAGTGCAGGGCAGGGGCTGGCAGGCTGCACCTCGGCTCCCCTCCACCCGTGCTGCCCCGGACATTGAGGTGTCTGAGTCTCCTGCTGCTCCCCATCTAAATTTGGTGCATTCCTTGAGCACAAAGCAATGCCTGCTCTCCTCGGCTGCTGAGGTTCTGCCTGGGAGACAATGAGCACAGCCCATTCTTGGTGGTGCTACAGACACCACGCTTTACCTCCAGCTCAAATGCCAAGGTGCTGCTGTTATAGTGCGCCCGCATCCCTAGATGCTTTTCCATGCTCCAGAGGCACACATGCACCCGTGATATCCCCATGCACCATCCCTTGGCCTGAGGACATGAAGCGCTAATAACTGTGGGTGCAGCTAAAAGCCTCCCCACACGGGGCTGAGAAGGGGATGGTGGAGGAGGCTGTCCATAGTCGTCACTGCCAAGGAGCAGGTCCTACCATGGTGCTTCCCCTGACCCGAGCGGGGTTTCCCTGCAGGACATCTGGAGGAGAGGGGGAGCCCAGCATTTTGGGTGCAGTTGGTCCCCATGATCCCGCACACGTGCACACACCTGGGGTGAGGGTGCAGCTCCGTTCTCCATCCACCACTGTAGCTCCAGGGGTGCTTTGGGAATGCACTGAAATTATTAGATTTAGAAACAGGCTGGGAGGTGCTTAATCCGTGATTATCTGCAGGTCACTTATCCCATGGAAAGGTGTCTGAAGGGAGCCAGGCACGGAGCAGGGTGGCTCTGGCAGCTCCAGTTGCACAGATTTCCTTGAGTCCTGCAGCAAGCTGCAGGCACCACGACCTTCTGCTTGTGCCTGTGAGCAGAAAGGGTCTGATCCAGCAGCACGGACCGTGCTGAAATCAATGGGAGGTTCGTGCTGCAGAGCTGGGCTATGCCACAGCCGGGGAAGGAGCAAAGTCTCCGGTGGAACAGCGGTGGGAGGGCTGCAGTTCTCCTGGCCAGCCTGCAGCCGGGACACCGACCAGCACCACTGCCCACGGAGCCACCGCGGCCATCGCCGGAGGCCACGCGGGTCCCGTGGTGGCCGTGCTGGCCGGGGGTCTGGCTACTGCATGCTCACACATAATTCCTGACCTCAAGTCGAAAGTATAATTCTTTCTGCCACGTCTGACATTTAGCTGTACGGCGATCCTTGCCAGGAAATTGCCATCATTTCAGTTCTGCTCCCAGCTACCATTCTGATTTATATTTTTGTTTTTATCCAATTTTTCTGACTTGTTTTGGTAGGGTGGACAAAATGTTCTCACTCAAGACAGATGACAGTTTGCCGATAAGAGGGGCAACTTATCACAAACAGCTCTGATTCTTTCTCAAATGCTTAGTCTGTTGGAACAGCTTTAAAGTCTAATGTGATATTGTAGGTTAGCCCCAAATCTGCTTTCCCTCCTGTATTTCATACTTTATGGCTCCAAGCATCAGTCCTTTTAAAACAAAACTCTTCAATCTTTTTCAGATCATCCATGCTTTTCTTTCACTTTTTTTTCCCCTCCCCTCCTCTTAATTTAACTGTTCTAAAACTTCTTTTGGTATGGCAAATAAAATAAACACCATAGAGGAGTGACCTCTTGGAAGCTTGGTATCCTTGAGTCTAACTTTAGAAATCATTTGTCACAGGCACAGAAATGTGCACTGCAATCAGAATTAGCTGCCAGAATTTTTTTTCAGACAATTATATTGTAATTTGAGTGGCATTCTTGATAATAGTTCAGGTTCTCCAGGCTTGTCCTCATACCCCAGCAAACTGTGCACTAAAAAAGAAAACTTCGATCCTATTCTGTTTTAAAAATCCTTTTTTTTATTATTTGTCATACAGAAAACAAATGAGAGGGAGAAGAGATGCAGCTTTGAGCTCTGGAGATAAGCCCAGTAGGCTAAGAGGGTATTATACAGTTGATTTTAGTTCAGCAGAAACAGGACATTCTACCAGAACTGGGTGAATAATTCGCAATTAATAATTTGAGCCAGAAAAATTCAGGTTATTTCAAAACTTGCAGTTTTAGTGAGTGAAATGCCCTCTTCTGCTCGTGATTTGTATACTAGCAAAGCACAACATGCTCTGAGCAGGTGCTACTGTTTGAAATTGTAGGGTTTGTAGCAAAATCATTTTTTGGTCTGCAAATGTGTTATTTCAATGCGACCATTTACCAGTAACGCCCAGGCTGCGTCGGTGCCTCGCACGGGACATGGGATGCTCCTTTTAGGAGCTCCCGTTCCCTTCCAGAGCAATTGCGGGTGGGTTTGCATCGATCCAGGGTGTCCTGAGTGGGCAGAGCATGTTCCTGATGGGTGATCCTGAGTTTGAATCATGGGTGAGACCTGTACAGGGAATTCAGTTAATACATTTTGGGGAAAAAGCCTCTGGATTTGTAGCATTAACTGAGAGCAGAAGAAAGAGCTGGTGTCCTGAAATGAGAGTTGCTGTAGCTGTTACACATCAGTTGCTTGGGGGTCAGGTCTCTTGGAGGATTTTGGCAGTCCATTTCAAAATCTTGCAAGACTTTTTTTGGTGCTCAAAATACAGCCACCAGCCTCCGTTGCTAATCGCATCACCACAAACACCTCTCACATTATGCATTTGGAAGGAAGGTGTTTGGTGAAAAGCAAAGCTGCCCAGCCCTACTTACCGCATGGTGTCAGAGGAGGGTTCATTTATCAGACGTGCCGGAGCATCGCTGCTAGATGCCATCGCAAAGCGGCTGCACCTGAGCGGCACTAACCTCTCCCAAAGGGGATTTCACAGCTGCACCCCGGCCGATGCTGAGCCAGGCTGAACATCCCGGTGGGCACAGCACGGGTCCCGCCATCGCGGGAGGCACCGCGAGCCGCAGCCTGCAGCCTCCCCGCACAGCACCAGCAAACCTCTCCCAAGGTCAAATCCCCCCAGGCAGCACGAGGGAGCCTCCGGGGATCCCTAAGACTAACAAAGTGTGAAATTCAGGTCTAAACACGTGTACAGCCAACAAGGTGCCTCTTTCACACCCGGTTGTTACCTGGATATAGGGCACGCAGCGTCTTGTAAGGGCACGAGCTTCATTTTCCCCGTGCTTGACCCCCCCCGGCGCTTGCGGCTCCCCGTGTGACTTCCCGGGCCCTGCGTGCACAGAGGCAATTGAAGGAGACACGTTCACTTCTCTGTGTGATGGAGTTATCCTCCTTCCAGTAAATAAATGTCCGTGTGTGTACTTCTCGCTTGTATCTGAAGAGGAGATAACGTCTGCCCGGCTCTTTCAATTTTTCATCCTCCTGGAGGGAAAACGTGATAGGAAAAGCCTAAAAATTAAAAAAAGACAGAGTGAACAGCCATACCTAGCACCTTTTTCAGCACAATCCACCCAATTATTTTCCTCCCTCTGCCTTTTTTAATTTTAAAGCTTTCTCTGAATGTAGGTCCCGGGTCAGCAAGGCATTAAGGCACTCCTGAAGTACCTCAACTTTAAACCATATACCACAGAAAGGACACTAATCACCTCTTGCATCTTCAACTAAAGATACAGCATTTTATCTGGGATCCAGAGTGTGTCTATAAATATCAGCCCATCTCGCAGCCAGGCAAGTGCTGGGTCCATTACAGAAATGGGTAATCTAAATCACAGACCTGGCTGGGGCTCGCCCATGGTTAATCTTTATAATGGGAGGGAGCTGGACCAAAATCTATGTATAGCTGAGATGACAGGAGGTCCAGAGGACGTTAACACACAGTGCAAACACCAGGGAAAGCTATTCCCATAAAGATGCACAGAATAATCCCGTGTCCTCCAGACTCTCTCGCAGCCCCATGGGCCACCATGGGACAGAGGACGAGTGGTGACGGCCACTCTGGAGGTGTGCAGGTAGAGGATGCACCTCGAGGGGACCCTTCAGAAAATAAGATCAGCGAAGACCTATTTCTCAGCTCTTCTGCTGGTGGAGGAGGCTGGATGGGTGACCACAGCGAAAAGAAAGTGGGCGACCTGCTTGCTATTTCACTGTATCTAGATCACAGACAGAGAGTTCCTGAAATGAATCTGTACATCTAAATGCAAAACCTAATGGGATTTCCAACCCGTTGATTTTTGCTAGTATTTCACTTGCTTTTTATTATCCTAAACACATAGTTTTTTTAATGCACTGGTCCCTCAGAGAGGGCAAACCTGTACAACACCAAAAAAAAAAAAAAACGGAGTGTGCCGTGAGTTGGGCTGGAAGAGGAGATGTCCCTTCTTCCCCAAGCACAGCCTGGGGTCCCTCTGCAAACCCCAGGGCAGATCCTCACCTGCAAAGGCTGTTCCCAGGGACACGCTGCCATCGGCTGCGATGCTGCCGGGGAGGATGCCATGCCCTAAGGTGCAGTATGCTGCTTTCTGTGTTGTTAGTCGTTTGCCAGGGTTAGTAAGCAAAACCACCCAAGATCATTTCTGTTCAGTTACAGGAAGGGAAAAAAAAAGGGAATAAAATAACTCATTTCAAGGTAATTTGCCACGGATTTTGTACATGATGGAGAGGTCCGTAACAAGTGGGAATAGTTGCAAAAATCTAACATAGCCCTTTGGAGAAAAGTATCGCAAAGTTACTAAACGTCGACAAAGTGAGAACAAAGTGCAGCTGTTTCAATGCATTTTGCGTGTCTATAGATCACAAACTGCCCAGCTCCTGTCTGCCCAGCCCGGGAGCTGCCTTTCTGTTTAGTTTGATGGGTTTTTGGTCAAATCTCAGAGAGATGTTGCTGCACAGGCTGACGGCTCCCTGGCAAGGATTCGATCCTAAGGGATGGCTCATATGGGGTGTGATCCTCCTCTCCCATGACCAGCCACCACATGGACCTGGCACAGGTCCTGCTGCTCTTTTCTGCTCCTCTGGGGAAGTGTGAGGAGATCCGGGGTGGGAAAGGTTCCCTTCCCCCCGGACACAGAGCACGAGAGTCCCTCCCAACATGGAAATAAATTTCAAAACCGCCGTTGAAAGAAAGCCGTGTCCCATAAAGTGCTGGGTGCTCTTAGGAGCAAAATGGAGATTTCTCCCGCTAATTATAAAAATGGCAGGCGAAACCCTGCACGATATGATTTCTTACATTAAACAAATTTTATGGCAGAGAAGACTTTTAGCGGCACTATTTGCAGACCTGGCCTTTCGCCAGCTCGCTGCCATTAAATCTGCCGATCTTAAGTATCAGCTGCACTTATTCAAAGGGGCTATAAATAAACCCCTGAAGCCTATTAAAGGAGCCAGCTTCCTCGGGCTGTTTGTCAAGCCTGCGGACAGACTGACATCACGAGTGTTGGGGTGACCCTGCTCTGACGTCTCGGGACAGGTCTTTCACATGCTCACCGATGTATCTTTTATGCGAATTTTTCGTTAAAAGAAAACCTCATTTTACGGTGGCAACAAATAGCGCGTGTTCTGTTAGGGCTGGACGAGTCCTTGACCGCGTGCCTGAAGCCTGAAACTGTTTAACCTTTGCTGCGAGGGTTAAAAATGAACAGGAGCATGAGGAGAGATAAGAAATAGAGCTGGGATATTTTATAAGACAATAAGGTGTTTTCATGTGAAATACAGCTGAAGTCACCGCTCCCAGGTCATTTATATGCTATCAGCTACACTTGCACTCGGGACTGCAACCGTGCTGGCTCTCCTCTGGGATTTGCTTGGTAAAAAATTGCCAAGCCCACAGGCTGTGGGTGCCCCCACCACCCTGAGATGCCTGTGGGTCGCAGGCAGGATGCTCCGGGATGCAGCAGCTGCGCTCCGTGTCGCTGGCGCAGCCCCTATGAAAAATGGCTAGCAGTACTAATGTGTGGTTAATGACCCATGGTTCAGAAATGACTAAGATGCAGGAATTAAATTTACAATCAACTTCCTTTTTTTTTTTTTTTTTTCCCTCCACCTGAAACCTTGAAACCAAAGTTCCTAATCACAAAGTCCATGAAAGTACCTCCTCATTTCCAGGCAGGGCAGGTGACTGCAGGCAGCCGCAGTATCGAAGTTGGGTGCTGTCACCATGCCAGGCGTGACACGGGGCTGCTTCAGTGGCAGGGTAAATTGATGACACCATCATAGGAGAGCTCACTAGTTGATGCCAGGTTTATTTTTGTAAGTGCAAACTAATGAAATTTAGAGGTTTTAATAATAATAAAAAAAAAAAGTCAAAGCTACAATTTAAAAATGAAATTCATAACTAAATCGAGCGCCAATTGCATTAAAGAAATGAGCAGCTCAGGCTTTTTCCCAGAACAGCCCCCACGTTTTTTGGCAAGAAGCAGGGAGCTCCAGTTTGTCCCATTGAAGCTCCTGGCTCTGCACAAGGGATGGACCAGGGCTGTGAGCAGACAGGGGCTGTGCAGGGTCCCTGCAGACACCACACCGTCCGTCTGTCTGGGCTCAAACAGGGGGAAAACACGGCAAGGGGCTTGCAATGACGTTTGCCCTGAAGCAGGCACTGACCATTTATCCCTTTCCCATTCCCCCACCGCTCAGCCAAGGGGGGATCTCACTCATCATGTTCTGAATTTTAAAAGGTAGCCAAGAAATTGCTTAAAAGGCAGGGAAAGGGAAGGAAAAGTAACCATAAGCCCACAGCAGAGGCATCCCAGAAAATGAAGGTGAGTATCCAGGAGGAAAGCCATTCAAAGAAAAAGACAACCTTGAACATCTCCCAACAGGAAAGATGCATAATTTAGAGCAACCTGGAGGCATTTTGTAGCTTGTTTATTTTACAGACTTTCTGCTCTCTACTCTTATACTTCTCCACTTCTCTACTCACAGATTTGCCCCTAAATACTCTGCTGGATTAAAGAAGACGGAGGGGGTTATTTTCAAGAGCTGGAGAATTGCTGTGGTTTGCTTTTGCTCTGAAACAGTGATTCTCTAACCGTAATACATTAACATGCACCAGCTGTAAATAAAATAACCCAGACGGGAGACTTTTCAAAACCATCAGAAGTCTCTGTTCCAGCCCTTGGCTGCGAAATATTTAGGACCTGCAAGAAAAGGGTTGTTTGGATTTTTTTCTTGCTTTCCAGCAGAGCCAGTTAAAATGAGCACAAGCGTGTTACGTGGTCAGCACAGCTTGGCCTGGGCTGGATTCAAGCCAACCCAACCTTGAAGCACGTGGCAAAGGCAGGAGATGAGCAGGTGAGAGGAAACCTTCTGATCTCAATCCACATGTGCAGGTGCCCTAAGCACAGTTCTTCCCCTCTCATGGCTTAGCCCCCCCATCACTGGGATTTGCAAAACCTGCTGGAAATCCCCTGGGGACCCAGAGGCAAGTGAGATTATTCCCCAAATGTGATGTTTTTGTGGCAGCCCGGTAAGAGTGCTTGTGTGTGCTCAGGGAACGGCCGCAGCAGGTCGAGCTGAATATGGGACGTGGGTGCCAGAAGAAATCAGGAGGTTGGACACAGTCTCAAGCAGACGTACGACAGATTGTTTTTTGAGTCATTCCGCATCCACTGCCATGATGACCCTGAGATGCATCTGTGCTGCAACTGGCAGTGGTAGGGCTGAGGTTTTCCCCTCTGTGTTCCTCCTGCCAACTCCTTGGGCTGGTAGCCTTTCTGGAAGAGACACTTGGACTGGATGGGCAGGAACAGGCACTGGAGAGCATGAAGAAGCACAGCAGTCCTTCAGCATCCATCCTCATCCCTAGCCCAAGGAAGAAAATGAAGATGCTGAGATGAGAGCTAATGAACACACCAAGGGAAGCGAGAAGAACATTAATTGCCTGTACAGCAGTGCGGCGAGTCTGAGCAATAAAAAAAAGTGGGAACGACTAATTTATGAGTGCAAATTCTATCTGGAGAGTATGACTTAAACTTGGGGAGAAAATCTATGTGCCTGGAATATTAAAATCAATAGTTGTAACCTATTTAGAAAGAATTGAGTGGGCAAAGAAGGTGCAGGAGGGACAATCAATATCAGAAGTGACATTCCTGCGTTCCATGCACCACTAGAAACTTAAGAGAAAGTGACCTCAAATATAAATAAGAGCCAAAAGAAGATACTTCTTCAGAGTATAAAATCCTACTGACTCCTTATTCACATTTCTATATAATATTTAAGAAAATTTCCCTATGCTGTCCTGGGGAACCTCAACTTGAATGATGTGAGCTGGAGGGCTCACGCTGCTGGGTTTTGGAATTTCTAAATGTCACAGAAGAGCATTTCCTAACCAAAACCAGGAGGATCCTCTACAGAATCATCTTGACAGCTGGAGAACCGATCACAGGTCCAAAAACTAGCTACAGCCAGCACACAGGTGACCCCATTTCAATTGTATATGCTGGGCACAGATGGGAGAAAGCCTGAGCCAACAGTAGGTCCCTTTGCTTTTCAGCGTTGTAAGCCAGGTCACCTGCAGGATTTTAAACAGAAAATGTGAATGAAATCTGGCAACTCTTCGTTTAAAACCACTCTGGCTTCTAGGGAATCTAGTAAAGTCTCAGCATCGAGAAAGAGGAGGTTATTCTGGTTAAAAAGAGAAGCTCAGAGGGGAGTGAGAGTAGGTCTATATTCACTCAAAGGAAGGAAAGGAAAGTGGGCAATGAGGAACATAAACCAGCCCCAAGCAGAAGGCTGTGAGGTCAAATCTGTGGCTAGCGGAGCTGAGGGCAATAGGAAAGTGCTCTTTAGATATAAGAGATTAAAAGTAGTTGTCTAGACAGAACATCAGACATTGAAAAAAGAATGCATAGAAGGCAGACACTAAATATTTAATTTCTCTGTTTTGGGGGAAAAAAGGCTAAGTGAAGTAGCAATGTAATACGATGATGTGGAATAACTTCAGTTCCGACTCAGGATGTTAAACAGCTGCTACTACAGCTAGAGGATGAGGATTTTTTGACCAGCAGCCCTTGATGTTCAGTGCGTGAGAGTTTTAAAATCTGTCCCAGGAGCTCCCTGGGCCAGCAGCGTCTGCGAGGCGAGGAGTTTTCCAGAAGACCGAAGCAGCGCTGACTTTGTGCCAACGCATAACCCTCGATGAGGAGGATGACTTGCATAATTATAAATCTGATTGTCTGATGTTGATTTTGTGAAAAATAATGGGAGAGCTGATAAGGGACTTGATTAATAACAATTTAAGGAGAATAATTAATTACAATCAACATGAGTTAATGGAAAATAGATCTTATTAAATGAAATTGATATAATTTTTCAAGAATGTGATTATAGATTTGATTGATTTAGTACATTTCATCAACACTGTTACGTTTGACTTCTGCGAGGCATTTGACTTAATGTTGTTTCATTTATTAGGAAGCTAAAACAATGTAAAATCAACACAGCATGTGCTAAACGGATGAAAACCCTGCTGATACGTTTAAACATATCAGAGAATCATCCCAAGTGGCTGTGTTTCAGTTCATAATTTTTAGCAAATGGTGGAAAATCAAAACTCATTACAATCAAAGTTTGCTGATGAGACTTGGAGTGGGACCATGGTCAGCATGTGGATCGGTCTCTTCCTCAGACCTGCATCTTTCATGAACCAGATATAAGCAAACTCAGCCAGTTTAACGTGGGCACACACGAAGCCACACTTCCAGGAACCAGGATTTCACTGGGGGAGGAGGAGGAATCCTATTACACAACGTTGGAAACTTGAAAAAATAGCAAAGTGAAATATCTCCAGTGTAACATCTAGTGGGACACTGCAGCTATTTCTGGTGTCTGCGACTCAAGAAGGATGGTGATGAATGGGAGAGGGCACACGAGAATGACTGAAGCGTTACAAACCATGCCTTATAGTGACAGATTCAAGGACCCCAATACGCTTAGCTTAACAAAGAGAAGGTTAAGGGATGGCTTAATGACAATCCAGATGTATTCAGACAGGGTACAGAAATGCAGAAGGGGAGAGCTCTTCAATCTAATAGACAGAGCTATAAAAAGAGCTGGTGACTGGAAGCTGACACTGTTAAATTCAGACTGGGAAGGATGTGCTTTTTAATTTGGGAGAAGTAACATCAGAACAACTTCCCAACAGATGGTTTCATCATCACTGGCCATTTCAAAATCATGCTGGGTTTGGTTTTTTTTAAGTCATATCCTGGATCCACCAAAGATCACTGTGAATCAACATACAGACACTCTCACCGCATGGATGGAATGGTCCTTCTTTGGTTTTATAATGTTCCTAATAACGAGTATTTAAGTCATCATCCCCGAGCACTGAATGGGACAATTCCTTTTTCTGAGAGTTATTGGTCTGGCCTTGGTGTAGGCTCACGCAGACACCTCAGTGTTATTAGTACTTCATCTTTGCCGGTGGAAAGGCTGGAAAAGTACTATAAAACCAAATAAAACAAACCTGGCCTACATCCCTTTGCTATAAAAAGCCCTGAAATGCAGTGCCAAAGAGAGCAGCTCAAAACAAGTACATGAAGGACCTGTGGAAGGGTTTAATAGGTAAAGCAAAAGCCGCATGTGCAAGCAAAGCAAACCAAGGAATTCATTCCCACTTCCCATGGCAGGCAGGAGTTCAGCCATCCCCGGGACAGCAGGGCTCCATCACGTGCAATGGTGACTTGGGAAGACAAACGCCATCACTCTGAACATCTCCCCCCTTCCTCCTTCTTTCCCAGCTTTATATGCTGAGCATGATGCCATGTGCTATGGAATATCCCTTTNCATATGGTATGGAATACTCCTTTGGTCAGTGGGGGTCAGTTGTCCCAGCTGTGTCCCCTCCCAACTCCTTGTGCACCCCCAGCCACTCGCTGGTGGGGTGGGGAGCAGAAAGGGCCTTGGCTCTTGTAAGCACTGCTCAGCAGGAACGAGATGCTTCAGCACAAATCCAAAGCACAGCCCCGTACCAGCTACTATGAAGAAAATTAACTCTGTCCCAGCCAAAACCAGCACAAAGCCCCTGCTGACATCTTACTGTGCATCCAGGTGCACTGGGAACCAAACAGGTCTGTATATACACATATAATTTAAATTATTTTTTTTTTTCTTTGGGTACTGGGACATTATTTCTGGGTTTTCAAGCTCTGAAAACAGTGTCAGGAAAATATTTTCCTTTCAAAAAAATACTGTGATGGGTAGAGGTGGTTAGGTAAGAAGTGATATCTAAAATCAGGACAATTAAAGTTATTTCATAATTGATTTATATATAAGGGACTTTATCTTCTGGTGAGGTCTTTACCTTACATGGAGAATAAAAGAGATGCAATTTGTTGTCTTAACTTGTATGGAAATCAGCAAAGAAAGACTTCTAAGCGTCTCCACACCCTATTTGTGATTTCACTGTGGTTCTTCAATAGCAAAATCTATCCAGCTGTAAGTTTAGAGCTTCACCCCTGAAGCTGGGTGGCTGGGACCTCATCTCATCCCTGCTGCCCACAGCACGGAGCTAGCCACCCATCCTGAGCACCACCAAGGACTCTGGGTCCCGAGCTGTGCTGGATTTAGCTCCAGCATGACTCAGGCCATCACTGCTGTCCCCACCGCCTGCCACTGCTGTGACCAGCACCCAAGAGCCGCAGCTGAAAATCCAGATTATTAAATATTGGGGAGGAGGCAGCACTGTAGGGTGCTGCTGACCGCAGTAGCTAACCCCACACACACTTCTGTATCTCCTGCTCCGGGCAGAGCCCATCAGGCAGCACTTCTTCAGCAGCTCCAGCTCAGGCTGAAAGAGCCCTCTGCTCCCAATGCCATTTAATCCATCTCCATGTTAGCCAGCCAACAAGATTGCCATTGATTTCAGGTTTTGGCCCAGGAACCATACAGATGCTTTTGAACTGAACAACTTAAGCACAACATTTATGTTTTGTCAGAAAAAGCCTGAACCAGCAGAAACTCTTTTAAAGCCAGGGCAACATCATTACCATAGAGATAAACACTAATTTAATGTGGTTCACTGTAACAACAGACCGTTTATTAAAACACTTCACCATTTAATTTATTCAGCATTTTATATTGAGGAGTATTTTCATTAGGATTCCACTGCAAAACCAAAGAAGGCATTAAATCATTTAATATACTGACAGCTCACTTAATTTATTTAAGCACAGGAGTCTAATTCAAAAAAGCAGACCTTACACAGTGCCCTGTCTTTACAGTCCTGGCATACAAGGTCCTATTAATTTCAGAGTGGGGTGTTATATGAATTTAGTTTGCGATCCGACTATGTGCTCTCCTTTGGTCAGCAACCTGCTGCATTGCTGCACCGGCCAGAGCTACCTTTAGGAATCCCTCGTGGTGCACACCAGACCAGCTCCATGCCTTTCGCTTCTACTAATGTTTGTGAGCATCTAGTCCTTTGAATTTGGCATCTGGCTTTGTTTGGTCCTTGATGGACCACAGAGCAACCAGCATGGCTGGAGCAGCAGAGATCAGCAGGGAAACAGTGGCAAATGCAGCAAGCCCTGACGTCCTCAATGAAGTCTTCAATTTAACTCTTGTTAATTGATGTGCCTGGCTCTGGAGCACTTGCTAAAGTCTGGGAGATGCACTGCAATGTACTCCTGCCTCAGTTTGTATTGAATTGACTGGTGACACTCGAGTCTTCAGCTCTGGGGTGATGTATAGTGAGGCTCCACCAGCCCTATCCTAGGAGGTGCTGAGCAGCTTCAGGACTGTCCACAGTTGTCACATTAGAGTTCTCACATCCTGCCTGAAGCAAATCCTCCACTTAGTATTCTGGGTGCTCAGCTCCTTGGACTATCAAGCCCTTGTGGCTTATTACTGATGTTCCCAGATCTGCCATAATAAATGGTGGTGAAGAAAATTGTCACCTATGACAAAGCCCTGGGTGATACTGGGGTCCCCGGTAGCTCCTAGTTTGGCTGCTTCCCAAGACTGGTGTTGAAGCAGAACCTCAGAAACAATAGCACATTGTCAATAGGATGCACAGGACATGATTAATAAACATTAGGGAGCTTGATATGATCTGCCAAAAGCAGGACAATGAAATGAGGTACCAAAAGCAGGATGGAGAGGAGGGGAAGAGACCTGAGCAGGGTGTTTAATGACTCACCGGACTGTGAAATGCAGCAGAGAGCAAGGCTGGGAGAGAAAACCTTTTAATGAATTCAACATGTGTGCACCCTTTGAAGGCTTAGCTCCCCATTCCCCAGTAATGTTTGACCCACCTGAAGATACTGATCATATAGAAAATATTAACCAGTAAGTAATAATAATAATAATAATAGGAGGAGCAGGACCCTCATCTCCAATTCATATTTATAATCCAGCAAATATCTCACCTAAAGCCAGGAGATTTATGGGTTTGCATCTATAATTAATATCCTTCCTTAAACAAGAAAGGGTATCTTTTCACACAAATAAATCTGGTGTTCTAGACCTGGATTTTGAAGACTAATATTTAAATCCCCAGCAAGACACACTTATTGATTGTATAGATGCATATACAACACAGACACGCCACACATATATAGAGATATCATTGTACATTTATTTTTAAAATAAACAGATAAAGTTTCTCCTTTAAATGCAATAGATGAAGCTTAAGCAAGAAAAAGGAGGAAGATGGGGAGGTCGGCCTGATGTCTGTCCCTGTTTCCCAAAGATTCACTTTGCATTAGTCCTGTTGTTAACAGCAGGACTGTTCCTGGGCGCCAAGACACATAAAGGGCTTTGAGACAAAGGCAATCGATCTAGTTTTAGTTTTATGAGGAAAATAAACAGTTAGGCTGATATAACAGTAAAAGGGTCAAACAGGGTCAGGGCTAATGAAGTGACTCACAGCAGGTTAAAATTAAAACACTCTTCTTTTTCTCAGTCCTCCCTTGCATACCTGTCCTGTGCGAGTGACCCCATGTCTGCCCAAAATCACACGTGTGGGTGACAGCAAAGCCCCAGCTAAGGGTCCAGCCAGCTTGTTCGGGGCTGGGGGCAGGACTTGTCTCGGCTGAAGGTTTCCATCACTCAGCGGATGCCGCTGGAGAT
>VXBL01006671.1:1721981-1743745 GCA_013400195.1 Aramus guarauna | reverse complement strand
CCCCCCAGCGGCGCCCGGGGAAGAGGAACCCCCCCAGCCAAGGCAAGCCTTGTCCTTCAGCTCCTCGCCATGGCCACGGCATGGACCGCAGCCACTGCACACTGCCAGGGGGCCTCAAAGGTGCCTGAAATCACCCCTCCAGGGCTGAATTGGCCACTGGTGGTTGGAGGCTTCCTTTAGGAGGTATGTTATAGGCTTGGAGCTTTGCAACCTGAAGGCTAACTCGGGTCTTGTGGGGCAGCCCCCTTACTAGCCCACAGCGGGTCAAGACCAGCTTGTTCAGTGTCTGCGGGCCTTGGTCTGCACTCAGCGGGTCTCCTCTCAGAGCGGGAATGTGTTGGGTAAGCAGTCAAATGAAAACTAGGAAAGGACAGCTTCTCTGGTGCAAGCAGGGATTTATCTGAAAAATATTGAGAATTACTGGAAATTTAAATGTAGGCAGTGTTCCAAGGTCAAGGGTGTAAGCATCACCTCACTTAGTGGTGCACTTACCAATGGAGGTAAAGTACTTCTGCTGTTCTGGATCCAAAGAGTAAAGATATGAACAGAGCCCAGACACTTGTATTTATACTGTCCTAAGCTGTATAACATCCCCATTTAACTGAGATTTTAATTATTCATGTTTAAATACTATTCATCAAAAAAAAAATCCCTTACGCTCTCGGTCATTTAAGGAGCTGCTCAGTGATTGCGTGCCAGTGTGAGAACCCCATTCACACCTCATGGCGCTGGCTGCCAGGAGTAGGGAAGCAGCTTCTTCCCCCAAAATTACAGGCTCCCAGAAAAGAGATTATACACATGGGAAGGAGGGAAATGGCAACAATACTGGTGCGGTGCAGTTGAAGCTGGCTGCACCCTGCTTTGGGGTGTCAGCTCCACCACCCGTGGGCTACATGGACAGGCAGATGGTCTCCTTCCTCCAAACATCACATTCCAGTGTCAGGAAGCCTCTGTGGAAGGGGGGGAAAAAAGAAGCAAAGGAAACCTTCTGGCAAGCACACGAAGGAGCTGTGCTAGCCCAAGACCTAATCACCGTGGAAGAGCTTTCCCTATAGGTGTGTTGCCCCATGCACTCATTCCCTACGTGATTTTGCCCCCATGAAGAACACAGGCTGTGGATGCCCGGACACTGCTCTTACCTGCAGCTGTGAAAGGGGATTAAATTCATGGTTGTTGCTCTCCAAGGCCAAGTACAAATAGCACAGGGGCTTGGGGAGCTGCAACCAGTGTGGGGTACTTAGCCAAGGCAGAGCTTTGCTGCAACTTCATTTTCATGATTTAGCATTTCTGCTGTAAATAATTGATACTAATGTAAGTGAGATAAGAGACAGACTGTCTGTGGGCCGGGAGGAAGTGGATCCTGGTGACATCCACCCGAAAATGTGCTTGCAGATTTATCTGAAATAAAAACGTTGAAAAGCCAAACACAAAATCCGAGAGGCGAGGAAGGGAGGAGGGATGAGAAAGGTAATCTGTGGATCAGCTCCGAGGACTCTCATCTCTCTAAGAAAATCTCCTGATATTAATTTCCTTAACAAGAGAGCTCCAGCACTAACTATCACTTTTTAGCTCTCTGTAAACATTGCTCTTGCACTAGTCAATAAGCTGTGTTTGTGTGTTGCCAGAGAGCTGGGTGGGTATTAACAGGGTTTAAGGAATCAAAACGTCATTACAGGGGGTACATGGAGCGCACCCCTCCTCGTCGGAGACCATGCCGGCAGGAAAAAGCCAATGAGCTCGGTATATTTGATGCCTTTGGCTTAGGTTGTCTATAAAACAGCTGAGTACCAGGAAGGAACTCTCCTGCATCTTAGTCTTTGAAACCGGAGAAGGCAAAATTCTATATCTGGTCCTGCGAGGGCAGCCGTGAGACGGGCGATGGAGACAGCCGCTGCTGGCGCGGAGAGGGGCAGATTTCCCTGCGGGGACCGTTTGAATCCAGCGCGTCCCAGGCGCCATTGCACGGTATCCTTTTCTAAATCCTGATTTTTGAGGCTGTGATTGGCATTTCACATCCACTGAGCAGTCTGTGCCCGGTGGCAAACAGACATTCACTTCACCCAGCATGACGTAATGCCCGTTTTCATCCTGTCTAGTACATATAAAAAAAAAAAGATAATGTCAACTAAAAAAAAATGACACCACCGTTGAGCCACCTTTACAGCTCTCCGCTGAACTTTCTCTCTCTCCATCTTTACACCCCACCGGCGTTACCGGTTGCTCATCAGCCCAAGGACCTTCCTGTACGTGCTCCAAAAAGTAAGAGTGCCTGATGGTTTTAAATTGCTGGAGGATGCCACACGTAAGTGAAAGAAATCTGTAGTGGCAATTCCTCCATTTTTTAACTATTTCCTTGTAAATGCAGTGGAGGGTCCCTCAGATCGTGGGCCTCCCATGCCTAGAGCGGGCAGGTTTGTTGTACTCATGTCCCAAAGGCCATGACTTTACGCATCACTCTGGTAAGCACATATTCACAGCTCTGAGTTTGTTTTAAAAAACACTTCTTAACGCATGGATTTCATCCAGGAAGCCAGATGAAAAGAGCTGCTTCAGAAATGCGAGGAAAGAGCAGCATTGACTCATCAGTGATACGGATGGAGAAAGCCAGAGAGACTTTCTCATCTCTAACGTGATTTTATGATTCAGTGAATAATGCATATTAGCATAATACTAACTAAAAAAAAATCCATACTCATCATTTACTATTAATTCGTTATCAACATTATCCTATTATTAATTATTAACATTTACACTATCAATCAGCCCCTGGCTGACTGATAGCTTAAAATCTTGCATAAAGATTGATACAACAGTAGCTACAGTACATCACATAATGTGCTTCACAGTCAGGTTGTCATATCCTCATCTATAAAGCTTTTTACTAATGCACTTTACAACATATCTTACAGTACATGGATGAAGAATGTGGCTGCACCCAGTAATAATTCCATTAATTATGAATAAAGCATTTACAAATGACATCCTTATTTAAAAATGGTGATGAACACATTTTGTTTTAATGCGGATGCACTGTGTAATTTGTAATTCCATAAAAAGCAATGCTGGCAGCACGGGTCAGGGAAAAAGGGCCAAGATCTTATGATCTTTACATCAGAAAGGGGAAAAAAACAGTGGAGAAAACAATTGACAAACAACAAACGTTGGGATAAAGCTGACCAAACTCCAAAGCGATGGAACAATTAAAGGTGCCACGCGAAGCTGAGGCAAAAGACCTTACCCGGTGACCTTGCATTGTGGTTGTGTCAATAAAACTCTATCTTATATTAATAAAGTCTATATTTTCATTGCTTTCTCTCATTTGCGATGTTTTCAGCTGGCTGGCAACTCACCAGGACTCATTAGCCATGCAGAGTTTGCCTTTGCAGTACCGTGGTACCGCTTTGTCCTATAGGCTTTCTGAGATGGCAGAATATTTATTACACGCAATATTTCAGCAAGGCTACTTACGTCAAGAGGCTATAAATACATTACTCTTCCTAGTTTACTTAAGGGATAAAAAGTGAGTAGCTAAGTTTACAGATCAGGCTCAAGCTCTATTAATGTGTGGTCTGTTCATTTTCATATATATCTCAATTGTTTGAAATTATTTTCCAAATTAATCCTATGAGTGATTCTTGACTTACTGATCATTTCCGAGCAGTGCTGGTCGAGTTGCGCAGCGGTTGTGTTCAGGTTATCACATGTATTATGCAAGAAAGGTTAATTTAAACTTCTGATGCTTTTTGGTAATAAAGCTGTGTATATTTATGTTGGTCATAGTTTTCAGCTCAGAGCTGTGAACCAAGAGCTTCTTACACCAAGGTTCAACCATTTAAATGTGTGCTGAACGGGGATGCAAAAATCCAGGCAACTTACTTCTGACCACACTGGAGAGTGGCTGAGAGCTTTGGTTGTCAGCAGAAAGTCAGCAAACTCCTCCTGATTATTTTTTTCCTTGAGTTCATCAGTGTTTACAGCAGTCTGGATCAACAAGGTGCCCGGATAATTCACAGACCGTGGTGCCACGTACCTGTTAGCACGTAGCCAAAGCCACGCGTGGTGGTGAATGCTGAGTGCGGTGCAAGTTTCTGCAGAGTCAGAGAGTCCAGAAGAAGAGACCTGGATCCATCATGGAAAGATAAGAAAAAAGATTACCTTGGGAGGAACCTAGTTTGGGGTTCAGCCAGACCTTTTTGCAGGTGTCCTACAGAGATGAGGCTGCAAACCGGCGCCAAGCCAGGCAGGAATTTCATGTGAATTATTTTCACACTCCCTTTCAACGTCCCATTCTGGTATTCATGGGTGACATTGAGGCAGTGCAAAGCATGTCACCTGACACAGCCCCTTCCCCACATCTTCAAGTCAACACACATAGTAAAAAGTTAATATATAGGGTTTATTGCCAGCACCATCAGAGAGGATATTCTGCAGTCCCCCTCTCCTCTCAAACCCAGGGAGAGCCAGGCAGTGTAGGAGAGGCTGCTGTAATTACAGGTCCCCTTGTGCCAGGCTGCTTTGAAATTCCCAATATTTCTCCAAACCACCAGCAAGTTGTTTTTCAGAGCCGGCTGACAGAGGATTTATTTATTAAGGTTTTGGCTGTTTGCAGCAGTGGCTGGGCAGCAGCAGTTCCGCAGAGTTATCAAAAATCTATTTCCTCGCAGAGTCACAAGTAAAATATCAAACCCCCTCTGAAAAGCCGAGTGCAACATTTACATTTTAATCTCACAAAACACTTTCGTTTCTGACAAACTGTGTTTTTCTGTCTGTGTGTTACGGAGAGGGAAGGCAGCGGGGTTCCAGCAGAAAGCTTTATAGCCCTGGGAGCGAGCGCAGGCTGTTCCGTATACGTGATACGGCCGGAGCGGCGCGGTGACCTCCCCGTCCACAGCGACAGCAAAGACTGTCACCCTTCAGCTGCTGGGGCCAGGTGAAAAAGAAAAGCAACTTGGCCCCAAAAGCTACCGGTGCACGGGCATCTAGCACTGAGTTTGGTTAGCGATGGCATTTACATATATAAAAAAAGGTCTGGGGCTGGAGGAATAAGCAGCCCTGCGCTGCTGGCTGCCGTGCACGGTCACTCCCAGCCAAGACAGCGGGTATGAGCGTGGGCTCACGTGGGGTTTGCAGTTGTCATCTTCAGCCTCAGCTGCCAGCGACCCAAGAGCAAAGTTCTGCCAGGATGCACGGCTCTGAGCCAGGCTGGCCCTCCCATGATGCAGAGGTTTTTCTTGCACCCCTGAGCAGGCTGTACACGCACTGGCAGCTCGTCCTTCCCTGAACCCAGCCACAGCTCTTTCACTCTCTATTCACATCTTTGCCTGCAGGGCAACCGGGAGAAAGTGGAGGTGCTGGTTGGACCCAAGCTCTACAGTTTGCTGTCTGGTGACGAAAAGCTTCTCTCTCTTTTCCCTGTTATCACCAGTGCTGAGGTCCCGTACTGCCTCCGTAGAATCGCTGCAGCAAGATATGAATTATGGATGAAATGAAAAATCCCAGCCCGGTGCACGGCAGGAATATGCAAAGTGCAGAGCAATCGCCTCTGTGCACGAGCCTTGCCGTGTGCTGCCTTCAGGTGCACGATGCCCGAAAATCTCCGCTCAGCCTCAGCCTGCGACTCCCTCATCCCACCGGTGTCAGGATTCCCTCCTCCCAAGGGCTTTGGGTTTTGAAATGGCGACATCCATTAATTTGAAAAGCATCCCCTTACACTTTGTGGGATCTTCGTGTGGATGTATGAATAAGCTTTCTTTTGAATTTACATGCAGAGCCTCTCCAGCGGTGCAGGCATCAGGCAGGATGGGTGTCTGCTCCCAGGGTGGTAAGGGCTTGCCCTGGGGAAATTTGGCATGTTGCACATCCCCCCACTCCAGATTTGCTCCTGAGCACGTGAATGCACGTTTGCAAGTGGGGTGATGCCGGGAGCTGTGGGCAGGAGCCCCCAGCCGAGGCGGGTTTGCAGGGACGAGCCTGGCCCAGCCTGGCCGCAAGCAGAGGAGCTCCCAGAGGGATTTGCGGAGGCGATGGCTGGTTCCTGCTGCGGAAGCAAAGCGAAGTGTTGGACAAGTAGTCACAGACTCTGGCGTTAAGGGTCTGTGATTTGGGGAGGCTCAGTCTCTGTACTCATAACTTCTCTTTCAGAGAAGAAAATGCCTTTCAGAAGGCATTTTTAAAATGTCTTTTAATTTTTAAATTCTTTAATTTCTCCCTTGCAAGTGCAGCTCTTTGCTTTCATGCACCATCCAATAGCACGCTGCAAATGTATTTCCACACAGCCATTTCCAAGTGTGCAATATCAACATCTGTGCTAAAACCAAGCAGAAAATTTTCCCCTGAAGCAATATTTTGCTCAGTATTATTGTTACCTTTTTCTTTTTAATGGTTTGCTTGTCATGGGGGCTCTTCAGCCTCTTAGTTTCAGGAAATGAAGGTTCCCTGCTTCTCCCTGCTTTTCAAAGCCAGCCCTGGCAGGCGAGAGCAACGTCACCCTTGTCCCTTCCGCTCAAAATGTTTTACTTAGCGCTCACTAAAATTATGCAGCACTGAAGAACCTCGTTGAACTGGGCCTTGGCCACCCTCTTCATCATCACACAGATCCCAGGTCGGCATGCCCAGGTGTGGGAGAAGGACCACGCACTACAGCCAGACTAGACATCCTTCTTCTGAGCTCAGCTTTGCAGCAGGCAAAGGCTACTGGTTGGAGATTGAAGAGGTGAAAAAATAACTAAATAGAAAGGTTGCTGCTATAAAAAAAAAAAAATCCATAGGAGCCAATGGTCACCCTCCCATGGTAGCTGAGATGCTGCAGCTGCTGCTCAAGGTCAAGGTTAAACCTCATGCAGTGCTGTTATCCTGTCTGGGATATCAGTCAAAGTTTGTCCTGTTCCAAAACCCAGCATAACTGGATAACTGCAGGTAAAGAGGCGTTCACTGACGGTATCAGCAGCATCTGCGCTGAAGGTGCTGATGAAGGTCACAAACAGCTGAGCAAAGTGCTGATTTCTGCCTGGGGAACAGCATTTAAGTGCCGCTATTTAAGCTGGGTTCCCCTGTAGAAGGCTCAGTAACCTCCTGTGTTTGCCCTGGCTTGCTGCCTGCACCCTGTCCTTTGGGAATTGCTTTTCCAGGCTGGTTCATTGCCCCTGGTGCCACAGCCCTCCCCGGGACCCCCAGCATGTGTTCCTCCAGCAAGGACCATGACTTGAACAGGCTGTGGGATGCTGTGCAGGTGAAGATTGCTTCCCTGAGAGAGGGCTGATGTGCAGGATTGGCCCAGGGTGGGGAAAGGGAGTGAAAATCACTGGTTATGTGCATCTGTAGCATCTCCAGCAGGAGAAAGCATGATCAGTTTTCAGCTCTTGGAAACTAAAATAGGTCTGATGTATAAGAGTCCGCTTTTGGTTTCTTTCTAATTTGCACCTCTGTTGCCTTGCAAAATCCTTGGGGGATTTTGTGTGGTGGCAGGGATGGTGCAGGCAGGGATGGTGCAGGCAGGGATGCCTTCTGGGGCCTCTGGGAGCGGATGCAGTGGAGGACACAGGGGAGCTCCGGGCTCTCTCTGCAAGCTGCACTCAGAAATGGGAATGAAGCAAATTGCTCGTGTCCGGGCAGGGCTCGAGCGGATGGGCAGTGCTGCCTGCAAGCGGTGACTCCAGCTTGGACTCCTCTGCCAGCAGTTTGCAGGTCTCTGGATGGACAGTTGCCTTCTCACCCGTCATCTTTCCCTTGCCTGATGCACAGCAGGTTGGCAGAATTAATCGATTGGTGTTTATGCAGGCTTTTGAATTTCTCCTGTTAAGTAGGCATTTATTATTATTATTTTCCATCATAACCACAGTGATGAACGTTCCCCCGTGCATGTATTTAAGCCGTCCAATGTGGGCTGCTTTGTTCTTAATTTTGATTATTTTAAGAAGTCCTTTAGCACATCAAATAGTCTCTGTGGATGAGGATTTATAGGAAGGTCTTGAGAGCTGTCAGAGTAATGTTTTTCCAGTGGCAAAAATTTAACCTCCTCTTAGATCTTTATTTCTGCTTCATCCTGGGTTTGACGAAGAGACGGTGTAGCTGCAGCAAGTGCTCGGTTACAGCTATCAGGATGAAGGGGATGTGTTGTCAGTTGTTTTATTTTTGATCTCATTTGAATGTGTCAGTCAACTGCCTCGAATCAAAGAAAGTGAGAAGGAGCCTTTAATAGTTGTGATTGGAAACTTCAAACTCACCTTTTTTTATAGACACTAAGTAAATGGTTGGCGGGCTCTTGTAAATCATAACATTTCTAAATATATCAGAGAGGCTCTCTGCCAAGCTGCTGGCGAAGACTCTGCCTATTCCTATTGACTTCTTTTCCCCCTTCAGATTGCTTTTGCATTGGATAACTTCAAATCATAATGCAAAAAAATCAGGGACTCTTAACGAGACTAGCTAATGCTGTGATTAATGAAAGTGTAATGTGTGCTACTGTACAGCCATTAGAAACCAGTTAGCTAATTAGTGTAATCACAGAGGTGGAAATAATTAAAAGACCATAAAACAGAGGTAGCCTAATAACAACATTTTCCTCTGACCCAGAACTGGTGAGGATAGTTTGTTGTATTAGGAACAGAGAGAAGCAGAGACCCAAGAGTCTTGGGAGTAACCACAGTCAATGAGGTCTTGGGGTGGATCAGACAAGTATAAATAGGGCAGATTTTACAGCAACGTACTCCAGATTGCAGCAGAGTCCTCTGACCGGCACTTCACGTCACAGCACCCCTCTTCCATCTTTTTCCGCTGCCACAAGTTTCATGGCAAACTAATCAAGACACGGGAACTTGTGGTGAGGCAGGATCCGTCCGGCTCTTTCTTACTCTTTTGTTTCCTTTTTTCTTTCCCAGGTTATTAGCAAACACAGTATTAAAATGTCATTCACCTTTCAGCCCCTGAGCTCTCCAGGTTTGGTTTTGGGAAAGGGAGAAATCGGTATCCTACGGTGCTTGAGAATAAAGTTCTGTTAGAGGATTCCCTATGTTTATGTAACAGAGTTTTTACGGAAGTTATTCACTGTAAGTTTCACAGGACTCTCAAAGCTGGCTGAAAAATCTCTTGCTAAGAGGGAAAAGTCTTTCTGGGGAGAGGAGAGCAGTGACCAGTGCGGGTGGCAGCCGCTGCCGGAGCTGCTCCCAGGAGCTGGGTGCCATCAGACCTGCCACCCCGTTCAATCCTCACCCGCAGCCTGGGCACGTGCAGACTGCCCCGAGTCCTTTGGGCTATACCACCACACTGGTGTGCTGGCGAACCCTAAACAACCCCAAAATGCGTGCCTGGTGCTTCTCCAAGGGCTCTGCCCTGAACAGGGACTGTTCAGATTCATCTCTGATGAGAGACAGGGGATGGTATGATGAGCTGAATTTCAGCCCCGGTGGTTAGAAGTGACCTACCTCTTGCTGATAGACAAAATAGGTCATAAAAATCCTAACCGATAATTTTCCAGTTGGGATGGGTCACCACTATGGCCATCTCCATCGCTCTTATAATTTCTGCCGCTGTTTTGTGTGTGTTTCATTTGACCTGGGTATAATGAGTAAAGGAGAATAAAGTAGCTGCAGACACACAATCAACGATCATCCGCTGAAGCTGATGAATATGCTGAGACTGCTAAGTGGGTCTTCATTAGCTATTCACATGCTAAGAGCAATCCTTATTTATTCTTCTTTCCTAGGTGAATCTATTTTTGAATACCTTTTGTACTGATCTTGTCTGGGAGGTGGGAGGTTGGATGGAGGGTACCACCACTGCCAGGTAACCAGATTATTTTCATGAAAAAAATAGACTGTGACACCAAGTTGGCAGCAAGCTGAAAAGAAGAAACAATGAGATGCCATTTAGAGAAGGAAGGAATAATTTTCCCTGGTGACACCTCTAGTGGGAGGCAGAACTTTATCTTCTCTTCGCAGCTCGAGTGAAGCATCACAGCAGTAGCATTAACTGTGCTTCCACGTTTTCAGCATGTCTTTTCATTAACCTTTTTTTGTTGCTGTAGCAGGGGACACACTTTCCATGGAGGGTTTGCAGGGCCACTGCTGGAGAGGCAAGCCCAGGATGTCCCACCCGGGTCCTCAGGCTGTGGCACATGTGGTGTGATTGCAGCCAAACGGATGAGCCTGGTGGTCTGCGCTGCGTGTAGATGAGCTTACAGTGAAGAAAGGAAATCTGATGTATATCTACAAGTCTGCTGGAGAGGGGATTTTGGAGCAGCAGGTTGTGGCCAACCTTGCTCCAGGGACCCTTTTACCCCACCAGCTCGGCTGCGTAAATCACATCTCAGGACATCCTTGATGGGACCCCTGGCAACAACAGCGTCTTCATGAGACACAGGTGCCTTTTTCGTCTGCACAGCCCCTTTTTCCACATTGGGCATCACTTAAACTTTCTCATTTAAGCTTTTCTTAAAAGCCACGGCTCCCGCAGTGCTGGGGCAGGTTGGTTGCGGGTTCCTCTCGCCCTCCCGGCTGCATCCGTCTGCGGTGAAGGCTGCCCTCTCCCGACACGCCGAGTGTCTGAGGGATGCGGTGGCTGAGCTGCGCGCCAGCAGTGCGGGGTCCCAGCACCCACCCTGGTCCCAGCCGGACTGTGCACAGCCCAGCGATGTCCCGTCCCAGTGAGCACAGACCAGCACGGCCTCACGCGTCGCCCAAGGTGGTCTGGCCCCATCACTGGCACCTGCCGAAGCCGGATCCAACCTGCATTGTCCCTCCAGCAGTGTGTGGGTGCTGAGAAACCACCCAGAGCACTACCTTCCTTCTGCAGAAGATTTCCATTTCACCTGACCGATTTCTGCCCTCCCAAATCTGCCCAGCACCATTATTGTGTTGATTTTTTATTTTTTTTTAATAATCTGACAGTGTGGGAGTGAGTATCATACTCATCCGACTTATCTTTTTCCATTCACACTGCAGACTACGTGGGTGACACCCAGGGAAAACCAACTTGAGCAGTGTGGTGCTCCAGAAAAGTGGTTTTGTATGAACAGCAATGTGAGCCAAGCACTTGCACCTCTGGGGTTTGTAAACTGCTGATCTATGAGAGATTAGGTTGTGGGTTTTTATTCCCTCCCCTGAGCTTTTGATCTTATTGGCTGAAAATAAAATGTCATCTAACCTTCCAGGAAACACCGCAATTCTTTGACCTGACACGAGAACGTAAATCTTCTGTAAGAGTGCATCCATCCTGCATCTCAGGTCTCTGGAACTAAGTTCTGAACACTGGAGTGGGAATCGCAGCATCTTGAAGCTGGGACAGCAGGACCTGAGCCCCACAACTCTCCAGTCCAGGGAGCAACAGCCCCGTGGGGTTAGTCACTAACTGAGCTGGTTTTGCACCAATATTCAATGGAAAAACTGGGATTTATTGGGCCTGAATGACCTTGAGCATCTTAAAGTTTTGCAGAAGAGGTGAAACCCTTCCCACCCAGCTCTGTGGGTCTGGCCAAAATAAAACACAACTTCACAGCTCGAACTAACCCGCCTTGGCCTGTTTCAGCCTCCCCTAGTCACCTCCTGGGAGAGGTTTCAAAGGCTGTTGCATTGCTGAAATTTTGGGCTCTATATGCCATGCTCAGCGAGTGTAGCCTTCAGCTCGTGTTTCTGACAACGTGTTTCCTGAGCACGATGCCTGTGGGTACCTGATCTTGGTCGTACAATCAGCCTCTGTGGGTTGCACCTCCCCTTGCGATTTTTGGGGGCTGCAGAGGTCTTTCTGAGAAGGAAGTGGGGCAGCTGTGGGGTTTGCATGTGGGGTGGCTGGAGAGGAGCTGTGAAGCTGTGTCTGCATCAGAGTCAGAGCAGCAGTGAAGGCTATTTGACTTTAAGAGGCTATTTATGAGAAGCTGCAGCTCTCGCACTGCTCTACAGCTTTCTGCTCCCACCCACCGCAAGCGGTTTAACAGACATCACTTTGCTCAAGTGCATGCTTTTAGAGCCTGACTGGTTTACCCGGGGCGTATTCATCAGCGTGCAGCTCCCTCTCCTTTGTGGCTTATTCCTGGAGCAAGAGTCCCGCTGGACCCAAGGAACGACCCAGAGCCGGCTTTGCGTTTTGCTGCGTTTCCCTCTGGATCAGGTTGGTGACATCCCAAATCCCCAGCCTGCTGGGGAAGATGGGTTTAACCGAATCCACAGTGATCCCCCCTCCAACAGCCCAGAAAACTACTTCTTTCCTTCTGCCTGGACCATCTTTCCTTGTTTTACCACTAGATGGGAGAGTGAGACTGGGCTAACTCAGCTGCTTCTGTTCCCCATCCCGGCAGGAATTCCGAGGGGACATGAGACCTGAGAAACGCCCGCGGGTCATCCCGCAAATCCTCCCACCTCGGGAAGGGTCGGGGTAACCCCCAAAATGCCTAGTTAGTGCCTAGCCCCAGAAGTGCACGGTTAGGGGGGAACTAACGCTTGCCTGGTGCTTTCCCTGGGGCCGGGATCCCGGCGGTGGCAGCCCCTCTGCCCTCATGGGAGGAGGAATCACTTACACAAAGACTAGATATATTTTTGGGGTGAAATACTTAATTTCTTTTCATATCCACCTCTCCTAGAGGGAGGCAGGGGAAGCATTTGCAATTCACTTCTCATCCACACCCCATATCCTGCTTCCCAGGAAGTTGGGTGACCCAAATAATTGCTTTGGGAGATAAAGAATAAAGCATTTCTTTCTTTCTCCTCATTTCTTCCATGCTTTTCTCCTCTCAGATTCTTGTGTAACGATACTCCCAGGAATACCATTTTCCTGCAAAGATTAAAAATAGGCTAGTGCAAGGATTGCACGTGCAGGAGCAGAATTCGTGCCCTGGTCTGATATTGCTCGCCTCGGGAGCTGTCACAGGAGAGGGAGGGGAGGGAGCCTGGTTCATTAATGCCTTATTAAATTTACTTCCACTGCAGCACTTCATGTCTCCTGGGATGCTCCCTGAGCTTTTGCTGAGACTGGGTGTGTTTGAGAATTCTGTAGTTGCACAAGTACTTTCTCAACCAAATCAAAGATTACCCAGCGTCAATATTGTTATTTTAAGGTTTGGGGTTTTTTAAAATGAACACACTTCTTTCCTGAGATTTCACAGGTTTTAGAAGAAATCTCATAGCAGCCAAATTCTCTGAGTGACTATGGCAGAATATGTAATCCTGTGATTTGGAAATTATCTTTTGGGGGATTTTGCTGTCTGCCCAGCTTTCCTAATTTGCATGATTTTTAGAGAAGTGACTTAACTGATTTGTTTAATGCTTGGCACAGTTGGGCACTGAAATGAAATAATTCTAATAACACCCCCCCCAAACTGCAATGCCCTGGTTATGTCTGTTGGGGTCTCCCGGCTTTGCTTTCACAGAAAATATCTGTCATTAATCTGTTAGAGAGAAATAACAGCTACTTTGGAAGAGGAAGTTTGTGGGGTTTTTTACTGGACATAATTACTGGTATTTTCCATAAGCAATAACCACCCCCACCCCCATGTGTGTGCAACAAGGACACAGTGTCACCAAGATGAAGCACCAACCGGCTCATGCAGCTCACTGAGGAGGACCCAAAATCCCCTCTGAAGAAGAGAGGAGACTTCTTTCTTTAGTTGATAATTACAGATGAAAAAATGTTGCTTGAAAGCAATAAAAAAATACACGTTCCAGATCTGGCACGTTCAGGGCACGTTTACTTGTGCAAACGCAGCTTCTAGCTGCTGGGGAGAGCCTGGGGTGACAGTAGCAAAAGGACAGCTGGGGTGGGAGCATCCCTGGCCAGGGCTGGGGGTCACCCCACTCCGTCCATGGGTGGATCTGGGACACGTGGGGCTGAAGGTCAGAGCCACCATAGGGTGTCTCCAATAGCTGGGTAGTCATGTGTCTGCTTCTGGCCATGGATACTCGTGGTAGAAGTTACTGCCCTCGGCCAACTGCCTGCGGCTCCCTGTCCTCCTCGGATGTCAAATGCTGGGTAAGCAAGTGGGGAAAAAAATCCCAAATACTCAGCACCACTGCAGTAACTCTGATCTGCTTTGCTATGCTCCCAGTCTTTATATCCCTTTCCTCTCTTCTCTCCCCCTCATCGTCCTAGAAGAGAATTAAAAACCAAAACAAGCACTAACTGGAGAGAGGAGCTACAGAGTGACCGGTGGCACAGTGCACCCTTGTGATGACACAGGACCAGAGGGATGAGGACACCGCGGAGCCTGACTTCTGGCCTCTGCCGACAGAGATGCCGCGGCTCGTCGCTGTCTGATGCCTTTCAGCATGCCAAATGCAAAGTCAGGCCTACTTCAGCCAGGAGAAGTGGAGCTGAATAAGTTTCTCTGTAATTATAACAAGGAAATAGCACATGCATGTGCCGTTGCTTCAGACGAGAAACACGCGGCAGTCGCCAAGTTAAAGCTGTAACCTGTGAACTTTTCCGGTGTGTGAGACGGAGCCCTGAATTCCTGCTGCCGCAGGGCCAGGGGGAGGAGGGGAGAAAGGATTTGAGTGTGGGCCAAGCTGCAATGGATGGGACTTGTTTCAGGAGAGCTCAGCTACCCGCGAAACGCCAGCCCTGCCAGCGTTGGGGCAGACTCCTGCACAACACGCCTGCATTCCTGGTATTTACTGCACTAGTAGGCAGCTCCAGCAGCACTATGAAGAGTGTAAAGTTTAAACTTACAAACCACCAATGCAGAGACCAGGACGGAGCAGCAGACTGGCAAAATGCAGGCTTGCTCAGAAACGGCGTGTCAATGTAGGTCGCAGCCAGAGCCCTTTGGTAGCTGGCTGAGGGCATCACAGCATCCACGTGGGCTCTCGGGGTGGTGACTGAGAGCAGCTCCGTGAATTTGGAAAAGGGGCAAAGGAGTCCGCCCCATCCTCAGGGGTACTTGGAGCTCCCAGCCGAGCGCAGAGGGGTTGTGTGCTGGTGAAATACGTGGGATGAGCTCCGTGGGGCTGTGACAGGTAGTTGTGTGACGGTAAGCACAGAGCACAAATTGAGTGACAACTGTTACGTGGGTGAGTGTTGTCCCCAGCGCACCGGGGCATCCCCGGATGAGGGCTCTGTGCCGTGGGGATGGCTGATGTTTCTTCCCATCCTGATCCCCAGGGGCAGCTCCCGGCTGGGACCCAACCTGGCCTCACAGGAGCAGAGTCCGATCTCTCCTGTAGAATCCCTCCGGAAAGAGGAACCACAGGGATGGATTTTCAAAATCAGCCAGAACAACTGGGATCCAGGCCTTATCTGAGACAGCAATAGAACGAGTCACGTAATTTCTTCTCTGTGTTTACAGGGGCAATATTTCTGCAAAGTGCAAAGTCTTTTTATGCAGAAGGCATGTGATGTGTTTTGCAGTCACGTTACAGTTTTGGTGCTATGAACAATTAAAAAAATCAATTTCTGGAGCAATATTTTCTATGTTTGTAATCTCTGAACTAATTACAGGACTGGAAAATCAATAGCTATCTGAAAATCTTTCCAATATAGCTAATAAGCATGCTACATATCATGCTGGAATATATTCTTCACTTACACATGATGCTCCTGACCATCTCCCAGATCATACAGGCAGATGATATCACAGTTATTAAGGGGCTGTAGTTTGTTACACTGCAATGGCAACATTTATCAAAATCTGCAGGGAGAATTGAGCAGAGCAAATAGCACAGTACGTGAGATCTGGAGCAACATTTGTGCCAGCATTTTAAGTCAACAACAGAAAGAGTTGAAACACTCGGTTCAACAGGAATCTTCAAAAAGATTACAAAATGAAGTGATTAAAAGTCCATGCCTCAGTTATAATGTTGCTTTTTCATCAGGCTTTATGGAAAAAAAAAAAAAAAAAGTAAAACCCTTGGTGACTGAAAATAACCTCTTTAGTTTCCTAACGAGAGAAGGGGTGTTAATGGGTAGTTGAATGGTGATTACACTTCAAAAACAGGTGTAAAAAGGAAGGGTGTTGCTTTGATGAATATGATCTGCTCTTGCTGCACAAACACGCTGTGTTGACCATGGCAACTCGGTTGGAGCCAAGCCCTGGTGCTGATGCTCTGCACCACTTCCTGCGCACCACAGGCGTTGCTGGGATCTTGTCTGAGACGCTGCCACCTCGCTTGTGCCCTGCAAGAGCTCAGCGCGCTCGTCCTTGGTACAGTGGAGTCCGTGCTGCTGGTAAATGGAGAGTAAATATTCCCGTCGGACACTGTGCCAAAAGCACAGCAAGTGGATAAGCAGCAAGACCACGGCACAGGTGATTTTCCCCACGCTCCCGTTTCATCGCTGCTTGGTACGACACAGCGATGTCTTCTGAGCTGTCACGTACTCACAAAAGATTTGCTGTTGGTTTATATGTTTTTCTCTGATTATTCTTCATAGCTTTTTTTTCCCTCCCAGTGAATCAAGCAGAGAAAAAGTGGGATTGGGGCACATCTCTGCCCTCGTGCCCTCCCCAAGCCAGGGGATTCCCACAGCCGCAGCTCTCCAAGCTGGCTGATCCTCATCCTGGAGCAGAGCTTTGGGTCTAGCAACCCGTGAAGGTAAGGTGGAAAGTGTCCCTTGTTCCAGCCCTCATCTCAGGACACAGGCCATAGTCCCTCCTAAGTAAGAATTTCGCAGGTTACTTATGCTCAGAGTATTTAAATTTTGGAGTAGGGCATGACCCATGTAATGATCTGGGCTGTAATTACTGTTATTATTACCTACCGTTTGCACGTCCAGCTCCGGAGCTCCTGGGCATGGTGCAGCACATCAGCACAGAGGAAGGAGACCCTGGAGGTGCTGACAGCCTGCCCGGAGCGGACAGCAGCGGAGCTGGACCCGAGCGTGGCCGGGAGTATTTATGGTAACAGCACTGGCTCTCCTGCACTCCCACGGTGCGGTTTTGCTAGTCTGGGCTGCTTTCAGCCAAAAAGCAACAGTTAGTTACAAAAGGATTGTGCTTATCATCACCACAGTCAAAATTTCCCTGGTAACTCCTAAGCCTGAAATGACCTTGATGCTAACTCAGAGCTGCTGGGTGCCCCGTCCTGTTCACCCTCCATGGGAACATACCTGCAGCACTGAATTATAGATTCGTTTTGGTTGGAAAAGACCTTTAAGATCTGAGCTTCGACGTGTTTTCTCTTTGAATGATGCTGTCTTTGGACCTTTCCATCATTTTTTCCAGTGTAATGTCAAATTTTGTTCAAATAAAACTTGACTGGATTGCGAGAAATCACTTCTATTTCTATCGTAGGGAAAAAAAGGCCATAGCGTCTGCGCATTGCCTAAAGGAAAAGACCTGAAAAAAAAGAGCTCCGACACTTCAGAAATCTTTCGAAGAGAAGCTACAGCTCTTCCTTATCTATTAAAATTAACGCATCACACTTTGTGCATGCTCAGCAGCACAGTTCCTAGTACCGTTTCCCGATAACCCAGAGGCACAGTACTGGGGTGCTGTTGCTGGCTGGTTTGTAAAGAGGGCGAGAGCTGGACAAGCAGCAAAGGATCACTGCCTCCCGCGATGCTCCCCTGGCCATCAGCACCTTGGGGACACCCCGAACTAGGGGTTTGCATGGAGATTGTTGGGTTTAACAGCTCCCAGAGCACGTGTCACCTGTGAACTCGTCTAATCCTCCCTCGAATAGAGTTACACTTTTGACTCCGCAATGCCCTCCGGCAATGGTTGCCGCTGTTTAATTAGGAGCTGTGCAAGAGTTTGCTTTAAACTTTTTACCTCACCCTTTCATTTACAGGATCCCTTGCCCTCGTAATGATAACTGTAGTTCGCAGGGCTGAGCAGGATGGATTCTGATGCTCCAGTTTGCAAAACCAACGGGGTCTTACAGAGGTAGGATACCACCAAGTCTGGTAAAAATCCCAGGGGGGGATTTTCAGAAGTGCATTTCCCATGACAAGCCATTTCCCACTAGCCAGCACTCTTGAAAAATCCAATCTTTATTAGTTATTTATTATATGTTTCCTGTGAATGAGTTTCCAGCTCAAATTAGAGTTATAATAAAACTCTAAAACCCACCTTCTTTTAGAAAAAAAATTAAGTTCTGTACTTCCTTCCCGGAGATTTGTTCCTTGTTCCGCAACAGGAGATGTGAATCATGGAAGTATTTATAACGGCGATGTTAGGAAATGATCATTCAAGCACCAGAAATCTGTATTAGACATTATGTCTTTAAATAAATTGTTTATTACTATGTTAACCTAATCTTGTACACACACACACACTTAACTATATTAAAAATGCATATTCATCATGTAAAGTCCTATTCTGGGAACATTTACAACAACTCCCCTTCTTTCCCAGTCAGCTCTGTGGACCTTTGAAAAAATGAGGATAGTTTCATTTGATGGGCGTTAATCAGGTTTACGTCTGCACAGATTTAGCCCAAAGATTGTCGTGATCATCTCTGGTCCCACATGGCTTACAGGACTGAACTTGAAGAAACATCTTTCAACAGCCGCTGGTGACGGAACGATTCCAGCTCCGGGAGCATCTCCAGCCAACTGACTTCCCTTCTGTGGCACTAAATTTGCATTCATTAAAACCAGAATTTTAATGATTTATGGGGATTTATAAAAAAATGGCAGCCCAGACCTCCTGACACTCCCAAAGCTTCTGACAGAGGTACAACACATCATAAATCCATCCCGGTGTGAAATATTGAATGAAAATCATTGCAGGGATATCGGCAAGTGTTAACATGACCTGTAAAAGCAGGGTTTCAGTCAAACTGAAATGCTCAGAGCCACCCAAGCCTGAGGAGATAGTAACCCATATAATAACAATAATATAATTATTATAATGTTAGTAATAACACTACTAATATAATTACCAGTCTCCTTGCCATTGTTCATTACCATCACTGCCCTGATAATTCTCAGCTCTAGCGATGGATAGGATAAGAGACGGCCCAGGGTAGAAACAACCTTTGGGCCCAGCACCAAGACCTAGCCAAGCAAAAACCTTGTTCCCTTTGATTTTAAAAGAGCCACCAGCAGCATCAGCCACTGGCAGAGCTCCGTGTTCAGCCTGGCTGAGCTTCACAGGTGAGGGAGCAGAAGGAGATGGTCCTGAGATGAGACACTAGCAGATGTGAGGAAGATTTAGGCCAGATGCTGTCGAGCAAAGCTGATGCAGGTCCCCGGCAGTGCAGGGACAGGGCTGCGCCTCCCCATCGCCCTTCCCCACGTCTCTTTGGCAAAAGTGTCTATGGCTCACAGCAGGACAAGGATTACGCTCTGGCGAGTAATTCTCTAATTCTTCCGCCACACATCTTTACCTTTGCTCCCGCTGCATCCTCCCCCTTCGCAGGCTTGCACGGTCAGGAGAGAAACCGAGTGAGGCATGACCTGAGCTCATGCCAAGCCCCCAGCACCCTCGCGCTTGGGTCCCTGCCACCCTGCTCGTGCTCCCCCGGCAAGGGCAGGGCTCTCTGCTCAGCCAGGCTCTGCCCAAACCTTGCCCATCCTTTCCCCCCGCTGCCTGCCCCAGCTTTCATTACATCACACACGCTTCATGCCTTTCTGTACCTTTAGCAAATGAATTCCAGCTTCTCCTATCCCTTAAATCAGCTACAGATCCTTAGGATGACGCTCAGCTTCAGAGGAACCTTCTGCCACTCAGGGCAGCAAGGTGTGCCTTGGCTCACAAAGGTTCAGCCCTGGCGGCTTTCAAATGCAGCTTAAACCAAACTTGCCCCTGGGACAGACTCCTTTTCATTTACAAGTGAATCACCAGAGATGGCAAGACTGATTTGCCATGCCCTGCCCAGCATTTTTTAAAGATTTTTGTAGGAGACATTTCTTCCAGGTGACCTCTGTCCTTCCTTGCCATACCTTCTCTCTTGGATCCCATCCCTATCAGTCGTTATTAGCTTATGCAAATCCAAGATCCATATATTTACATCTCCCTCACTCAAGAGGTGTTTTTGAGAAGTTGTATGAAAAATCACCAAAAATTAAGTAAAAGTATTACTCCACACCTCTGAGGACAACCTCTCCAAAGGCAGGATGGACTGAAATGTATGTGGAGAAGTGAGCAGAACTGAGGAGCAGGGATGCATCACCCTGAAGCTGGAGCCAGCAATGAACGCAGCCTGGCACGGGTGAACAGGAAACATGGGGAATTTCCCCAGCTCGGATGCTTTTGACGCACTGCTTCATGTTTGCACATCTGTTGCTGATTCTACCCTGTTTATTTAAAATATAAATGGTTTGAAACAGGACCTTCATCATCAGTGATTGCACACCACCAGCCAAAATAATCCTCTAACTTTGGTGCACAGGAAACGATTCATATAATAAAGCAGCACGGTGTGTGTCCATGGAGCAAATGCTTCCTGATTTTCCTGACCACAGCATGTCACAAGCAGCAGGCTCTCCTACATTTAATTTTGCTTTAAAAGCATACTCAGCAGCTCCCAACTTACCCCCAGTAAGCGAAAGAAAAACCAGCAAGAAGCCCCATCCACTTCCAACTCCACGGGGCACAGCAAGGACAGAACAAAAAGGCAGCACTTTCCAGCTCCATCCTGGAGCCACTGCTTCAGAGGAGGACGAGGAGGCAGTGATGCAAAAGGCACATTGCAGCAACCCAGGATGAGCCCCAGCAAGTTGCAGGATCTGCTTCTGCCTGGGCTCCTGCCCTGGCTCTCAGCTACCTGTGGGTGCCTGAGCCCCAGCACCAGCCGCGGGAAAGGTGCAGCACTGCTGCCTCTGCACCCAGCAGAGATGGCTATGGATGTCAGATCTTTGCCCTCCTTGCCACCTTGTGCAGCGTTAGCTGGGGTTTTCCATTCCCCAGGTTATCCCACACACTCTGGATAATGGAGAACTGATTGCACTTTAAAGAGCTAAACATACAGTGCCTGAATTATTTATCTTTGAACATGCAGAAACAGGCCAAATTCCCAAGCGATGTGAAACAGCCCTTGTAAGAAATGCAAAGGGGGCTGCAAAAGCTGCGCTGGTAGGCACACAAGAGCTGCGTGGTTAGACCCTCAGCGTGCACATCACATCTGCCAAGATTCTTCCTGCCCGGATGATTTATACCCTGGAGGGTGTGGAGTGCTCGGGTGTGGGTGCTGCTCCAGAGACTCACCCCTGTAACCGCTCTGAGCCTATAAACCAACCACTGTGACAGCATGTCCCTGAAAAGCACAGAAAAAGGCCCAAAAAACCCGTGTGAATGCAAATCAAAGGGGTTTGGTGTGTTCCTACAGCTTTTTTGCCCAGCTCCTTCAGCTCTCAGGTGAGTTGTACCTCCTCAGCAATCATTAACCCAGCCGTGCCCAGCCTGCGAGCACATGGTGCTATATTGCACCAGTGAAGATAACTCCATAATAGCTGTGTTTAAGCCCTAGATAAAGTAATACCCGTGCATCCGCTCTCCTACTTTTTCTTCCTCTTATACCAGGTCACCTCGTTGCAATAGCTGGACATAAAGATTAAGCTCCTGTCGCTGCTCTCTGCTACTCAGTCGCAGACGTGGCTCCTTTCAGCAGTTTCTCCCTTCGTTTTGTTGCACAGACGTGTCCGAGAATTTCCCCCTGAGCACCCCGGGGGTGCAGGGGGGCTGCGATACCCCTCGGGGGGGAGAGGGGGGAAGGGAAAGGGACGAGGGCGGGGACAGCCCGAGCCCTGCCCGGAGGCTGTGAGACCTCAGGTGCACACCCGGAACGGGAAATTGGGCATCTTTCATAAGATGCACCTGCCCCTGCTCTCTCCTTACTCCGTTTCTTTTTGCTCCCTCATCCTTCTCCCTGTTACCCTCTTACTGACCCTCTGCCCCTTTC
>VXBL01006671.1:1665122-1721896 GCA_013400195.1 Aramus guarauna | reverse complement strand
GGGGGTCGTTCGGGGCCGGGGAAAGCGGTACGATGCCCGGCGGCAGGCAGCGCTCCAGCCCCGGGCGTGCGGGCTTTTGTGTGGGCTGGGTGCCCTGATGGCAAGAGCTCACGGTGATGGTCCGGGGAAAGCCCGTCCTGTTCCGAAGGGTGAAAACAGTCACCAAAATAGCCAAAGTCATTGAGGTTGGTTTTTTTTTCCATTTGCAAGCGGTCCCCGGGGACGCTTCAAAACCGGTGTTGCTGTCTTGTAACGGACATTCGTTAGAGCTGATTCACTGGTCGGTTTTTTCCTTTCATGAAAACCTTGCCTTTCTACGGGAAATTAGCTGCGGAGAAAAGGGGGGGGCGGGGGATAAGAAAAGCTAGTAAGGTGACATGGCAAAATGATGCTTAGAACAAATAAAAAGTATGTTAGTGATAAAATGAACCTTGCTTCAAGAGCGTAGTGAGTGAAGTTAGAGAAAGAAGTGCCAGGCAGCATGCCGAGCCGAAATCAGAGCAGTGTCATCGCCTTACCTCTGTTACTGCTACCAACCTGTTTGTTCAGAGGATACAAATCAAAAGCATTGTTATAATAAAAATGCTTTTTTCAGTTCTGAGAGCTCAAAAGGCACACGTGTGCATTAACCACGTGAGTTTGTTGCATTAACATTTTATTACCCTTTTATAGGCTGTTTGGTTTTACCAGGCAACATAGTACAAATGTGAAGTTATCCCAGTCTGGCACCTCCTTTTTTTTTTTTTTTTTTTTTTTTTTTTTGAGAGTTTTTTTTATTTCTGGGCTCCTACTTTCTATTGTGCCATTTGTTTGTAAAAACACATGTTAAAACAGCTTTTGAGGGGGAACAAACACAATGGAGATCTTTAGAGACATATGCTTTGAGCTGTTGTAAATGTGATAAAAAGAACGAAATGGTGGGAAGAGAGGGTTAGTCAAATAATGAAAAGAAAAAAAACATGTATCTATTTATATGCAAAGAGGTCTAGCCTGCAGACTACCAAAAATGATCAGAAACTGAAGCAGCGGTCCTCTGCGCTGCGGAGGGACCGTCCACAGCCACCTGCCCCACCACGACATGGCTGAAACCATGCTGGTGTCTCGTGTGCAATGAGTGTGCCCGGGTGCGACAGCTTTGCCAGAAGCCCTGTGAAATAGCCGCTCCGCTGATACTGCCTTCGTTTGCCCTGCACGTGGTACGAACCCACAAAGTGACAGTGGCAAATACACTAAGCGTGATCTTGGGATGACAGATAAGACGGGAAGCAGCAATTCCCGCAAGGGTTAGATATTCTTGATCATTGAAACCAGGAACTACCTGAGCGAGCACTTACTAGAAATCTTTACAGAGATGGGAGATTTACAGGCAAGGGGGGAAGATGGGATCAGCCGCTAACAAAAGAAATATCCACTGGCTTAGGGAGATCAGCATCCAGCTGCTCAGAGCCTCATGATTTCCGATTGCAAACTTCTCAAGGCAGCTTTAGTCTTTTTGTGTGTGTGTCTTTACAGCACGGAGCATGCTGGGGAGGATCCTGCTCTTCAGTTTGGGGCTTTACAACCTGCAGTGGCACGAAAAGTGGATCATGGCTTTGCTTTGCGCTGCTTGCTTTGCTCAGTCCACCCCAGAAAAGCACCACTGAGCAGCTGGTTTGCCTTCCTTTATCTCAATTGAGTGTACCAAGACCAGAAACCTGCGTTTACCTATAGGGTTAGTCACAACCCCCAGGTGAAGGTGCTTGTATGCCAGATTGCCAAATATTCACCTTTACCATTTGAGTTTCTTGTTTTTTCTCACCTAGTTCCTTGAGCTGCTGCCCATACATTGATTATTTGGATCCTGGGATGTTTGCATCTTGCAGAATCCCAATGCTGAACGGCAGAAATGCTTCGCAATGCTCTGCAAACAGCAGAGCTGACTGTTTGTTGCTGCTGAGTTAGGGAGACGTTGAGTATGATTTCAGGGGAAAAGTTCCACCTTTGGATTTTGTGCTTAATAAACCAAGGTTGCTGAGTTAAAGCAACATGCGGGACTTGTTACCCATGCACGGGGTGTTTCGGATGTGGGCTGCCCTGAACTGCATTGGCATTGTGGTCTTGATTTTGATGTCCACCTTGAAGAGTATTGTGCTTCTCTAGTACGTTTTTTAAAAAAAAAAAAAGGCATTATCTTGGCCCAGTGAGGGACTGATCCTTGTGCAGAGGAGGAGAATTTGGGAGCAGTAATAGCCCAGACCACACCACAGGCAGGATCGAGGGCTTTGCCCACAGGGTCGGTGGTAGCACGGCTCTCCCTGTGCCTGTGTTTCGGCAGGTTTCCCAGCTGCCCCAGCCTGCTCTAGCTGTGGGATCGCTAGATGTAAGAGCTGCTCCCATCCTGGAACCACTCTTCCTTTTCAAAACTGATTTATTGCTAGACGTCTCCCTGATATAATTAGTTTTGTTCTATCTTGGCCTTGAGCGACCTCCCGGCGTACGAGCGGCGATGCTGAACTGGGGGATTTGAGAACAAAGAGTTTCTGCAAACACTTGCTGGGAAAATATTCTGAGAGAGGTCAAGGACTTCATCTGGTTTATGAATCCCAGACAAACGCATCCATCCTACTTCGTTAGCTGTGATATGTGATTGTGGATGAGTACTCAGAGAGGGCCACTAACTTTAACAGATTTTGCATCAAGACCTCTCGTTAGTACAGCAGAAAGCATGAGATGAGGCAGTGAAGTGTTTAATATTAAACAGAGTAACATTAAATCTCTCTTCAGGCAGAAGTACCTCTAAATCTGGGATGCTACTATGTTGCTGCTGTCAAAAATAATGTCATTCCACTTCTAAATTGTAAATGAGTTTTATGAGGAATGGGAATATGTTAGTGGTGGGAAATACTCTGTTTATTCTTGTTTGCCTCAGTCAGCAAGGTGCTGAGCCTTTCCAGCAGTTTTTGAAACTCCTGGAGCAGCAAAGACACTAGTCCCATTTCTTGTCTTGCGCTATTCCACTGACATATGTGTAGTTACACTAAAAATGAATTTGATTGCTGTTGTTAATGGGTAAAGGATATTGGTGTATGGCATCAATAATCTGCAGTCATTTGAATTCCTAGAGCTTAGCTTGGTTGCTTCAGGAAAGCAAATGAAATGCTGACGAGCTTTGTTTAACCATTCATTGTCCAGTGGTTTGAGGGAGTTAAGGAGTCATTTTCATGTTGAGAAAGCAAGGCCAAACACTTTTTTTCCAAAAAAAATACTTTGACTTTGCAGTGTTCTGGCTGAAAAAAATCCAAGAAAAAGTACTTTTTGGCATTTTGATAGTTATGGTTTCATATTTGGGAATTCAAGTGCTTTGGGTATGCTATGAGATAGGATAGGACTTTATTTTTCTAGATGGCATTAGGAGATAAAAAAATATATTTAGATTCTAGAGTTCTGTGGTACCAACCCACGACACACACATAAAAAGTTCCCAAAGCATCTGAAGGACACAGGCTCTGTTGGATTTTCTGTTCCCTCATAGCATCTCCTTGGAAAACTGGATCAATCTTTTTAGCTTAACGTACTCCAAATAAATCAGATTTGAAAATTTAATTCAAGATTTCTTTTGCTTTAGAAGCCCCATGGAAAACAGAAGCTCAGCTCTTGTCCCAGCTGCAAGGCTGCTCTACCTTGCCTTAGCTGGAAGGGCTTGGTAACGCCTTCCCTCCATGATCGACCTGATCCTGCACCGCTCCAGCATGACTGAGGACAGGGCAGATGCCAGTGGAGCCTTATGCTGGGATAAGAATTCCCCTCAAAAAAGGGATCTCCTCGCAGTGCTTTCAAAGCAGCTTTACGGTCATCTTTGTATTGCTGGAGTGGATTCAACTCGCGGAGGATTTAGACCCTTTGAGCCAGCTGTAGGTCTCCGTTACACCAGAATCAGCCTTTTCTAGAGTCCCCTGATAGCCCTGATCAGCCTGTGATCCCTTTAGCGTCCTGTGTTTTCTTCTTTGGTGGAAAACCTTGAAAAGAGTATTTTAAGATGCTGAAGAAACTGAATTAAAAGAAGTGAAAAGTAGTTATCCAGCCTGTGGTACACTGATTATCTCTCTCCGATATTCTTGCTTTAAAATAATTTGAAATGTAAAATATTGCCTTTATTTCCAAGAGGTGTAAAAAAAACCCCTTCCTTGCCTACCACCACAAACCAGCCAATTTTTATTCCCTTGAACTGCCTCTTACTTTCTGCGTGAGATCTCAGGAACACCCCTTGAATGCCTTGTGTGAGCAAACACTGCTAATGGGCAAGCAGCGATGGCAGGATCAGGCCCATCATTTCTTAGGGAACACTCACCAAAATCAGTCCTTGGTGACCTCATTCAAGCTGATAACCAAGAACAAGGTTATCCTGCTGTGTCCGTTTCTTGTAGCACCTTGGTGGGGGCTGTAAGATGCGAGCAGGTCCTTAGCAAGGAAAATTAAGAAGTTCCTGAGTCAGAAATGAAAACCCCACTACACTGCTGCATGGAAGCGGGAATGTCTTGAAGGCAATTTTCAGATTTCAAAATAAGTCAGTTCTCCAACAGACGCTCTCTAAGGCTGCAATTCTTCGTGTGTGAGCAAAGGGAGGGCACAAAGTAGAAGCAGTCTCCACATTGTGCACGAACAGCAAACCCCTCTGAATTCCAGCAGATGTTTTGGGTTGACAATGGGAACATTATATGTCTGTTTATTCCTTTATCTCAGGAAGAAACACCATTTGGCAGCAATTTGGTCCCTGGCAGTAAGAATGAATTACTGACCTGATTGAGCGTTGTCAGATAAAAGACGTGCCAGCCTGCAAGAGGGGCAGCTTGCAAACCGTGTGGTGCTTGCACGGTGTGATCTCGCCTGTGTGCACACCTTTCTCTGTACATTAGTATGTATAGTGATGATGTGTGTGGGATTGCTGTTTCATGCTGAGTTGAGTTTCTTAGGCCTGTTAATGCAGAACAGTATTGCTCAGCATTTTTCCAACAGCATCTCTCAAAGGAATTGGTGGATTCTCACCTCTTCTGATCAGCGGGGGTTTTTATGTATTTAGATGCAGCCAGCCATGGAAGCAGCAGGCAGCTGGGGACGGCACAGCCCAGGTATACCTGCCTGTTTGCAACCTGTTGTGCCCTGTGGCCATCCTTGAGGTTTTCAGTGCTTTCTACCTTAGACGTTTGCTGTAGCCGCTGTAGGAACTTGCAGCACAAGGACTCGTCATTGAAACGGACCTGAGGTTTCTAAGGAGGTGTTGTTTCAGGTTGACTGTTTCTGCCCACCCTTGGTGGCAGCGCTCAGCAGCCCTGCGTGCTGCCAGCGTGCTGATCTCGTGCTCTGTCCTGGTCCCCTTTGGGTCTGGGTTCCTACCCTTCATCTTGTAGCTGTAACTTGTGGTTATGGTACTGGTTTGGGATTTTGAGTCACAGAATGAAGAGAAGTCATCCCTTGGAAAGTGGTCATCATTTCGTCTTGATTACACAATAGGAATGTGCCCTCTTCAAAGAAATCTCGAAATACACCACAGTGTGTCAAGATCTAGGGTGTTACATGATCAAATGCAAATTCACTGCTGACACTGTGTTTATTCTAGGTGGATGAAATATGATGAAGTATGTTGCCTTGGTGTAGCTCATCTTTGGAGGGTGGATGGGGAGTGCTTGGTGTTCAGAAATTTAGGGGCTGCAGACACCAAGTCAGAAGTCCTACAGCTACGTGAGCCTGTGCACTGATCTTGTCCAAACTCCCTTGGGCCACATCAGATTTGTGCTGAAAGGGTTAATTTTGCACCATCTGGCTTTGTGCTAGATCAAATATTGTTTGCGTTGTAGCCAACATGAGGCCAGAATAAGCTCAGCATAATATGCTTGGCTAATCCAACAGAAATATGATTATGTGTCCGTACCTGCTCCAGATCCTATCTGTATCTGTGGTAATGGGTGATTTAGTTACATGTAAAATAGTGATTGTGGAGACATAGCTTGAGGGCTTTAGATAACCTGGATGTGAAGATCTCCTTGCAGTGGGCAACAGAGAGACAATAGGAATGTCTAGTTCAAATTAGGTACTTTAAATGAGTAATTGAGAGAGATAAATCCCATTCTTAATGCAGAATTACTTCCTAGGGAGTCACCTGAGACATAGAAATCAGGGTTATTTAACTTCGTATTTTGTATGCTGGAGTGACTTCCTAGGTGCTAATCTGAGGTTAACAAAAAACCGAACAGCTGGAGTTCTAGTGTATTTTGCAAAATGGCCCATTTCAAGCAGTGAGTTCATTTAAGTGCTGTCTGGGAGGCTGTGCTGTTCCTGTGCTTGTCAGGAATCTCAAGGCTAATACCTAAGAGGATTAGAGAGCATCGCTGAATGTTAAACAAGATCCAGGCTAAGCGGTGTGCACCAGTGAGCTTGTGCTCCGGGGGCTGTTTGAGAAAGCTATTACTTGCTCATCTGGAAAAAAAGTGGGCTTGTGTGGGAAATACTCTTCCCTCAGCTGAATCTTTCCAGTAGTTTTTCTCTCGTGCTCCCACTTGATGCAGTGTTTCCACCCTCTGCCCTTCGTATGGACTCGTGAGCTCTTGTGCTTGCTGAGGATGACCAATGTTGCGGGGGATGCTGATGATCAGCAAGTTTCTTTTTCCATGATGCATTCAGCTCTTCTAACGTGCCGTCTTCCGCTCTGCGTTCCCTGGTTTAAGACAGGAATGGGTGGCCATCCAGCTTGCCAACATAGGGTTGAACTGGAGAACCTGTCATAGAAGGCTCAAGCTAAAGACTGTTGTTGACTGGTAGAGCCATATGACCTCTTGGTACATGATTTTCCCCAGAAAGTCCCTTACTATGGAGGTTAGGGATTGGAAGGTAATCTTGTCTCAGGAAAAAGTGAAGTACTAGGTAGTTTGGATGTCAACCTCCAACACCCTTTGTCCACAGCATGTAAAAGAGACAGCGTGGGGGCCATGTCCCATGCCAGATCTTCTCTACAGCACTGCGTAATGCCCCAAAATTTCACGTAGATTTTTTTCACGTGCTGCAGCAGAAATCAGGGATTTAAGATTTATATTTCATATCCAAATTTTGATCTATTTGATCCATATGAAAGGAAAAAGGCATCAAGACCCTGGGAAGGAATGGTTCCTCAACAGCGAGGGTTCGTGCGAAACCCACTTCTGGCAGCTCCTCGCTTGCAGTCTGCAGTAGCATGGTGGGTGTTGTCAGGGAAAAATCAGTTGTGGAAATGTGCAGATTTCTGTAGGGTTTTTGAATCAGTGACAGTAGAAAGGAGGGTCATGGTCTGTGTTAGGGTATAAATAGTTCTGGCTCCAAGCATGATTGTGTTTCTGCATTTACTCTTAATCGATCAAAGCAAAAATAGATTCCTGATACCCTGCAAGAGGAGTGCAGCCTGGTGTAATACACGAATTGATCATTCAGCAGAGGGGGAAAAAAAAATGCCAGATGAAGGCGATATCTCAATGAAAAGGCTGTTATCCAGCAGTGATGCAAGAGAAAACCTGTGGAAAGCCTTTTTGGAGGCTTTGCTATTCCAGCAATGACTGTTGCCCTCTGTTTACGAGGAGGATGCAGTAATTCTGTATGATATTAACACCCCACCTACAACAGAAGGGCCTCATGTGCCAAATCATTCTTATTGTTGTATGGCTTCCACAAAGTTTCATGTCATTGTTTCCTCTGGTTTCACCTTTTTGTTTGTCTTCATACGAATCAAACCAGGAGGATGAAAAAGCATAAGTTCCCGTAAGCCATGGTAGATGTCAGCGTTATTCTATTATACTTATCCTGTACTCAGCATCCTTGGATTGTGTAACACAGGATATTGCATTTTTTGCATTTCTTTTGCTTCTGTCTTTAGAAGCAGTAAATAATTGTCTCACATCATTCATTTGAGTTTTGCTCATTTTGTTTCATTTCTGGCATCACAGAGGATTTGCCTGAATCTGCATCTTTTGCATGGAAACGAAGAAGGGATATCTATAGGAACTAACTGGTAATCATTGAGAAAAGCTGACTAAAGGCTCATGCAGAAGCATTATCCTGAATATTAAACATCTTTAAATGGATTGTAAGAATCCAAATGATGGAAAAGAACACCATGCTGTGGGCAGGGCTAGATCCTGGGAAAACGCGGGTGGTGTACCTGTGTTGGAAGAGCCATGGAGACACCCGGCTCCATGGGCAGGCACAGCGATGGAGAGCACAGTATAGTGCCAGCAGGAAAACCTTGTCGGCACTGATTAAACGTATGGGTAGGAAAAAGATATTAAAGCAAGAGTGACATTAGGGAGAGGGAGTTAGGTGTTATAACATAAAAGACCCTTTTGTCTGGCTAATCTTTGCCGTGGCAGAGTATAGTGGCCCGGTTAAATCTGCTTTGTGCGTTGGCACTGCAAGTTTTTAAAGATGGTCTAAGGCAGCTGCAGCCAATTGTATTTCCATAGATAAGCTGGAACAAATAAGTAGGCTCAGAAAATCTGGCTAGGTTTATCTTCAAAGCATTTTCAAGCAGCTAATTGAAAATTATCTAAGCCCACTTTCCTGATTTCTTGCATATTATTGCATTAATTTGCCAGCGAATGGGAAGTGCTTGGAAAACATACAAAGGATTAGTGAGTGCTAAGCTTTACTATTTGAAATTTAATTATAAACGTGTCCTTGCTCATGTGATAATTTCAAGCCAGTTTCTGTTGCTCTCTTCCATTCTTCAGAATCCAGTGGGACTAATCATGCAAAACCACGTTTCCGACATGAGGGGTGGGCCAGGGCGTTCTTAGTGCCCTCCACTTCTAGGTGCCTCTTCCCTTGCGCTTCAGCTGTCCCTGCAGCACCGACAACGGTGAGCGCAGTGTTGGATATATGGTCAGCTGGCTGCTCTTCAGGTGTATTTCTCATTCCTGAAACATTTCTCTGTGTGCAGGACAGTGCTGTTCCTGTAAGAATTGCTTACAAAAGGCTCCAGGCTGGTCCCCATGCCGCTCCCGGCAGTGGCAGCATCCTCTGTGTTGCTGAACCAAAGGGATGCTTTTTAAAAGCGGGCTAAAAACTGCAAGGTTTGCACTTGATGTAAGCTGAGGAAAAAAGTTCCTCAGCTGCCAGGAAAACAATTCAATGCTGCAGGTGAACAACCCGATCACCCCGCACTTTCTTCTGTCTCCCTTTTCACTGGGTCGGTGCCCTGAGGACAAGCCCCATTCACAGGAGTGGATTTATCTCACTTCTGGGAGGCTTTCCCGTTCCTAAACCAGCGAGCAGATTGCACTTGATCCATATGGTGTTTATCAGCCACGACAGAAGTAATAGTGATAATCCTCTGAAGCCAAAGTATCTGAGAAAAAATTTAGTATGTGTTACCAAGAGAAATTAAATGTAAAACCGAGATGAATTTGTCCCTTTCGGGAGTAACACGAGCTTGGTACTTGGACGTGGACTTTCCCAAAGTCAAATATCTCTTTAGCAAGGTCAGGCTCACTTGCACATTGCGGGGAATAACTGAGACCACCCAGCACGGCCACCGAGCATCACCTGGGGCTGCTCCTCCCCGGTTTATGGTACATTTTCTGATCATTTTTTAATCCGCTATTCCTGTTCCTCAGCAAATATCTCCATGTATGCTACAGAATTGAAAAAAATGATTGTCTGCCAGTAAACTGTGCTCAGCTATGGAAAGCAGAAGTTATGAATAGATGTTATTTGCCACAATAATACCCTATAAAAGTCAAAAAACATAGAGTGAAAGGGAAGATTAACTGTTATTGGGCATACTTCAGCAAATGGGATTATTTTGCATGTCTGTTATGAGTTAATTTGTAACATTAATCGCAGTCCTCAGCAACAGAGACACAAAATGTTTTTAATCAGTCCTGTGACTTTTAAAACGATCACCTGATGAAAAGCTTGTAAGTTTTACTGTTGATTTAATGCTAAATGTTAGGGGGGGAGTCTTACAAATTTACAAAATATAAATGGTATGCTTTCATTGCCTTGCTGCTTTTGTTGTGTCGACTTGGCAATGTTGGCAGTCTGGAACCAGCTGTACAGCTGAAAAAAATTGAGTTAAAATCTTGCAGGAAAATGAGTAAATCTATAGCTGGGAGATAATAGCATTGGGACTGATTCAATGTAAGCAAGAAATCACCAGCTGAGTCATTAAACGCAGAGATGAATGGGAAGCAATATATGAATGGCTCAGATGAATAAGAATGATTAGGAAGTGCGTGAAGTTGGTTGTGGTGGGGTTTTTCCCCTAAAGATTGTATTTTGTCCTCTAAAGTGGCATATGGCTCCTATGAAAGTTAATATTACCGGTGAATGTGTCACTGCCAGTTTAGAAACACTTTGGGAGAGAAAAAGCAGCTTGGTGGACAGCACGGAGCAGGAATGGGCTTCGTGCCCGGACCACCTGCGTGCGAGTTGTTAGTCCAGGACCATCAGGAGATGGCCAGGATGTGGCTTTGGGGGCAGAGAAGGTTTCTGTGTGTGGGGGGGAAACATCTGCTGCTTGCAGGAAAGACTGGTGGTTTTCTTGAAAATGTTTCACTCTGTGTTTACTGCTAAATAGGACTACGGGTAACCAAAGTCAAAGGGGAGGATGATGTGGGTACCTGGGTCCAGTGACCCAGATTCCTGCTACTTCAAGGGGAAGAAAACCTGAATGAAAAGCTGCAATCTCTTCCCTGACTCATGAAATACCGAAGTATCAATATCTATTAACGATACATCAAAGGAGATATCCCAGTGCTGGTGAAGAGGCAGCAGGAGTGTTTCCTCCAGGGCGTTTCCTCCCAGTCGGGGACCTCTTGGCTCCTGGTCGCATCAGCTACCAGACATGGGCAGTTTTTATCTACTGAAAGCACTGCTAACAAAATCAGTCCCCAGCCAAGCAACCTTCTTTACAAGTGCAGTCAAATATACCATAAGACTTATGTTTGATCTGGGAAGCGTGCAGCTGCAGTCAGCCGGCCGCCGTGCAGGAGGCACGTTTGATTTACACTGGGGTAGCATGACCAGTTCCACCTCTTAGAGCCTGATCCAGTACCTAATAATTACTTCTGACTTTAATAAAGTTAGAGTGCTAAAGCAATCTTATTTATTGTTTCCAATATTGCATCCAAAGATGAGAAAACAGATTTACAGCTGTAAGAGTCATAAGACCATTGGAGGGATGAAAAAGTGAAAAAATATAGTCTTGCATCCAAGGCATTATCTTTTTTCGCCAACGCATTACAACAGTCTGTCTCTGCAGCAACATTCCAATGCCTGCAGTTAGTTTTTGCATTTACATGTTACACATCAAAGTTACCCTGCGCTGTATGCGGCCAGCTAAAGCAGAAGTTACCCCGAGGAGCCTAGCGTGGATGGGAAAAGCAGTGCCCTCCCGGCTGCCAAGCTCACCCTGCCCTGCGCGATCATCACGTTCCTACTGGAGCCTGGACCCTGAAATATTCTGTGCAGTCTGCTCCCCAGGCGGGGTAATTAAGATAGAATTATTTGCCAACGAAAGGTGGATCTCGTTTGTTTAACTTAGAGTTGTTGCTACCTGTTGTAGCAGCACTGACCTGGGTGTTTGAAGTTTGCTGGCACTAAGTGGCCTATCCTCTGCCTCTCTGGGCTGGGGGCAGGACCTTGATGCTGCTCTGAGCATCATGTTCTGCCAAATCCTCCTGCCCCGCTGCCTGCGAGGACTGCTGGTACAGGGAGGCACATCAGGGCTCTTACACACCGTTATCTACCAAGCCAATGTCAGTCAGGTTTTCCAGCAACAGGCAGATGAGTTAATTTATTCACCCAAGGCAGCAATATTCCCAGGTTACAGTGATCTGAGCAAGGTTCATTTTATTGGGAAAACAAGTGCCTGTTTTTCCTGTTCCCTGTTGATGAGGCTGATTGCTATCTTGAGAGGAACATTTTTATAGGAACCTCTCAAACAGATATTGGCAAAAAATATTGGGAAACACAGGATGCTTTGAAGATGCTCTCTAATAAAACAGCTCTTGCCTAGCGTTTGTCACATATTTAAGACCATCATTCAAGGGACAACCTTATTGCTTTCATATTTACAGTTCAGTCAAGGCATTTAAGAAAAAACGCTCTTGGTTGCCAGCACGATCAGGTGCTGAGATGCACAGGAACCGGTTGAAAAAAGGCAGTCTGCATCGGTAATCAGGTTAGTCAGCTGCCTCTGCCCTCCAGCTCCCTCCAAAATGGCATGTAGTCTAATTAGTTATAGAAAGGATTTTACTGAATAGTTGTAAACAGATCTGAGGGCTTGGAATAAAATCAATCTGACTGTGGAAACTTTTCAGGATAATTATAAACTATTATTGGCAGAGCGCAAAAGAGAGACCAAAGGACTTTTAACAGTGGGAAACTTGTAGCTGTGCGCACCGTTCTCTGCGGGGGATGGAGAAGGACAGAGGTTGTGGTGGGCAAAGTGGGGGTCTCGTGTCTAACCAGGGTCTCCTCAGGAGGAAGGATAAGGGGCTTCAGCTGTACAGGTGTTTTGTGTTGGTTTTTTTTAATTCTCTCAAATGTTTGGGGCTTTTCTGTAATATTAATTATGCTCCAGTACCTGAGGTACCAACTACCCCCATGGTGGAGGGCACACATCTAGTGTGAACTGCACAGTGAAATGCTAATACTTACTTAAAAAAAAAAGGGAACAATATTTGAGGGTTTTGAGCATGGTTTTTATATAAAGGTATGTGTACAAATTCTCTCTTCACAGATCGGAATGGTCTTGGCTCAGACCTTCACCATCTCCCTACTGATGTAAGCACCGAAAATTGCATCTCCTGCAGAGGCAGGTCCTTGCTGCCCCGCAAAGCCGCCCCGGCCACCAGCCCCACCTCAACGTGCCGCTCAGCTCTGCGTTCTTGTTCATGGCAATGCCCCAGAATTCGACTGGACAAAATGGCTTTTGTTTCGCTCAGACACTTGACTTCTCCCACCCGTCCCCTCCTCCTGGTGAGGCCGGCCGGACCTTCGACGTGCCGAGCGGGCGGGAGACGTGCAGCCCCCCGCTGAGCAACGGCACCGTGTCCTCCGGCGCACCCAGTCCCTCAGATTCCTGCGCCGAACCCCTCTGCTCCACCACCCCGGGAGAGGAGGAGACCAAATATGTGTCGGCTGAAGGGGAGGAACTGGCGTGTGGCTGGGGGGGATTCACCCCCGGGTGCTTACAGGCCTTTAACACGTCCAAGGGCGTCTTGTTCTTCCTCTGCGTGGCCTCCTTCCTGCAAGGCATGACGGTGAACGGCTTCATCAACACGGTCATCACCTCCATCGAGCGACGCTTCGACCTCCGCAGCTACCAGAGCGGGCTGATTGCCAGCTCCTACGACATCGCAGCGTGCATCTGCTTGATCTTTGTCAGCTATTTTGGGGGGAATGGCCACAAACCGCGATGGCTGGGTTGGGGCATGCTGGTCATGGGCTTGGGTTCCCTGCTTTTCACCTTACCCCACTTCACCACGGGACCGTACGAGGTGCGTTCGGCAGCAGAGGTTGGCATCTGCGGTGAGAACCAGAGCCTGCCCTGCACCCAGGCTGCCTCCAGCCTCTCTGGCTACATGTTCGTCTTCATGCTGGGGCAGTTCCTGCATGGGATGGGAGCCACGCCGCTCTACACGCTCGGCGTCACCTATTTAGATGAAAACGTCAAGACTAACTACTCCCCTGTGTACATTGGTGAGTCGAGCCGGAGGGGCAGCCCGAGCCCCTGAGCTGGGCGGTGGAGGGGAGAGCTGGTCCACCTGTCTTGGCACTGAACAGGCCACATTGAGCAGTTCCCCAGTAATGGGCGAGGTGGTAATCAGAGGGAAGTGGCAGCTGTTGGGGAGGTTTTGGTTATTTATGGGCTGGAACTGGGTATTTTTACTGCTGCAATGCACACCCTGCAGATCAGGAGGTGCCTCCTGCTCCCAGCATGGGGCCAGCTGGGGAGAGCCCTCCAGCGTGCCCCAGCACCTGCGTGGCGTTGGCATCTCTGGCAAACCACCATCGGGCCATGCCCTATCTGTGCGAGGGGACATCACAGCTCTAGTGCCGTAGGACAGCAGGGATGGTCGCTGGGCTGCTCCGATACTGCTGGTGGAAAGCACAGCCAAGCTTCACCGAGGGACGAGGCTCAGCTCACTCCTCTGCTCTGTATCGCTCATCACTTAACGATCGCAAAATACTTACAGTGCTATTTGGTGAAATTGCTGAAAGGGCTGACCTTCGAGCAGTTTCAAAATTTAGCAGTCTGCCCATACTGCTGTATCAGAAGGCTGTGCAGGGGCAGGAGATCGCAGGGAGATCATTGGTAATTTGATGATCTGTCCACGGCAGCAGACGAATATAAATGCCAGTGATGCTGCGTTTAGCGTAGATGTTGTGTATTGTCCGTGGGGAGACAACACTGCTGCTCATCACGCCAGCAATCAGGACATAGTGGGGTCAGCTCCATCCCTGCTAAATAATAAACCAGTAACTACATAAATATGTTTTTTCCAGTGGACCAATTTTGCCTGCCCCATGCTAGAAGAATTCCCAGGTCGGATACAAAAGTTTCCCTGGAACATAAGTGTGAGATGAAAACTTGTTAAAACCCTCTGGCTTTGTTTCTCAGTGGCTTAGGGAGCGGGGTGTGAGGCAGCAGGAGGCTGAGCACCCCGGATCCAGGAGGGAATTGGGCTGCTGTGGTGGGGCAGGGGATGCTGGGCGCTGGCAGCACTCCATGGCATCCCCGGCTGGAACGCTGCTACTTCTCTAACGTGGCTTGTTTTCCCTTTCAGCTGTTTTCTACACTGCTGCAATCCTTGGGCCTGCAGCGGGTTATCTGGTAGGAGGAATGTTTCTAAATATTTATACTGAAATTGGCAGAGAGTAAGTCGCTAAAAAATAATCTTGTTCCTTTTCCTTTATGATGTATGTTTCCTTTGGGTTAACAAAATGAAATTATAATAATAATCTGCTGAAATGAACCCGGTGGCTGGGTGGAAACGTGCCTGTGGTGTTTGTGGGAGGGGGGGCCAAAGCTGGAAGGGTGGCTTGCATTAGTGCTGTCGCTGGAAGAAAATTGCTGACGGACATGTCAGATTAAATCCTTCCTGCCGCTGCACTGCCTGTGTTAATGAGGCTACAAGCAGCAGGTGAATTTTTTGAATGAATACCCTGATGAGGCAATGCTACCAGCAGTGCTGCTCATCCTCCCGGTCATCCAGCCAGGATGCTTAGTCTCTCCTTGCTTCTCAGTATTTGTAATTTATTCTTACCTCCTTACGGGGTCTTTGGCAGATGAATGGGTTAAAAAGGGGGAGCCGGTTTCCAGGGGAAGGAATGGGTTATTTCCACCAGTTTTCTTGCAAAGGGTGGCTCTGGGGTGGAAGAAGGATTGTAGCAACCCCAAAGCACAAATGAAATGGGAAGAGGTGAATGTGCAAGCTAGAGATTAGAGAATTAAATTATGTAGTTCCCCTGTCTCGTTAAGCGGTGTGCTCCCCGGTGAGGCCGGCAGCGCTGTGGTGTGGCGGGAGGGACGGTGGATGTGCCTTCCCCAGCACATCGCCGTGGGAGAGGCCAGAGCTTGGTTTCCTTTGCTGATGTTCTCCCCAACCCCTGCCACCAGCTTCAGCACAAGACGTGCTGAGCTGTCCCGCTCCGTTTCAAACCGCCGTCTCTCCCTTGTGTCCTCTCGGCTTCGTTTCTTACAGGATCGACATCTCCCCGGAGAACACGCTGTGGGTGGGAGCATGGTGGATTGGTTTCCTGGGGGCTGGAGCAGCCTCCCTCCTCATCTCCATCCCCATCCTGGGGTACCCTCAGCGTCTCCCAGGTATGTGGCCCCACTGCGGCTCGAGGGAATTGGGGCCGGGGCTGTGCAGCCCTCAGGCTCACCTTGGGGTTGCATCCTTATGCATGCCTGTAGCTGGGGACGCAGGGGCAGGGGAAGAGCTTCCAGTGTTTAAACTGCAATTCCTACTTGAATTTCACCTCCGCAGCTTTCCAGCTGCTCGCCTTGCTCCTCCCTTGCAGCCGTTGGCGGAGGGAGGATGTCACATGGCATTTTCCCCCTGCAAATTCACTGTGTTGGTGAAGCATCCACATCTCATCTGCTCCTTGTTCCTGTTTGCCTCTCATTTTCAGGATCGCAGCGGTATAGTATGATGAGGGTGTCAGAGGCTCATCAGCTAAAAGATGGGAGCCACAAAAAAGCATCGGATCCGGACTTTGGGAAAACAGTTAAAGATCTGCCTCGGTGAGAAAACCACCCTGCGCCGGAGGTTCAGGGAGCCCTCCCCAGAATCGAGAGCAATGGGCCCAAAGGGAGCTTGCTTTCTACAATGCTAGCTAAAAGGTTTGGTCCATTTTCAAACATAGCAATGATGCTTTCTTGCAGAGGAGGTTGCAAAGCGCCTGGTCCCATCAGCGACCGGGGACTCTTGGCAAATGGGCTGAACTAGAAATCATGCTGGGGGTTGCAGGGAGAGCAGGGGACAAGGGGCTGGTCCCAGCTGTGGTTTTCAGAAACTCATGTCCACGTGTAAAGATCCACCTGCAGTCATGTGCAACACGCTGAGTTTCACTGAGAGTGGCTTGGTGCCAGCCTTCAGGTGATAGGAGATGCACAGGCGTTGCCATCTCATTGCCTCTCCCCAGCAGCATTATTTCCTCCTGTCTGGTTGTGTCTGGCCTCACCTGGCTCAGTTGGGTGTCGTACTTCTCCTCCTCTCCATCCCCTTGGGGCTTTTCTTCCTTTCCTCTATTTTTCCTTGTGTTAGATCTGTTTTGTCCTTCTAATGAGGAAAGAGAGGAAACAAAACCCCCACCTCTTATAGCTCCATTCCAAATCCAGGGAACAAGATATCCTGCACTGTAGCTTTCAGTTCTTTCATTCTTAGTTTCCCTTTTTTTCTTTTCCCTTTGCATCTTCCACCCATGTTTTGTGTTACTATTTCTTATCTCTCCTGCAAAGCACTGACACAGCAGTGAGCTTAATCACAGGGCGGCAACTTGGCTCTGTGCTGGGGGCAAGCGCACACGCACCAAAGGAGGTTTGGTAGGAAATGGTTTAAAGGGATCCTGGGTGCGAATGAGTGAGGGGCCAAAATTAAATGTAGTCTTTTAACCTGGAAATTTCTGCTATGGATCTTTGAAATCTCTTAAGATTTTTTTTTTGGTGTTGAGTTGTATTTAAATGGAGGGCCGGGGGAGAGATGATGCTTTATTTACAGCTTGGGTTGAGCTGGTGTGCAAGCTGTAGATGTTGCAGAGATATCTGGCTATCGATTCCTTTCAGAGCTTGCAGTCAATAAAGGGATTTTTCTTTTTCGTATTCTTCCCACGACCTTTCTTAGGGGGGAGTTTGTGTGATGGCTGCCCCATGCGAAGGCAGGCATTCAATGTTGCCAAAGTCCGTGCCGCTGCCAGCAATTACTTCTGAACTTTAGTTGCGGTGTTTGCCTTTGTGCTGGCAGCGGAGGATTGAAGCAGGTGCTCGGTACAGGAGCTTTCAGCAGCAGTCGCTCTGTGTTGTGTCAACGCAACTACTCTCGTTGGCCTGAAATTCTTGGGAGACTTTGTAGGAAGTTTACTGGGGGTTAAGGCAGTTTTATGAAGAATATTACATTGAACAGGTTTCAATACTGTTATTAAATGGCATTCTTGACTGGGTGCCATTTTCCGAGGTCATGGCTTATTCTCCGCACGGAAATTAAATTCAAAACCTGCATTTAAATAATGATAAGGTTATGACTAAAACCAACACAAATAGGGTAGCAGAGAGGGATGAAATTCAGTGGTTGGTGCTTTTCTTGCTTATCTGGAACAAAGCTCCCACTGTTTCCCGGTGAAGGCTGTCTGACAGCAGGTACAGAGGCAGTCCTCCTCAGGGAGCATCTTCTTTCACCCCTTGTTCCTAAAGAACAAATACCAAAGGTGGGCAACTCATATCAAATAATTCAGATCAATCCAGACCTTAGTGTGGTTTTCGTTTGAAAGCAAAAACCCAACGGACTTTTGTGTTCCCTGGGTTTGATTAATAAAAGGGAAGTGCCTTAAAGGGTTGCTATTCTGGAGACTTGCATTAAAGAGGAGAGCACATCTGTGCAGCTCTTGGGGACACGTGGACCAGGCTGGAGAGTGAGGCCAAAGGACGCTGTTGCTTTTGTTTTAGTGAGGGATCAGATGCTATGCATTTTCTCACAGTACAGACAGTAAGAGTCTCACAAAGATAAGCAGAAATACTGGTGAAATAAAATATTATTCCATCCCATCAGGTCCTTTCTAAGTGAGCTTAATGAATTGCTGTATTCACAGAGCTGCCTAAGAGCATACAGCTTAATCCTCTGCTCTGAAGAGACTTCTGTCTTACTTCTTGGGATGAAAAGGCCTGATAAAATAGTATTTTCCTTTCTCTGGTTCCATATGATTTCTCTCATGAAACAACCCCTGCTGTCAGTGCAGAGAGATTCAAACAAAGGACATGTAGAGCTGTGCAAGGAGAGGAGTCTTTGTCCTAGCTAGCCTTGGTCCAGAATTTGTGAGGATCACTCAGTGCTCTGTCAAGTGCTGATCCTTAAAATGAGAAGTCAGTATTTCACTCACTGGTTTCCATTCCCGCAGGACGTATGTGCTGCCCTCCATTCCTTTGGTGGTGGTGACAGTAGGTGTCATTTTGTGCTGGAAAAGTCCCTGTTCGCATGCTCTAAGACTGCATAGGTATCCATCTGTCGTCATTGACTCGTTAGCTTGTGGCTGTACTCTGTTACAGTCTGGGGTGTCCTGGGCATGCAAGTGTTCCTCAGAGGAGCAAGCTCTGATTGTACAGGTGGTCCCAACTTACTCAGAAGGGCCATTACATGCTGAAAGAGTAACTCTATGTGCCCACATCAGTAAAGACTTGCAGGATCAGGCTTTCATAGATGGCACTTCTTTCGGCACTGCTGAGCTTTGTGAAATCCATTTGGCTGCAAGACCTGAGGCCACTCAAGACTATTCCAGATTTAGGTCATTTCTGGGTGTGGCTAAAATCCTACTGATAGCAATGAAAAGGTCTGTGTTGACTTTGATAAGGTTTTATATGTCGTAGCTCCTCACAAATGCATCTTGTGTCTACAAATAGATTACATTATGCGAGTAAATCCTTACTCTTAGCGCTGAAAGGAGTTCCTCTGCATTTTCCAACCTGCAAGTGTAACCTGCAACCTTTGGCCAAGAGGCACAAAGTCACACTAGTGCCAGGGACCAACTCCTTTCTTTTCTCTTTAACTGTAAAAAGGTGAAAGCATTGTACAATTTCTACATCAGCCGCGAGGTCCACGAGAAGTGTTTTCTCACTAAGAGATTGGGCTTTGTGCTTCCAAATAAAGCACAGTTGAAAAGATTATGCCTGGAAAATAGTTTAGGAAATTAAACTAATTCCAACAGGTAGACAATGGTTAGTATTAAACCCCCTGTAATCAAGGTGTAAGAATGTGTGGTATTTCTGTCTTTCAGCTTCTTTGTTCTTTTGGTATAATGAAATTCTCCGCTTTGTGGGTAAAGTTGCACAAATCTGATGCTGAGCCTCAGCACATCTCTCACTCAGTTGTACTACAATAGATTTTCTCTGATTTCACGTTTCCTCCAAGGCCGTAGGTGGTAAGTGACTGTGTCTTTCAATTCAGTGAACATCCCATGGCATCTCTGTCACTGCCATCGCTGCGGGATGACGGGGTTGTGCCAGTCTTAGGAATGAGGAGAGCTGTGGTACACAGATCTAGGCTAGGCTTGGGGAAAGTCGTGGCAGAATTTCAAGCTCGTTACAAAATGCTCCCTGCAAAGCAGTGTCAGCCCTCTTAGTCCAATATCCGAGATAGCGAGAGATAATTGAGTCCATCCCATGTGCCTCCGGGCCGTTCTGTGTCTCGGAGATGGAATTGTTGCTGGATCATCTTTCTGCATATAAAAGACACATGGCAATTTTTCAGGCATATCTATGGCGCTCTGCTAAATCCCGGTGGGTCAAAAAGAAAATGTATTTGCTCAATTTATACATTAAGCTTAAAGTAAATCTGTGCTTAGATTGTGGGAGAAAGACTGCTTTCTGTTTTCCAGTGGGATATAAGGTATCTTGGAGGTGTTTCCTCCATATAGAAAGGCTTGCTTGGTATTTCCCCTGAGCTGCAAAACATCCATGGTTATCAGAGATTGTTATTCTCATGAGGGCATGGGTGCACGTGAGTAGCATGTGCATACGTGAGTATCTAACACAACTTTGTTCCTTGCTCTTAGTTGAGTTGGGATTCCCAAGATAACTGCCATCGGGGACTAATAAAACCTTGAAATGATTGAGATTGGTGAAGAGTAGTGTCCTTTCAGTATTGCATCATTTAGGGAATGGAAAATACTCGGCCTGACCCTAAATGTTGGTAAATTACCACTGAAATCATCCATACAGAAGTTGTAGGCACTCAGTCTGAATTATCACACACACACTCGTGGTATCCAGTTCCCATTTTGCACATGCACATGGGATAGACAGACCCATCTGGTACCCTCATGAGATCCACAGAGAAGAGTCCCAGATGATTCCCTCTTGTTTTAGGTGTTTGGCTGATGTTCCTCAGATTCCCTTGGCAGTTGGCTGTAGCCAATGAAGCTATAAAAGATGACCAGACTAAGCATGTCTGTTAGGCACATGAAGATAGTCAGGACAGCGCCCAGTAGGAACTAAGAGCCAGAGCAGCTTGGCACATGAGAGATGTTATATAGAAAGGCAGAGTTTGAGGGCAAACTTTTTGATCCCTACCTGCAGTAGAGACTATCTCCACAAAGCACCACCATCTGCTCTGTGCAGGTAGGTAGAAAGAAGCGAGGGTATCCTCAGCATCCTTCCTTGGCTGGTGGGACTCAATAAATGTAAATGGAGAAGCACCCTGATCTTTCAAACCACAGTTAACTCCCTTTTGGATTTTTCCCTTTCAAAGGAATGCAACCTGGTAGGATATTACCTTGTCTTACATGTGGTTCTTCTGACTTGAAGATAGGGGACAGACCTGAAATCAGAATGTCACAGTGACTCAATTGCAGTATATTTGTCCTTCCCAGATCAGTACTGCTGCTTCTGAAGAACCCCACCTTCATCTTCCTCTGCTTAGCAGGAGCAACCGAAGCCACCCTCATTGCTGGGATGTCCACCTTTGGACCCAAGTTCCTGGAGTCTCAGTTTAGTTTAAGTGCCTCTGAAGCTGCTACCTTTTTTGGTAAGAAAACCAGGTTTTTGTAACGTTTTCCCATTTTGCCTACAAATGGAAGAGCACTGTAGCCCCTTTAGAATGGAGACAAACGCTCTTTGCAGTTCATTTACAGAGCGGTTATTGTCTTCAGCTATTAGATAGGATTGTTTCCCGTCAGCACATCTGTACCAAGTGCATTTTCAGAGCTGTATCTACTGACATCGGGAAGAAATGTGTCACTTCTGTAGCCATCTGTTACCCTCTAGAGGAAGGCAAAATAATTGTAGTCTGTTCGTTCCTAGTGCATTACCGGGAAATATTAACTAAATGTTTTCCTTTAACGAGGGATGTCTGAACTGGGGAATATATTTTGTCAGCATCCCGAAACTGGGAAGATCCTCACTTGGCTGCTGTAGCGTAGACTGAGGAAGTGGTGTCCAACAAACATCAATACTCATGATGTTCTCCTCAAAGAGTCTGTTTTAAGATCTCCGGGTAGGAAGAGTTGCCTTACCAGGCTCATGCCACATTACCTGAGCTGTTAGAGGACCACATACTATAGCAAAGTCCCTTGAACTCCCACCCAGAAGCCACGCAGCAACCAAGGGGTTATTCTCATGCAGACACACTGCAGTTAATGTATTCAGACATGAAAACTCCTTGCTGACATTTCTAAACTTGCTTATGGGTTGGTTTTTTCCTCTTTTTTTTTTTTTTTCCAGGTTATCTGGTTGTGCCAGCTGGAGGAGGAGGCACATTCCTGGGAGGATTCCTTGTGAATAAATTTAAACTCCGCTGTTCAGGAATCATCAAATTGTGTTTACTTTGCACAGTGTTTAGTCTGCTGGCTATATTCATTTTTTTTATTCACTGCCCTAACATGCCAATGGCAGGAGTAACCCAGATGTACGAGGGAAGGTAATAACAATCATCCCATCAGTCTTGTGCTGCATGGCCCTGGTCAGAATAGAAGGATAACTGGTGGTAGTCGTGTGTGAGTGTTGCTGATGGAAGATGATGTCCAGTCAGCCTTGCGGGCAGATACTGAGGGTGAGACCCAGAATATTGATCTCCTAAACTTTTGTATCTAGTAGGAGTTTATGGAAGAGGCCCCCTCCTTAGGGAGGGAGGGAAGATCAGCAGTGCCAGAGTGTGAGATACTCCACTCTTCAGTTGCCTTCATGGGGTCCCCATCTCTGTCCACTGGGATAACCTGGACTAAAAGTGGGAATCTCCAAAAGGAGATGTCTCTGTGAGCTGGTCTCTTAAACTCCCTCGGTAGCTGTGGGAAGGAGACAGCTCAAGGACGTGTTTGTGGTTAAAACTGGGTGAGATTAAACCCTTCCCAAGCCTGGCTTTGTGCTACTTGGGGATCCACCGTATCTCCTACCATTCCCTCTTCTTCTCTTGCTCTACCTGTTTCCTCTTAGAAAATGCTGTTCAGTGTCTCCTCAGTGACTGCTGCTGTGTTTCCCTTAGTGCTTTGCCTGGTGGCCACCTAAACCTGACAGCAGCCTGCAACGCCGAGTGTGGCTGTCTGCAGGAGACCTACAGCCCTGTCTGTGGGAGTGATGGCATCATGTATTACTCACCCTGCCATGCTGGGTGCCAAGACGTGTCTGAAAACTTCGGGACTGGCAAGAAGGTATGTCTGAAAGCACTGTGTATTAACAAGGCTGTGGCACAGCCTCTTTGGAGTGTTTTGGCTGGCTCTGCAAAAGTCTCCACAGGTTTGAGCTTTGCTGCAAATCAGCGTAAAAGTCAGAGACAGCCCCGTGCAGGTAGAGGATGCTCTCAGGCACCACCTGGGAGGAAGGCAGAAGGTAGCTGAGGTCACCCTGCTTTGCTTCCTTCAATGTGCCCACTTTTGGTTTTGCCTTGCTCTGAGTCAAACTGAGCCAAAATCTGTGGTGAATCACCCAGGCAGGCTTGGAGCTCGGTAGGCATCTAATTCCTGTCATGATGCTTATTTTGGGTCTTCAGTGAACATGATGCACCTCCTCTTCCTTCCAGCGTGCTGCTCATAGAGACAGGCACAGGCTTGAGAGGGGTAATGATGACATTCAGCATTCAAGAGCTGCCTGGCAAAGCTCACTTCTCTTATTTAATAACCTGTTTTGAAACAGAGGTCTATCAAGAATGTAGCTTGATTTCTGCTCTGCTCCAGGAGTGAAACTGGTTGGCTTCTGCCCTCCCTGAAGTTCTTTCTTTTTAAAGCCCAGCTGTGACTATCTCCGTACTCTCCGTGGCAGACCACCCAGTGACCTCTCTTTCCCAGGTCTATCACATGTGTAGCTGCATTGAGGAAACCCGGCCTGGCTTCAGTGACGCGGAGGGAGGGAAATGCACCTCCTCTTGTAAGACAAAGCCCCTGCTCCTGTTCTTCATGTTCGTGGTGATCCTCTTCACCTTCCTGAGCAGTATTCCTGCCCTCACCGCCACTCTGCGGTAAGCACGGATTCGCCTCATCACCCACCACCGCTGCAAAAATCCACCTCTCTGCTTTATCCTGCTGGCTCAAGCCAAGAGGAAGGTGTGATGGGAACCACCTTGTTAGTGGCAGCCTGGAGACACCGGGACTGATTCCATTCTCTGTCTAGCTGAGAGAGCTGCCAATTCTAAAATTTGCTATCCTCTGACATCAGACACCTCTCTGTGTGTTCCAGCTTGCAGCAGTGGTGGGAGGACGTTGCACTGGGATGAACGTCCATCTCCAGAGGGTACAGAGGTCCCAAGTGTGCTGGACCCAAGTGTGTGGCGTTGCAGGGCAGGGAGGTGCTGTGCAGCCTGGCAGCATTTTTAAACAGTCTGCTTTTGTTCCCCAGGTGTGTCCCTGACAGTCAAAGGTCATTCGCACTCGGGATCCAGTGGATTGTTGTACGAACACTAGGTATGGAACAGAGTGAATTTGGGCGTGGGTTGTGGTCCCTTGGCTTTGTGGAGCATGCTCCACACTGTTACCTAAGAGTAAAACACGTTGGGTTGGAAAAGAAAGGGGCAGGACACACCCTGTTGAAAGGAGGATGTTTTCTTGTTTGCTGTCGTTCAGAAAAACCTAATTCCCTTTGCATGTGGCTTGCAAACTGAATGAATGATTCTGTAACATCGCAGGTGGAGAGAAATGTCCAGGCAACGTGTCCTTATTTTAAGAAAAAAGGAGCAGAGATATTAAAGATCCTGTGTTTGTCTCTTGGCTCCTGTGCAACATGTAGGTTAGGATGGTCAGGAGACCTGCTGGACTCTCAGATCTCGAAATTCAGTGTATTTTGGGTACCTTGTGTCTCTGGGCACAGCTGTAGGTGTTGCAGGATGAGTTTGCTTAATCATGGTAGCAGCAGAGCCTGATTCTTTTCTGCAGGCACCTAGTGTCTTGCAAGGCTGGTGTATAGGTGCTGCCCGTGCTGAAGGTCCACTCTCTCTTCCCGCAGGTGGCATCCCTGGCCCCATTGCCTTTGGGTCCATGATTGATAAATCCTGCCTGCTTTGGCAGGACCAGTGCGGCGAGCAAGGTTCCTGCTATGTTTACCAGAACTCAGCCATGAGCCAATACACCTTCATCGCTGGACTGGTCTACAAGGTGATGCTGCCTGTTAACTGCGCTGCCTGATAAAGTGAGAAGGGTTTTAGGAGACAGCATTTTACTCTGGGAGAGAATTTTACAAAATTGGGTTGTCCTGATCTGCTCCCCTCCCCCCCCAAATTAGACCTTCACACAAGAAATGTTCTCAGGGAAGACAAAAGCTCCATTTGCTTCTCGCCAGGTAATGGTGCTCCAGGCACCATCATTCTCTTAAATTCCCATTACTTTCTAGGCTTACAGCTTCTGTTGCACTGTATGAAATATCTCCTTTTCTCCCAACAGTTACCAAAGTGATTTCTTGCTAGAAAAAGAGTAAAATATATAACTGTAGTGTGTTAGTGAGAGTGAGGGATGGCATTGTGGGCAGGCTGTAAATACCCATTCCCTGATCACCGCTAGAGAATGAGAGCTTAGCTGTGCATTTCTTATTTATTAGCTGAAAACCATTATTTTAACTGCTCCCAAACAAGCACTTGCCCTAGATAGTGGCATTTAGCAGTTGCTGTGATAAAAAGGCTTTCAAAAGGCTTTCAGCAAAAGGCTCAGGTGGTGTTGGTGTGCTCCAGGTGTCCGTGTGGGGCTCAACAGCTTTCCAAATTCTCACTGTCCCATTGCTATGGGGCTGGTTAAATTCAGATTTTTACCCCTTTTGGCTCTGTGCACTGATCTGCTGCCCAGGCTGGCCTTCAGCATCATCTTCCTCCCCCCTGCAAAGCTTGGTCAGCAAATCTCCTCCCAAATAAGAGCTAGGCAACAGGTTTTGGGGGGAGCAGAGAGTAACGGGATGTCTTTGTGGCTGCAGGTGCTTGGATCAACCTTCTTTATAATCGCCTGTTTACTCTACAAACCCCCGCCACAAGAGTCTGCTAGGGGCAGCTCGGATGCATCTGAAAATGGCAACTGTGACCTCCAGGAACACAAACCCTCACTGCCAGCTGAAGAGGATATATAACGCTGTATGCATGAAAGTGACTTTCTCAGTCTGAACAATACGATGAGAAGATGTTATGCACTCCCTAGGGGTTTTTAAATTATAGTAATATTATCACGTTTTTTTAGTTCAAGATAAATAATGTAACTAACCACTGGTGTGCTTGCTATTTTCTTAACAGCAGAAGCACATTTAAAATTGTGCGCTGATGCCATATACAGTTGCTCAATTTTATTTAAAGAAAGGGCTACCGTAGCTTTATTCTGTGTCTCTGATGAGCAAGGACCGCATTCTCCACTCATGGAAATCAGCACTGGTAACTCCAATGGAGCATGCGAGGTTTAAACCACCAGAGGATCTGGGCCCTAATATCTCAATGGTAAAGCCAACTGTAGCAAAACGTCTGTTGAGACTCCCTAAGCCCGAAAAGAGCCTTGCTGTCCTGCAGTCTGCGTTGCAAAGAGGATGACTGGCCCTTAAACTACTGCATGCAGAGCAGACAGCCCTGACAGGGTGGTCCTCCTTCTGGTGACACACAGCTTCGCTCCTTTTGTTCAGGAGCAGGTTAGCTAATTATGCAAATTCATATTACTGTGCAATGGGAGATAGGTTTGAGATTTGTCTAGCAAATTCATCAGTACACTACAGGCAGCCATCCCCGAGAGCTGCCGAGCATTGTACGATCACTGCCTCATTTCATTGCAGGGTTTACATCATAGTGACACTTAAACTTTTTTTGTCCTTACATTGTTTAAAGGTGATGCCTTTTGTAATGTACTGTGCAAAACTTGAAGTTACTTCTTGCTGTTTGTTGGGTGTGGGAAGACATGAGATACAGATCTATGCAATGCTTCTCTTCAGTTGCTCTGTGAAGACATGGAGTTCAGGTAGATGAGAAAAGTCAGAATGAATTTAATTTGTCTTTAGACAGCTAGCTTAAGGGATAGCTTGCCCTAAGAACAGACTCCCTTGTGGAAAGGGGATGCTGACTTGTAACTGGCCTGCTTGCAAGTAGAGAGGGCAGCATTCCCAAAATGACCTTTGAATGTGCACTTGCAATATTGACCAGGACCTTTCTGAGGGGGAAGAGTGAAATTTGGGAGAGCATATGTCTGGCGTACCTCTCAACCCAGGTCAGGTGAGGTTAGTGCTTGGTCTGCCTGTATTTGCACAGCCACACGATCCAGGTACAGCTCTGGGGGAGGGCTGTGGCCAGCCCCTGGACTCCGACACTGTATAAACCATGTTCACGGGGATGGGACCTACCTTACTGAGCTGCAAAACTGGCACGTCTTTTGTGCCAGCTGCTACTTAAAATTACTTTGTAGATGTTTTTGTATATTTTGTATATTTATGCTTTCATAAACGGACACGGGATGGGTATTTGTTTCCTTTGTTAGCCAAGGACCGGCTCTCAGAGCAGAGGCAGTGCTGTTCCCATTGCAGATAGGGATGGTGGCACTGGTAGCGTGGTCGATCTTCAGGTCCACAGCTGTCAAGAAAGCAGCTCTTTCCATTCACAGATCCCCTTCCACCAAAGCCAGATAGTGACCTTCCTGCTTCCAAAGCCCTTGTTTCCCAGTCTCTGCCAAGCACTGGGAGAGACTCGAGCATCTCCAGTAACTGCTGGAAAAAATGAAGTGCTACAGGTGAGATGGAAGGTAGCTTTTGGTGCTTGAATGTGTGCAACTGGTGCAGCTCTGATGGGCCACAGTGTGCAGGAGAGCCCTGTTTCTCCAGGGAGGCAGGATTAGATCCACAGATGCAGGATTAGATCCACGGATGCAGGAGTTACCCCCCACCACCACCCAAACACCAAAGGCTTCTTCACAACCTCCACCTGGGTTTGGAGCCACCTGCAAACATGAGCCTGTCTCCAGGCCTTGCCCACTGATTGTCCTTCCCAGCTTACAGATACTTTGGGAAGCAGGGAACTTAGATGGGGAAAATGCATGAATGTATTTTGGGAACGCATTTTATGTATCATGTATTTATGAAAGGTAGAAGTTTTTCTTTATATATGGATATTGCAATGCAATTCTAGTGTTTCTGAAATAATAAGTATGTTGTTTCCAGAGCGAAAGAAAAGCTCACAGGATTCTGGGCATTTATTTTGTTGCTGTGGGACTAATAAGTCATGGATTTAAGTAAGCAGCAACAACATGTTCCTGTTCCATAAACAGATTATGTAGATATACAGGTAACTTAAAATATTTGAAAGTATGTTTCCCAGCTTTGTACAAAGTATTATATTGCTATAAAAACATAGAAATATAACCAATACTTCACAGGTACTTGTGTGTGTGTGTTTTTCATCCGTCGTCCCCCTTTCCCAGGTGCTGTCCCTGGCAGCGGTGGGCTGGATCCGTGCTGCCAGGGAGGTCCATCCTGCGGAGCCTCCTGCTAATGGAGTCAGGGCCACCCCATGCAGGTCCAGGCTTTGCTGCAGATCATTGTGGTGTCCCCAAGGGTCTGCAAATCCACCCAAGGAGGAGAGTTTGGATTTAGGTTTGTACTTAAATCATAGTGTTAATTAAGCCTCTCATGGATACAGGAGCTGCAGGCAGCATCGTCTGGCTCGTGGGACAGCAGGTGACATGGAGACCCTGTGGGCTGGCATCTCCTGCTGACTTATCCTCCATCTCAGGAGGAGAGGGTAATTGCTTTTGAATGCAAAATAAAGTTTTTAGTTGCTGAGGAAGAAGAACAAAGAGGACAAGGTGAAACATTTGCTGCTCTCCATCCACAGACCACAGTGTTTCTCCCAGACCTACGTAATGTAAATGAGGTCAAAGTCCTGTGTCACCTATGGTTTGCTAAAGGAGTGATTCATGTTGTCAAAGAATACAAACAAGCAGTGGTTGTATTGAGGAAAAGCCACAGGGTAGTAAAACAAATGAGCACCCAGAAGGGAGTCCAAGCAGGAAGAACTGAATGTTATTTATTGTGGACAAAACCCCGGGCAGTCAGCTGTTTCTCTGTAGTGACGACTTAGTTTGGCACCTTCCTGGAGGTTTCAAAATAACAGCAAATACAAGCTTTGAATGTGATATGCAGATGGTTTTGCAGAGCTTCCTCCCCTCTTCCTGCTGCTATGGCCTCTCTTCTACGCCCAGGTGTGCAGAAGAGCCTCCATGGCTCCCGGTTCCGGCTGCTGCACCCCCCGGCTTCCCGTGCTTCCCCCCCTGCATCCCAGCCTTCCTTCTTGCCATAGACGGGAGCAGGAGCAAATACCGGCAATTCCCTTTTTATACTCGGATTCACCTTTTAGACTTCGATTAATATAATTCAGGAAGGAAAACCCCACAACTGACTGCATCAAAAGAAAGAAACCCACCTTTTCCAGGTGGGGCCAGGCCCTTGCCGTGGCTGTGGGTCAGGGTTTTGCGTGGGACCACGGTGCCGCTAGATGGCAATGGAGACGGCAGCAGGGCGAGCGGGGCTGGCTGCAGCGCCGGCCGGGCCTCATCCAGCATCTCTGGGTGCGGGGTAAGAGCAAGTTCTTGCTGCTTTATAGAAAGGAGAAAGGCAAGATCGGTGAAGTGGATTCCAGATTTGCACCAGTAAAATGCAAATATATTTTACAAGAGCCAAATGAGGTCCAAGGTAAACTTTTTAGCATCTAAACTCAGTTCTTTCTAGAGAAAATAGATATTTGTAATCAGAAAGTGATGTAGCTGGTGAGGGGCCAAACAGACCGGCTGTATTATATTTACAAAAGTTGATAAACTTTTATTTGAAGCCTTCCCTTCCCAAGCAAGGATGGAGAGCTCTGAGCTGTCAATCAAAAGGCAGTTTCTCCCTTTATATTTTCCCCTCTTGATTTTCTTCTTCCCCCAAATGTGGTCATTGCAATCGCTATTAGCCTGAGCCATTCACCCTGCTCTGAGTGACGTGATGATGAATCCCCCAACTCCACTTCCCAGCACAGCACCGTCCCCTGTATGGCTCAGCCATCCAGACTCACCTTTGCATTTAACCCTAAAAGTTTATCTACCTCTGTTTGGAGGGTAACCCGTGCTGATCCCCCTTTACCTTCGCACGCTGTTGTTGCTGTGTTGTCACTAAGCTGGAAGTGAAAAGTGAGGAGGGTTTGGGGGGTGAAGGGCTAGCTAAGGGGGTGCCAGCACCGCGGTGCTGGGCCATGCCCTGGGTTGGAGGCTGGTGCTGTGCAGCTCCTTCCCTTTCACTGGTAAAGCTCTGGGTGGTGGAGCTGCTGGGCTTTTTTGGAAAATACGACTTGCAAAGAGCTAAAGCACCGAAGGGGAGTAAAGGCTTTGATAGGGGAGCGGGGAAGACATCTCTGCCTTGCCGCAGGCTGGCAGGGGGGTATGTGGCAGCAGAGCAATCTGGGTGATGCGGAGAGGATTCACGGGTTATTTCCCAGCTGCTTCTCTCCATAGCAAAATTTTTCCTTGGCTAGCCAAGACCAAGCGGTATTATTCTGCCCATGCAGTATAGACTTCTCAGGTCTGACTCTCCTCTTGCTTAGAACAGAAATTGAATTGACTGAAGTCAACTAAGCGACACAGAGGGAGGAACAGAAGTGAAAAAATAATTAAACTACAGGAGGATGAAATCTTTACATCCCCACAGGAGATCCTTGTTTGTGTTTTTGTTGTGCAGAAAAGCCTACCTGCCTTTTCCTGCGGTTGCAAAGGATGCTTGGTTTGGAGCACAGCAATAACCTCAGGGTGCTCTGGTCCTGCTGAACTCGGGAGAAAAGCTTCTATTGAGCCCAGTGGGCTCTGAATCAGGCTCATAATTAATAACTTCTCTGGCTTGCTTTAAAACCAAATAGCAATAAAGAAGAGTGGCAGCTTAAAGGAAATGTGTGTGTTTTACCAGCCTGGGCAGACTCAATCCAGCAAGGGGGGTGGTGGTGGCCTGGAGGTATATGGGGTGGCTATGGCTCTGCTGCTGGAATGGCACTGGATTTCTATCGAACAGTTTGAGGGGATTCAAGGGAGCAGAATGTTCTGGCATTTTCCGTGGCCAAAATTATTTCCTCTGGAACAGAATAAATGCCAACATTCTCTTGTCTTCCCTCAAGTTTTCATATTGACCTGCACAAAGCAATTTTAGAAGATGGAAAATGGGACCATTCTGTTCCTGTGAATGAAGCGCTGTGTTTCTTCTGCAGCCAAGGACCCTCCGTCCAATTTCCTAGAGACACATAGAAAACTAAGTCTCATGTTAAATTAAGAATTTCATTTGTGTTGCATCTTGCCTCCTTCATCACTCTATCAGTTAATACAGGGTCCTGAGAAACCTCCTAAAAGTACATACCATGGGATGAGCCCACCAAAACCTCTCATCGCAGACCTACCGTTCTAGTAAGGGGGAAGCAGAGCTACTTTAATATTGCAGGAGTTCAGTGAAACACTAATGCACTAGTAACTATAGAAACTGTAGCTCTAGACATGAATGTTCAACATACTAATATGCCCTGGTTCAAACTAATACAAAAAATATGATCTCTTACTATTCTAGCAATCTAGTTTAAAAATAAAGATTCTGTTCCAAGTGGAGTGATGCCTTGAAAGTTGATGAACTCACAGCTAAAGCCTTCCACCTCAGCAGAAGTAAGAATTAAAAATCGTGAGGTATCTGAGCCTTTATGGCATTACAGATAAAATCTGCCCAGTAGTTGTCACCTAAGCAATATCTATGAAAAATGTTTTTAATAGGAAAAGTAAACTGCCCCTTATCCCTGCACGCCTTCATTCCTAAGGATGGATTGGCAAAGGATTTGCCTTGGGAGATGCAGCCATTAATTTTTACTGGGGGCGGGGGGGGAAGGTTGAGCTTGATGAGCCAAAACAGGCTGGATTTGTGCTGCCATTTTTGATAACGAGCCCTCGACCCTCTGTTAATGGGGATCAACTTCCTTCACTGCGCGAGGAGTCCGCAGCAGCCGGAGGGCAGGTGGTGGCACTCACCGTGCGGAAGGCACCAGCCAAGGGAGTCAGGTCAAACTGTGCCCCTTTGCCATCGCTCCCTGAGACCTGGCGTTACGTGGAGATGCGGTGAGTTATGCTGGAAAGCGTAGACTTGGAGCAAAGGGTTGTTGGGCACTGTTAAGTTTGTGCTTTTTTTACATCAGTCAGCACCAATTGGCGTTGTCCATCTAAGTCACTTTTTAAATACGTGCTGCTCCCTGCACAGAAAAGTGGCTTCTCCTGAGAAACAGCCCAAGTTGCTAAAGAAACCCAGTCTGGGGCTTTCTGATGTGTAGTTAATCTTTCTTTAACAACATGTTAAAACTTTATTTTCTTCTTTTTTTTACATGATAATCCACAATTCCCAACCAGCAAGCTGGTAAGATTATTTGGTTTTGTGCAATCCTTTTAACACTTCACTTGGATCTGCTCTAAGAATATTCTCTTGCTAAATCATTGCAACATATTTCTTTCATATTCTCTCTACTCCGGGGAGCTGGGCACTAAGCAGTGTGTTACCTGCATCTGTGTAAATCAGATAAGCAGGAAGAAAACTGATGAAGCCTCGGGGTAGTTTATCAGTGATTTTTTCAGAGATCCCATACTTTGTAGGTCTGTATTATTCTGGACTTGTGAGCATTTCTGGTATCTTATCTGCTTCTTGTCTTGCTTTGAATCAAATGTTGCTCTTCTTCCCTTAGAGATAAGCCTCATCTCATTTTTTCATAGCTCTGTTATCACAGAGATCTCGGTAGCTCTGCGTGGGATGGCTCATGGGAATGCCCAGTTGGGTTTTACATTCCTTGTGACTCCTGCGACCGCTCCAGAAGCAGGAGAGCATCTGGTCCTCCCCGAGCTTCACCTAAACAACGTGCTCCAGCTCTGTGGGTGCTGGGGGTCCGGGGGGGGTCCCTGCTGCAGCCCAGAGCAGAGTGCCCAGCTGCTAAACCTCTGCCTTCAGCCTCAAAAATTTAAAAGCTGTAGGGAGAACTAGGAATCTTCCCACATCACTCCTGCAATGTTCTCCTGCCTGTCCCCAGGGTGGACATGGGGGGGGCTGTGGGTACAGGCACAACCCAGCTGCTCTCCGCCCTGGGGTGCCTGGGGAAATATCTCCCTCCGGAGCATCCCGGAGCCAGATGGGTGATGCTCCTTGGGGAGCACAAGCTGGAGAGCTGGAAGGAAAAAAAAAAAAGTGGCTGTACTCATGTTTTGCTAACCTAATTAGGCAAAAGAAATAGCATTAATGTTCTGCGTGTCTAATTGATTAACATTGCCACTAAGCACAAGGTTGCTCTCATTAGCGGAACTTTGTAGCTGTGAATGCCTGAAGTTGTAAATATGTTGCGCATCTAGAAGGCGCATCTCATTTCTGTCTTTGCAAAATACTTAGCATTTTTATATGACTATTAGTGATGAGGGGAAAGGGAAGAGAGAGGAGAAACGCCCTAAGTACAGAAAAAGCAGAAGGTCTTGGAAAGTGAGAGTTTGTTATTCTAAGGAACTCATTAGCAGTAAAAGGGAGAAAGATTTTTTTTTTCCCTATCCTACAAGAATTTTAAAGATCTTCCATTCTGCATCAGAAAAAAATATTGATCTTTGGGGCTTCAGTGAGCTGAAAACCTGGAAATACACAATTCGTTTCCCTTAAAACTAATCAGATTTCTATATTTTCATTTTGCATTTCTTTTTTTTTTTCAGTTTCATAAATATCTAAATGAAAATTTATTCTGTGCCTAAACCAGGAATTTGCAGTTCATAAAATGATAAAGACTTGTGAGAGGATTTCTGTCTCTTGCTGACGTCCAAGACATGGGTGCCTGCAGCACCAGCCTGCCCTCCTCCGTGCTGGCAGAGCAGTGGGTATTCCTGGGGCATGACTCATCTCGAGCAAAGGCTGGCATCAAAATTAATTTCTGCCATAGGATGAGATGACCGGTGTGCTAGGAATGCCCTTTTTTGTTTTTTTCCCCCACTGACTATAGAGATAACTGGTTCACATGCAGATTTCTACATTGCAGAGACCTAATTTTGATGTGAAATAACCCCAGCCATTTCACAGTGTCATGGGGTGCATTTTCTACCTTGGAAAGGAGAGCACTGATGTTATCCCATCCTATCCCATGGTTTATTTGGAGTCTGTGCCAGCAGACAACAGAAGCAGCGGCCGCAGCCATCCCTGTTTTGCACATCTCCTTGTCCCCAACCACAGCTGAGCCCCTCTACCCGAGCAGCCCGCAGATTAATCCGACTGATACCATTGCTATCTGATAATAACCTCAGCTTTTCTTCTTTGATGTCTTTTCCACCATCATTTTCATGGATGCCAAATGCACAGGCAATGGGGGAATTTGCAGCAGGTTTCCCGAACGCTCCTCACTGCCGGCCACGGGCTCTGCCCGTTGTCCCGTGAAGCCTTTCCCACAGCCCAGCTGCCCCTTGCAGGGACTGACACGCACCGGCCGGAGCGGTTTCCCAGTTTTCAACAGCTTCTTTTAGTGTAGGAAGACAATTAAATTTATATCATCAAGTTATTCCTTTTGCAAGTGACAAAATGCAAATTCTGGTCGCATTTTCCTTTTCTCTTGTCCTACCGGAGGGCTGAAAGAGGTTATAAAAATATTAAGAGTTCCAGACTTTCTGAGGGAACCTGCCTGTAAATAAGTTTAATATGAGATGGATCCAAACTTGCAGGTGGGCAGCTTGAGAGGCTGTTTTTTCTGCCCACTTTGCCCAGTTACCCCGAGGACCATAGCTGTACCTACCTGGTCCAGTTTTCCCCAGCAGCAGAGAGCCTGCACACTACACACAGCCCACCTGAGCCCAGTCAGGGCAAATAAAAGCCCAGAGCAAGGCCAGCAATGCAAACCCATCCGTAATCGTGGACCGGGCATTGCCATCCCTGGTCGTGTTTGGTCTGGGAACGGTGACAAATCCCATGTGAATCTGGGTCATGCTGGGACAGTGACAAACGAGCGGCACGGACTGTGTGTGCTTCGGTTTTTGCTCGCGGCCAGACCCTCTGCAGGTTGTGAAAAATGTTTTTATTCTTCAGGAATGTACATTCTAAAAAAATTGCAAAGCGGTTTAATGCAAATGATTGAGTTTTATTCTCACTTCCTCTATAATCGTTGTTGGTTTTGTTTGTTTGAGGGGGGAAGAGTTACTTCCAAGAAGCATTTGCAAATAATTGTACTTACAGAATCATTTTTGCATTCATGAGCTCTCGGGGGAAGTGGTGGGAAAGTCACCAGGACTGGGTACGTTGTGATCTGACTCACAGATAAACTGCTCAATGGATCCACTTCCCAGACTGCTGCTATTTTAGTTTGGCATTTATTTATTATTTTGCTTTCATTTTGCACATTTCCTCTTCAGCACCCACCTTCCTGGCACCACCCATGCTTTTTATTTCAGCAGAGGAGAGAAACCAACAGCTCAACAGGTTAAAAAAAAAAATAAAATCCCATTGCAAATGTTGCCCCATGCCAGGAGGCAGCTGCATGTTAGTGAAGTTTATTTGTGCTTTTTTCTGAGTCCTCACTCCCAAAGAGGGAGCTCACTGCAGTGAAACCCAGAGCTGGGAAAACAGTTTTCCTGCCTGGAAAAGGAATGTAGTTAGTGTGTTAGGAGATGGGGACAGATGGGTTTCAAGCAGCAGCTTCCGGAGGTGCTTTATTAACCTTCCTCTCCCAAGCAGCTGTCCTGGGGTCTCTCCCATCCCCATCACCTCCTGCCACCTCTCCATAGCCACGAGGCTCGGCCTGCGACGGAGCAAAGCCCAATGCTGTATTAAAGCAGACAAATTCCCTTTATGTCTCTGCAACTCAGGAAAAAGCACTCATCCCAGACCTGGAATCCCAGCTCTTTTAAAACATATATTTTTGGGTGATTTCTGCCTAAACCAGAGCTTCTGTGGATTTGAGGGTTCCTGCCTGCATCTATATGCCAGCTTTGGTTTTTAAAGAAACAGCATCTTATCTTATCCTGCCCAGGATCAGCAAATCCTCTACCTCTCAAGAGCTTTAGTTACCAGCTTTCATGGAATTCTTATACAAATCCTGTAGGTAGATTAAAACCAGGTCTGAGCAGCTTATGCCCCTCGTCCCTGGGTATAGAGCATCCCCTGTGCAGCCCGAGGTGGGGGACGACCCTCCACGAGCATCTGCCACTCTCACACCACAAAGGAGGCCACTAGCTCTCGCCTTCCCCTTCCCGAAATCCCCGAAAGAAATAAGACAGACAGGAAGTTTTCATCATCCCTTGGCTTTGCTCAACATCAGGAATAATTGCCATGACAACATGCTTTTCTGTGTGCTCTATTAAGCCAATCTTGGGGGCCACGGTCCCCATGAGGACTTGGGTGTCCCAAAGGTTTTCTGTCACATCTTCCAGCCCTTCTGGGGATATCTCAGACACCATGGGGGGTCCAAAGCAGCACATGTTATCCGTTCAGGCCCCTGAATCCTTCCTCAAATGTCAACCTCTTTCGGAAATTTCATACTGCAAAAATCCACTTTGCTTTCCCTCCGGCATTAGGTTTTTGCTTTATATTGTGTATTGCAAGAACCGTGAGCAGGAATATACATACACACGTATAGAGGAAGAAAGAAACACTTTAAATGAAAGATCAAGTTATGAATTAAAGATAAAGGAAATGCAATTACTGTAGAAACCAACTGAGAGCATGCAAATGCTGAAATGGATTAAGGAGGAAGTGCTCACCGAGCATTGCCACATTTGCTTCCGTAATATCCTGTTTATAGAGATAAATCTAAACACAATACATAGTTTTAAAAGAGCAACATTTAACCTCCCTCATGTCAAGTATTTTGATTTAGGCTTCTCTTAATGTGCCAGATGTAATTAAAACCCCTAAACAGCTGTTAGAAGAGGTGAAAATATATCCTTTCCTACCTGCAGACGATGAAAGGGTATAATTGAAAGTACACAATTAATAAGACACTGGAGAGAGATCATTCATGATAACCTTTTCTCTGTGCACTGTTCTGACAACAAGTAATGTTCCGGGCTTTCCTTACCTTGCTCTGCTCTGCAGCATTCCCCATCTCACTGCCTGAAGCTTTTTTTCCTTTACACACGTAAAGGCACAAAATTCAGACAGTGGACTCATGGGTGTCTCTGTGGGTAAATGCTTTTGGTCCGCCCCGTCTTAACCGAGCCACTGACAATACGAAGAGCCTAAACCAGCATCCTCTTGCTGTCCCACTGGCTAATTAGGTATTAAAAACCTGGGTGATGACATTAAATGAACCCAGACTGGAAGTTACCTTGGAAAAGGTCAAAGTGAGATCAAAGTTAATTTTGTCTCAATATAAGATGAAGACCAGGTAGATTCGGTTAAAACTCTGTATCAGACCCAAACACTGCCAAACTTTGACAGGTGCAGTTTTGAATTTGGATCGGATTATGCAAACATTTGTGCATTTGCTTAATTTTAGGAGCGTTAGGTCTGAATTAAAACTCGAGGAGGAGTAGACCTTACATTTCATTGCTCAGCACCTGAGCAACCCAGCTGGGTTCATCCCACCTGCGTGTACGGGCTCTGCGGGCTCCGGGTCTCAGTGCTCAGGTCCAACTCTGACCCCCTCCTAAACTGTAGCGTCTGCACAAATCTCCTGGGAACTGAAAAGTTTTACTTGTCTTTTTAAAAGTTAACATGAGAGAGACAGAGTTAACACAGGTCATTCCTCCAGGCCAATAACATGTATTTGGAAAATGGGCTTCATTTTACTAACTTGGGTTTTTTAAGCACTGTTCCTGCTGCAGAAGATACCAGAAACCAGAAAACACATGGTGAAACCAGTAGCCAAGAGAGAAATGCTCGTTCCTCTTCTTACTCATTTACACCTTTAAGTTCCTATTGATTCAATGTTCATCAGATGCTTTTCTCCTAATTAATCCCCTTTGGTGAGTAAACCTTCCTCCCACTATCTTCCCTACGCATGGGCTCTTCAGAGATGCTCTGAATTCTAAGCTGCAGTTAGATTATGGTCCACAAAGAATAAAGAAATTAAGAATAACATAGCTGCAAGGAACAGAGGAGACTCCCCAAATCCCATGTGTTTGGACAGCACCTTACCTGTTCTTGGTGGCTCTTGTCTCTCTGCCATCGCACCTGATCCTGCAAAGGTTTTCCCGTGTGTTTGCCTACGGAGTTGTGAGCTGTGTTCTCAGCTGCTCATTTGGGTAATATCATCACTGTAATTAGAAGGGGGAAAAAACACAGAAAGAAAAGAAGTCCTGGGGCATGCGGGGAAAATGATGAGGCTTGTTTGTGATTTCTTGTTGCTTTCTTGATCAGATCAGTGGTTGCAGTAAATAAACACACACATACATAAATTCGCATAGTCTAGCTTTTTCTAAAGCATACTCTCCACAGACAAAATATAAAAACCATCATAATTTGATACAGTAAGTGGCATAAAACTACTTGACATTTTTCATTGTGAATATCAAGATTGTTTTCTTGCCACTGCAAATCCCCGAGGACACATTATGCCTGGTTATCTGCGTTCAACACATTTCACAGGGGGACATGTTATAAGAGAGGCAAGACTGACAAAAATAAAAATTCACTTGAACGTAGAAGGCAAATCTATTTCTTGTTTGGCAGGCTCTGGCAACTGATACTTAAACAGTTCTTCATGCATATCAGATACACACACAGCACTTCAGCTGAGGAAATAGCTGCCTTCCAGTCTGGAGGAGAAACAGGCACTTTGCATTACCCATCTGATCATAGATCATCAGAGCTAAAGTTGCACAAAAGCTGCTTAAGTGCATTTCAGTCTGGGGAAATTCAGAAGTGCCTTTGTGAACCGGCTGCGCAGTTTGTGTCCAAGTGAATTGGTTTAAACATCCCACCCTTCCTGGGCTTGAATACACCCCTGCCCGGGGTGTAAGGGAAGAGAGGGGTGGTGGAGTTCCTGCTGGGTCAGCCAGGCAAAGCCGATGTGCGTTTTTGCACCATTTCTGGGTGGATTTGCTGTCTTCCTCCACTAGGCATGGGAGCTGGAAGAGCTAAAACCCACTGCAGGACTCAAAATATTTCAAATTATCTTGCCCAGTGCTTTACCCTGGTGGAGACTTGCCTGATGCAGAAAAGGAAAACTGAATAAAAGCTGGGTAAGAGGAAATAGCTGGTGGGACAGGCTGAATGCTTCCAGGGCGGCTGGTAGGCTTTCATTTTGGTTTTCTCCCTTGGCACTTCATCAGTCACCTCATCTCCGAGCTGGCCGTGATGCTCAGCACTGCAGGAGCCAGGGTGATGGTTGGGGTCCCCTCACCCACAGCCCCGGGTGGCTGGAAACCAGCTGAATGGCACAGGGGTGGCAGCTACAGGCACTCAGCGACCGGTCTCTGCATTTATGGAAAATGGGCAGCAGACCCAGCTGACTCCCCTGGCTCTGGTGGGCATTAATCCCAACGCTGTGCACCAAGTGAATCACAGGAACAGAGCGCGCTTCATTAGAAGATCTCCTCATAAGTTATTAATTATTATTTAGACTCAATACCAGACAGCAAAATTTAATCAGCTGGCATTGTGAAATGGCAATGAGGGAAAACTTTAGTGAGCAGCTACAAATTACCAGAGGCATTACGAAATTGCCCCTGTGACTTTAACCACTCCTTGTGCCATATTTGTTAGCAGACCTGCTCTGCCTGTTTTATTTCGGCTAAGGAGGGGCTGTAAGCCTCTGTCATCCCCCCGCTGCAGACCATCCTTGCTGACCTGCCGTCCCTCCGGCCAGCACTTCATGGGTGAGACCTCATGGTTGGTGGCACATGGGGAGGAGAAGAGGAACCAAGAATTTTTGATGAAACATGTAGGGATTACATTGTGTTCACCTGCAAAGCCAGCTCACCTGGTCCTTGACCATTTTAAAAGAGAGTGACTTTCAAAGTGACCTGCCCAAAACCACCATTACATGGATTATAATGCAAGAAGAATATTCCCAGTCCTTCCTCCTTTTGATCATGCCAGTTCAAACTGGCAGCAGAACCTGACTGCCACGAAGAAGATGTAGCTTTCCCCTCTTTCCATTTTTTTACGTTTCCTGTGTTTCAAGTCTGTTAACTTGTTCTCAAGGCTTCATTGACTTGACAATAACATTGTTGCATTAAGATCGTCATTCACTGTTCCTCAGGTTTTTTCCTTTTCCTCACGGCTGCTGTCGTGGGTGAAGGAGAGCGTCCTTTAAAGTGAAATGGCAATTAATTATCATCATTACTGAGGGATGCTGAATTTCCCAGTCATAACTTCATGGCTAATTTGTCTTGTAAGAACAGCAGAATGGACTACCGGGCTCCTCTCACTTGCGTTTGGAAGGTGACCTTTTAATTAAAGTTAAAGGCACCAAAAGAGGATTAGCCCGTCTGAGACGGCAGCTCTGAGGGGTGAGCACAGCAGATGTACGGGCAGGGGGATAAACAGAAGATCGCCGCTAAGCTGGCGGCAGAGAGCAAAGAGCACTGAGGGGTCTGCAGGGAGGGAGAACCCAACCTGCCCAGCAAGGGAAAGCTTTGCAGCCAGACATTGCTTGCTGCAAGCCTTACTCGAGCAAAACTAGGAGAAATTATGGGATAACCTCAGCTTCTGGATCTCCTGTGGAACTCGTGGGGGGTTGCAATTGCTTGGGAAAAGCTTGTCCTTTCTGATGTGCTCAGCAAACGTGAAGCCCTGAGAACTGTGTTTGAAATTCCTGTTCTGTTAATGCAAACGGCAGTCATCACTGGTACTGCTGGGGCTCATCTGAATCCTCACCAAGAAGGAAAGGGAAAACATTCTAGTAATTGCTTTTACTGGCTTGTGGCTATTCACAGCACTCTCTGAGACAACACACGATGTCTGAGAGCTTTGTGTTCCTGTATCTGAGTCCTCTCTTCACTTAAAATTGGAGTTATTCCTTTCTCATTTGACTGATCTCCTGGGCAGACAGCAAAGCCATATTCTTTTTAATACCTCTTGGTAATCATGCTAACAGCAGTCCCAAGCCCCCCAGAACTCTGTTATTTTCATTTGTCTTTTTAACATGGAGGGACATATTAATTACTCCCAGGACTCAGGAGAAGCTTCTTGCACACAATCTCAGGATTGGTTCTCAATATCCATGTCAAACCACATCACATCTCTGTGATATAAGGAAAAGGAGGGTAGTAAATCCCTCCGATCCTGAAAGGCTAATGCATTAGCTTATTGCCTCCCCTACCCTCACTGACACCATAATCTGATGGAATTAGGAGAGATGGTCCAAAAACCAGGAGAGTGGAATTTTTTCCTCCAAAGCCATAGGTACCCATGAACCGCTACTGCCCATCTCCATCTTTGCTGAGGATCTTGTGTGAGAACTGATGCTACCATATCTGAGCAGATGTATAGGAGCAGAGCCATATGTTTTAATGGGTTATGGTTCCCGGGGGGGTTACTGCAGTCACTGTCCTACGGACAGCAGCCCTGGTTAGGAAAGATAATATAGAGGCTGAGGCAAAGCACGTACCTTGACAGGAGATGATTGCACAGTTGTAAGAAAGAAGTGTTTAAGGTCTCTGTGACTGCCTGGAAGAGGTGCCAGGGTTTTCTCACCGGCTTGGCCCCTCTTCCTTTCTTCTGTCATCACTTGGAAGGGCTCCATCCTGCAGCTTCATCTGCTTGGCTTCCTTCAGTGAGAGCTCCGCTGCACCAGCACCCATTCACAGACAGCCTTCTGCTCTGCTTGCTGCTAATTAAGTAATACAGCTTCTCTGCCAGCCACCTGGTGCCTTTGTTAAAAGAGGAGTAATCCTCAAACTGTTCTCGTTTCATTTCTAAGGATAAAAATTGACAACTTTTCTCATGTGTAGAGTCATGAATATGTAGGAAATTCAGAGACCCCATCAGATGCCTGATCCTAACTTAAACCCAACCCTCAAAGAAAGAGACACCTGCTCAGAAATCATTTGTCCTGGGCCTAAACTCTTGTGCAGTCCATGCCCTCTCCAGTGATCTATACCGTGACCTGAACGTCTCACTGGAGTTCACACTGAATGAATGAAATCATACCTGTGAATCCAAGCTGGGTAGAGCACCCTGTACCAAACAGGGGAGAGATTTTGTGAATATTTCATCACATCCTGGCCAAGGCCAATTGGAGGAATAATGAAAAGTCACAAAGTATATGCTGTTTCATGCAGGAGGTGATGGAAAGCAGGCGTGAGAGGCTCTGCTGGTGGCTGGACTTGTGTTGTAGCAAGGGAGGGCTGCAGCTCTGGATACCATGATGGGCCATCTGCGAGGCAACAGTCCTGGGGGAAAAAAGTGATGGAGAACAGAGCTGAATCACCCCATCCATCAGGCTGCAGAGACATTTTATATGTACCGTGAGTCTCATGCATGCTCATGTTTGCATCTCACACATCCTGTATTATTCACAGCTTGAAGCTATAGCTATTTGGCTGAGGAAAAGACTGTCGATGGATCCTGATTTGGTTCACAGCCTGAAGATAGTGGTGTTGCTGCGTTGTCTTCACCTGAGTAAGAGAGATCTAAATGCAGCCAATGTGTTTTGTATGCTGGAGCGACAATATGCATATGCTTATGCAGACTGTCAATGGACACATAGTGATGGAACCGGGAAATTATACCGGCACTGTAGAAACATTAGATGATACCATGTCTCCAGGGCCACGGGGCTCTTAAAGCACTACCTCAAGCCATGACAGTACTGATCCGACTTTGTGTTTCATTGGCTTTTGGGGAAAACATTATGCTTAAAAAACTGCAGGACCTCTTGAATCACAGGGACTTTCATTAACATAGGAAGGAGTTCCAGTATTGCCTTCCTTCTTCTCCATTTCAGGAGCTTCTTCAGAGTCAAAGATTATATTTGTGGGTCTAGTTGGAATCTGGAAATGAATGAATAAAGAAGAAACCAAAAGGAAATTAGTTATTAACCGCATTGCACACACACACATAGCCAGGCTAGCTCTTTCTGCAAGCCATGTGGAGAAAGCTGATGTGTACAGATTAATTAGACTTGATTTTCTGGTTACCAAAGAAATATAAATTTGCCATGTCATAAATTTGCCACTCTTTCTTTCTTTTTTCTCTTGCTTTTTATTTTCATTTGCCTTTAACAGAGTTTTAAATGCTGATTCCAATGTAATGTGCTTCCTAAATAGCATTAGTGCTGAGTCTAAACCAAACATTATCTGATTAAATCTTGACCCAAATGAGTTTGTCTACTTTCTGTGCTTCTAAATACATATTTACCATATGTTGCCTCATATGCTGCTTTTCTTTTTTACTGATACTTTGGTCCAAATGTTGTAGTGCTCATATGCTACTTTTGGTCATGAGTCAAAGTTTCAAGTTTATAACCACTTTTACAGGTCTGAAAGTTAAATAGCATCATCATCCTGGTCAATCCTGATGTTGTCACATCTTCCCATCTCCGGAAACTGTGGACAAACCTTTAATGGACATATGTCATTCCCTGTGCCGAGTCTGCCCGAGCACACAGCACCATGCAGCTGCCCCAGGACCCCTTTTATGGTGCAATGTCATGGATGGGTTAAATTAAGCTAATTCTCAAATAAAAAGCAGTGTATGGCTCCAAACAGTCCTTGCAGCCCTGCACTGGGTCTAGCTGATCCGTTAGTCCTTTGCACAGGGCGAGCGTTCAGGTGGACCAGGTCCCTGAGCTGCCACCACGGGGGCAGCCAACGGTGGGGAGCCAGGGTCACTGAAATCAGAGCACAAACGCACCTTTGCTTTCTTGGAGTTATCGTACACATCTGTGCCAGGCTAGGGATGGTGCCTGCTTCAGCCCTGGCTATCTCCCCCTGAGGTTCCAGCTCCTTTCAGCCATGGGAAGGGCAGAAAGCCCAGCAGCTCCTGGGGGATGCAGCCCACAGGTCAGGAGACCCCCATGGGCAGCTCTCAACACCCTCCAGCTTGGCAGTCGCAACATCACGAGCCTTTTAGCAGCTGCCGTGACTCCAGCCCCAGGTCACACTTGAATTCTCAAACGAATCAACACAGAAACGTGTCAGATTGGAGCGAGGGCTTTGGCTAAACAGAAACAGCCTGGCTGGTCCTGGGCTCCTCTTCTCCAGCCTCCTGCAAGCAAAATGTCTTTTCTACTGGGGAAGGTTGTGTTCTCCCACCGCTGCTTCATCACACAGTATACACCCTGCACATTCCCATGCAGCTTCTCATCATCATGCAGCAAACTCAGCCTCTGCTTCAGAAACTGGCTGTTGTCTTCCTGCCCTTTCTATGTGCAGGAGGCAATGCCCAGTAGCAAGGGGCAGCTGAGATGGCACTGGGGAGCCAGGAAAGCCTGGCCAGATCCTAGAACAGAGCTAGAGAGGTCCCAGTCATGAAGCTGCAGTAGCTGCATTTCCACCGGTGCCCAACCCCACTATTCCCAGCCCCTGGGCTGCCATGCAGATGGGCTAAAGCATCCCAGAGGCTCAGTCAACCACCAGGAGCTGCAGAAGCAAGATGACAACCAGTGCCATTTTCCTGGGCACTGGGTCCAGCTCTGGCTGTGTGTTGGGTCCGGACCAGGGTAGCAACAAGCACGGTGAGGTGTTTTACAGGTGCTGGGCAAGCCAAATCCTTCACCTGCTCAGCCATTCTCTCTGTTCTCCTCTTCAAGGCTGATTATAAAATCTTCATGTTAGCTTCAAATAAGTGTCAGTCGGCAGACACAGCAGCAAAGCAAGAGATTTTGTGAGCCTGGGGGTATTTTATTCATTTACGAATGGCAAGCAGAGGGACACCATCTGTTAGGCAAATACATTTTTTTTTCCTTCCTACCAATCATTTCTGTGTTTGCAGCACGGACAGTCCCATGAGTCTGTCTTGATATTGTTCATCAATTTTATAAAAAAGCCCTAATAACATTCAAAGCATCTAAGCTGGGACCCTCACTGCATTATCTGCATCTTCCTGAACAGCAAGTTTCAGTGATCTGCAGGTCTGGACGTGGCACGTTTCTTCCCAACTTTGTGGTTACATCTCTGAGATGCACAGAAGGAGAGTTTATTTCAATGGGTCAGATGTTATTGGGGGGGCAACGAGAGCAAATCAACAGGAACAAACACACAGAGAAGTGGTGCTGTTAGAGGCCATGTTGCCAGGTAAAAGAAAGATACTTTGGGTTTCCACCTCTGTTTTCATTTACACCAGATCTGTGCATCTGTGGCTGAGGCTGTATCTCCTCATTGTAAGTCTTTGCTCCTATATGAAGATTTTCAGGCCATTTTTTATTCCCAAAGCGAAGCCTCTACCCAGCAAGCAAGCAAATTCCTGACACAGACATGGAGTTGCTCCAGCCATCATCTTCTTCCTTCATCAGATGTATCAGTCAGGTCAAATCCTTCCTCAGGTGCCTGCGGAACTTCTTTTTCATTCAAATTTCCAGAGCAAACATAAGAAGATTGTATGGATCATGTTTCTAGTCTGCTACTTAAAAATGTCTTGCTTTTTAGGCTGGACATAAGGCTTACTGAGAGGCATATGTTTACATAATGTTCAAACTTGATCATCAACTTCAGTCGAATTTGGCAGTGCCTCCAAAACCTTTGAGTATCTAGAAAATCTAAATCTTCTTTAATGTGCTTAAGTATTTGCACTGTTGAAGTGAAAGTGAACATAAATGCAAGTTTAATATTTATCCCAATTTGTTAATGGATTTTGTTTTCAGGATTCTCCCTTCTGTGAGGGTAACATAAATGTAAGTTATTGGTAATAAATATTGACACTTAATTTCTCTCCCCCAGCCCTCTTTATGATCACAATAGTTGCTCTTGCTTGAGCTCTTCCTTTTTCCCCTGTTTCCTAGCAAATTGTAGTTATAGGTGAAGTATTTTCTAGTTCAAGCCAATTTCTAGAATTATTCAAGCGTTTAATTTAAAAAGAAGCATGTAATTATAGCAAAGTACTTCAGAAAATTTTAATCCCTATACCATGAAACTGGCTTGGAGTTTCTGGGAATGGATACACATCACCTCACCACAGACCGAACTGAGACCCTGAAACAAAACCTGTGAATTAACACGCTTCAGCTTCAGCTCCGTGGTCGTGTCATAGCAGACTCAGCGTTGCTTTTTGGCTGATACAAAGATGGTCCCGTTAAACACACCTGCAAATGAGCATCTCAAGGGAGTGGGTTTCTGTCTGAATAGCAGAAGTTACTGTGTTTAATTTAAACATTTGACATTTAACATTCTCTTACCCCATGCTCAGAATTTATTATAAACATAGGGATTTGTACCTTCTTTCTGCAGAAGAAAATCTTCATTGGACAGAAATGGGGAGGGAAAGTAAAGGCTGCTGTTCCTCTCATGGACTCAAACTCACACATGTTGGCCAAACCATATTATGCATACCATCCGTGATTATACACATTATTGCACTGCTGGTGCTGAGCCCGATGCTGGTAACGGCAGCTCTGAGCAGTAATAGAAGGTTACCTGCAGTTTTATTGCAAACTGAGCTGCTAGCTCTCTCCTTGCTTTATTCCAAGGCAAGAGCATTTCTTTGCATACGATCACACAAAATGTACTTCACTCATCCATGCCAGGATGGAAATTGCACTCCAGAATGGGGGTTGCTGTTGGAGCCATGGGAAAGCCATCATAAAATCACTTAACACCATTGAAGTCACATAGGACCAAACATCACTGCCATGATGTCAGCAAACCCAAGGGCCGCAGGAATCGGACCATTTTAAGAGAGGTTGTGTTTGAGGTGTTTGCTCAAAGCCAAAACCAAGCATGAGGATTTGCTGCTATTTTCTAGGTTGGCAAAAACCACATAAACACAAGCTGTAATAATTAGCTCTAAATAGTAAGATACACATACATCGAGTTAGAGGAAGGGAATGGGGTTTGTCCCTGCTATATCTCCACTCATTTTGATTTAGGCGGTAGCATGGGAAGGTTGGAACACGTTGGTGGTGATATCTGAACCTGTAAGTTAGCTCCCAGTCAGCTGGGAAGTGGCAAAAATCATAAATTCCTGATTTTGGGAGCAGGTCTGGGCAGTCAGGGAGGCAGCATGGGACTCACGTGTGGAGCCCGGCCTCCAACTCTGGATACAATGGAGACAAGGTGCTCAATGAGGTTGTGTCTCCATCCCCTCTCCATGAACTGGCAAAATTCAAACCAAATTTCCCTTGTAATGAGTTTCATGTAATGTCTTTCAGGAACAACAGCAAAACTTGTGATTTCACAAAGAGAAAATCAAAGATACTTACAGGGGGTTCCTGTTATTATCGACGCTTTTTTGGGATATATCTGTGTGATCAAATAAGGTAATGAGAATTATGGTGATTATTGTTGTCATTAGCAGTTCCTCTCCAGCACAATCTGATGATGATCAATAGGAGTGTTTCTGGACAACTGTGCTTCTGGTGAGCGCAGGCCAGCCCATTCACTGGGATGGAAGGATGAGGCGTTGCAGCAGGTCTGCATCTGCACCTCGTTTCTCCTCCTGATGAGGCACAATAAGGGTGGAACACTGCACATTGCTGTGCATTGATTTTGCATCGCTGTGCATTGATTTTGGTAGAGAGTGGAGGACAGGAGTGCTGTATTCACCAGACACTGGAGGGAAGACCTTATTTTGGGGGAATATCCTCCTGATCCAGCTGGATCTGGCTAAGGCGAGGGGGGACACTTCTGCTTGTGGGGAAAACCTCATCTTCATGACCTAGAACCACCACTTCAGATCCCCCTGCATGTCCTGGACAATGAATCTCTAGGAAATTGGGAGCACATTTCTTTGTTTCCAGCTTTATCAGCTCCTTGGAGCAGCAGGATTGTTCCCCACGACTCTCTGATGTGGGACTGGTTGAAGGCCCATCTGTGAGGATGCACCAAGGTCTGGAAAGGACATCTCCATCAGCACCTGCAGTTTGCCATGGAGCTGAGCAGAGCAGCCCTAACAGATAGGACAGGAAGAAAAGGATTGTCTCTGAAGTAAGTGGTCCCTGGAGGAATTATAATAGTAGGCTCTCACATGGTGAGGCTGGTGGGAAGGTGGGCAGAGGCTTGTCAGTGAAGAGTGATTCACTGGATAACTGTTTTACAGGAGAACTCACAGCACTAATCACAACTTCTCAGTTGATAATGGCTTAGAAGAGTTAAATGAAGAGTGAAAATAGCTTCTTGCCTTCTGAGTCCTCCGTGAGTATCGCGCTTGCAAGGAAGTCGGCAATTAGGCAAATTAAGAATCTATAGAGAAATTTTCCTTCAACCTCTCTAGTTAACTTTTAGCACTAGAAGAAGAAACTCAACCCACCATGAACTGAACATGAGACTATTGCACCTCTCCTGGATTAGGAGCAGCACTTTCTTCCAAATCCTTTGTGATTCAATACAGAAGCCAGAACAGGATTAGGATTTGTCCCTCAAGCAAAAGTACCCACTTGGACTCCCCGTCTTCAGCTCTCTTCTAGCATTCTTCGAGGTTGAACAAAGCCGAGATGAAGCTGTGAGCTGCCATTGCAGAAGTTAACACAGAGTTATGTGCTAAATGTCCTGTGTCAGTTCTCATCATGGGCAGCAGGAGGGAAGGGACCGTCTGTGACAGGACCCTGCAGTTGGGTTCTGTGGTGGGTTGATTGGCTGGTGAGGGTGGGATTTGCACACCTGCTGTCTCTGTCTGCTGTCCAAAATCTGCTCTAAGACAGTTTTGCTTAAAGAAGCAAAATTGCCTCTTAACATAATCCCTTTTAAGTCTTGAAGTAAGAATGCATTTGATCAAAATGTTTCTTTTTATACTACTGAGAGCTCAGCTTGAGACATGTCATGCAGCTAACTCAATACCTGCAAATGCCCTTTAATTCCAATAAAAGATGAACAGATAAAGTGGTCTCATCATATTACCACAGGATGTGTATTTTATTTCTCATAAGTCTGCCCTTTTTCAAGCATATTCTCAAATCTCTTTATATGGCAAACTATCGATTTCTTATTCTATCTGGTATATTAGGCTTGTAATAAAATGTGTTTACATTCTTACCAGGGAAAGCAGGCAGCCTAGCAGAGGGCAGAGGCATATTTCTAAGCTCCTTGGAGGTGCTTCTGGAAATTGAAGATCTCCATTAAGGTATAGATACCAGCAGGTGGGAACTACATAGCTTCCTAAAGCATCAACATAGAAGTCCTCACAAAGATGCATTTAGGACTTGCCGCTTGCTCAGCTCATCTGCCAGTACTTTCAGAGATCTCCAGGTGCTGCTAGTTTGTTATTCCCCCAGTTGTTATCCACCACTGAAATATCTCAGGTGCCTCTGTTTCTCTAGTAAGACACCCTAATCACACACCCAAGACAAGCTGTTTGGAGACAACAGATAAAGAACTGAAAATCTTTACAAATAGTTCCTGACATTTATGGTCAAACCCCCACATTTTGTTATATGCCACATATTATTATACGCCCCAAACATTGGAGAAGCATTTCCAAGTGTTGGCCTTGCTTTACAAATTAAACTGCAGAGGTGAAAGAAAGTCTTGCATGTGTGCCTCTACCCTCTAAAATTATAACTTGTGCAAACAAAATGGGGACAGATTCTGCCATTCTGGCTTCAGCGTGGGTTTTAGATTTTAATTCCTGAATTGCATGGGTTCTGTTTCTCCTTGTTCCTTGCTGGCATTTATCCTTGTACTGAGGTCAAGCTGGCCACCTTGTTGGCATGGCTCCAGGAAAGACAAAGACTGTGTCTCTCTGCACCGTCGCCTTACACAACATTCGTGCCAAGCTGACCGGTGACTGAAAAATTTGCTGGAGGATTGACTGAAGAATCAGAGCAAATTCTGGAGAATCAAATCATTTAAAGAAATCTTGTGGGTTATTGAACTCTGTTCAGCTGTCTACCAGTTTATCTTGCAGCTACTTTTGTGGCAGTTATCATCATTATTACTTCTGTGTTTACCATGCAGTGAAATATGACTTCCTTTGATGAAATGATCATTACTGAGCAAGAAGGGCTCCATCTAATTTTTCTAACTTATTTCACATCCCTGTCATCAGTGTGGCTGTGCTGCTGTTTAGCAATTTTTTGTCTGAATGCACCCTTCTACCCAAATCATTTTCGAGACCTTTTTCCTCCAGCATTCAGCCCTGGATTCAAGGCTAGGTGGGCAGCTTTTTCTATTTTGCTGTAAAGTCATGTACTGCACTAAATGAGAACTGCTTTTCGTTTCAACATCCATACATGGGCTTTGTGAGCAAGAGAAAAAAATGCATCCTGTGTTCTTGCATAGATACGTGAGCTGGGAATATGCCTTGTGTATACAGCTATTGGGTCTCTCGCTGTAATACCCACTCAAGATTTCCTCAGTTATAACCATTCTGCTCTGCTCAGCTCCCCTTTAAAGTCTCTCCCAGTATGTATGAGATCTCCATATTTCCATGTGTTTGCAGAAATACAAACACAGTAATTAATTATTGTTGACAGAGGCCATTTTGGGATGAAATATATTCATGAATTTCCCTTCCCCTCCTCTGCCGCTAAGCCGGTGGCTTTTCAGTGATATTAGACTACAAGAGACGGCGGGTTGGATAAGGCTCCCCATGAAGACTCTAAATGCTGCAAAGTCTCAGCTAGAAACAAGCTGTTAAATGTCCTTTGCACCAGTGAAAGACTCTAGTTCAAGACAAGAGGTGGATTCTCTTCTTCAGAAGGTATTCTAGAAAAACCTGAGAAAAAGCTTTCACTGTGTTATCTTTGCTCCATCTGCTATAGTCTTCCACGAGAGAAGCCTTCCCCCATCTCACAGGCACAGCAGCACACCCTGAGGAGCAAATGATCAATTCTAGCAAAGATACCATCGGATCACCCCTTTGCTTTGGCATTAGGTTTTGAAAAGATATTTGTAGTTTAGACACGACAGCAAGCAGAGGGGGGAACTCTCTAGAAGCAAAAAGGAGCACATGTTGCAAGAGCAGATATTTTTTTCTGTAAGATGCAAAAAATCACTTCTCATTTTAACAAAGAAACAGCTGGAAATATTTGTCCTTGGAGTCAGAACAGTTTATGAATTATGAGAAAGTTTAGAAAGATAGCTATTGTCCAGAGAGTTCCCCTTCTCAATAAACATCTTTCCACTAAATCAACCAAAAATTTATTTGAGACAAGCTGTTTTGGTTTTTTTCCAAATGTCTTCAGTACCTGCAGTTCCCCAAACAGCTCTGGTTTTACAAAAAAATCACAGGCACTGAACACGACTGCAATCAAGCCCCAGTATCATGCTGAAAGGCACTGAATGAGCTCCCTCCCTAATGCAGGCTGATCTGAATCAGCCTCCCTGGCCATTTTTTGTAGATTTTTTGTTTTTTTTTCATCCTCTGGCTGTTTTCTTGCAATTTATCTAGAGTAGTCCCAGGGCTGCTCTATGCTGCAGCCTGGGGCAGCGGCTGTTACCTAAGCGTGGGACCCCTTCCCTTCGGGGTGGCTGCAAAAACCACTGAGCCATGACTGTAGAGGGAAAAAAAATCTCTCTCCAGGGACTCTCTGTGCACTCTAGCAAGGTTAAAACTATTTTGGTCATCTCTGGGCCAAGATGCTGTAATTGAGAAATCATCTGGGTAAGACTGGGCAAGAGAAGGAAAAAAATCAGCAAAGCTTGAGGTGTGAGATTGCGGTTCGGAGATGTTAGGCTGGGCCAGGACTCACAGGGTGAGCCTGCAGATCTGCTAGGGTCTGTGGGACTACTCAGTGACTACCTGAGGAAAGAAATGTCCCCAAGCAAACCCATGGAGAAGCGTTCCCAACAGTTCCCTGGCCCACAGGGGTGTGAGGAACCCCTTCCTTTTAGGTTCACATTTGCCATTGGAGCAGCAGGTCCTGCAGCAATGTCACTGAGGGAGCAGCAGGACGGGGACGGGACGGGAGCAGCAGGACAGAAACAGGACATCTCTGCGCTGAGCTGTGCCCAGGCAGCTGCGCGATGCCATTGCCCGTACGGGCAGGGATGGAGCTCAGGAGCCTCTGCAGCCTCTCGATCTTCCTCCTGGTAATGATTTGGAGGAACCTTCTCATCACTGGCAGAGGCTGCAGACCAGTATTAGCGTCCTCTCCTTGCACAGTGAGAGGGATGCCAGCGTGGGCTTGGGAAGAGCAGGCACAGGCAAATCCAGGGTGAAAAATGGGAGGATGTGGACTCTTAAAGGGAAGAATAGCAGGAACGAGCCAGATTGTAGAGTACAAATAATATGTAGTTACAGCAGGTCACAGTGTGCTTCGGAAGACACAAAGTGCCAAGTTTTCAAGTCTGCTGAAGTGGCACAGGGTAACTCAAAGGCAGTGTAGGGCGTCCCAGGAAAATTTCCACTGGGAACCTGTCTGGGGCTGACCCTGCTGTCTCCTGCAGCCCTGGTCTCCCTGGCATAAGGAATGGGCTTTCCTGGGTGGAAGGGACCTAGGCAGTGTCTGAACAAACACCGTGTTGTTTGGTGACAAGCAGCCAAGGAGAAAGCCCTACCAGCCCGTGGTATTTCCAGCATTTAATTAAAAGACTCACACTAGGAAAATGCACAGAGCATGCTCGGTGCTTTGTGTGTTTCCTGAAATCCAAGGCATTTAATAAGGATTTGGGAGCTTTTCAAATGTATGGGAAGGTCACTGGGAAAAGCTAAGTAAGAATCTTTGGCTGCCGGGGATTTTTACCGTGCTGCTTTTTCATTTGCATTTTAAAATTTCCAGGCACACCAAGATTTTGAAAAACACCAGAAATTATTTGGGGGTATGAGAAAATGAGGTTAATCTGTGCCTCTTGAGTTTTCCTGACAAATTATAGTGCGATGTACGGGGACGAGGGACAGTGCTGAGCTGGAGCTGGAGTATTCCCTGGCAGCGAGGGCTGTGCTCCGAGCCAGCACCACTGCGCGGAGCTGTTGGAAGCGCTGCCGGCAGAGCCACTGCGGCTCCGGAGAGCCAGGGCTGCAAAAGCAGATTAAATCCTTTAGAAATAGAAAAGTGCCTGTCTGCGTGTGCGCTGAGGGTGCCAGCACCGTGCTTGGGGCTGAGGCAGAGGCTCCCAGCTGCAGCAAGTGCAAACTCTCCCTTTGGACTCCTCCGTCCCTTCTCTTTATGTTTGTTCCTGGAATAAAACAGCGGATTGCCGAAGGGAAAGCCTGTGTGCAGTGTGAGCGTGAATGCCTATGTCTTGAACACATTTACTGCATATATGAAGATAGAAATGCCTTTATTGCCATGAGGAATCTGATTCTTGTTGCAAAAACAACTTGGGGGACCCAAAAACTACTTTATCTCTAAACTAAAGCAGTGGATGTCTCTTCTGTGTGTGCAGTTAATGCATCAGTCTCTGTCTGAGACAAATATTACATGGTCTATCAGCCGGTACATCTGTTAACTTTAAAGGAGTTTTGCTAAGTAAAGGACTGAATTTGACCATGCAGCACACCGAAGATAGAACCTGGAAAAGGTGTCTGGACACCTCATTTCCCAGCTGTCCCTTCCCAGAGATTGATCCTTCTTCAGGGTAATTCTCTTACCAATATCATCATACACATCCCAGTGTGTTCTGCTTTTTGGGTTGCCTTTTTTTTTTTTTTTTTTTTTTTTTTAAACCTGCCCAGGGACACAGACGCTGGGTGTGTGATCATTGCTCTGCGCTGGGTATGGTCTGTCTGCTTTGCCAACTCACACACCAACACGCTCACACTGCGGAGTCTCAGCAGGCTCCTCTGCTATGGAAATCAGAGGCAATAAATATTCCATGTTTTTATTTAAAACTGGTCTGATTTAAAATACTCTCCTGAAATCAGTTCAGCCAAAGGCAGTAAATAACATGCAGCAGTTGGGAATCCAAACTAGCAATACTTTATTTTGCAGTATGTTGAGTGTAGGGAGGGATGCACTTCCATGTCTGTAAGTAACGATACAGTCAATATTGTCATAAACAAGGCTGATATATGCGCCTTTTTCTCCCTAACTTCTTTGTTTTTCAAGCACAGCAGCCAGTACAAGCCCTGTACACTCCGGGATTTTACCTTCCTAACTCACTTTAGACACTCCTGACTTTTAGGGAGACCCTGTCTGTAGTGAGTCCACTGGGAACTGATTTTAAAGGCTTGAATCAGCCCAGTGTTACCTGACATGGGAACCTGCTCTAACAGGTATTTGGGGCTGGGTGCTCGGACCTCAATGGGAGAAAGGCTGATGCTGTCTCTTAGCACCCGCTTCTTGCGGAGTTTTCTCTCTGCTGCTTTTCGTGCCCTTCAGAAACATCCCATCTGGAGAAATCAGACAGGAATAGGATTAATATGAAAAATTCCTAGAGGTTCCCAATCGCAACTGGAAAAAAGCAAAGATGAAAAACACTTGGGTCAACATAAAAGGGAGTGAGGCAACCTGTGGGCCTCACATCTTGGTCACTGTGGGACCCTCAGCTCAAAGTCCAGGTAGTTTTAATAGATGAGGTCTTTAGGTGACATTTTCCTGCAAGATTTTAAGTAAATGCCTTGCTGTAACATTTGAGATCAGACTTCTCTTGGTTTCCATGATTCTTTCCCTTTTTAAGCCACAGACACACACCTACAAAATATATTAAAACGAGCCTAGCTTAGCTAAAAGGTCAGCTAGTTCAGAAACAAACAGCGGGGATTTAGGTTGGAGGCTTTGGTGCACAAGAAGAGAGCAGTGCATCTCCGGCTCTGCTTTTACTTGAAGGGGAATATGGATTAAAACCTTGCAGAGAGCAGAAGTGAAGGCAAGAAGAGGTACTTTTGTCATTCATTTCATTATCCCACACCAGGAAAGGGACTCCACACATCCCCCAGGCCACGCACTAGCAATGGGGAGAGTAAAGGTGTGTTGGATAGATGTGCTACACGGCGAGGTGGGAATGGGGTTGATGTCTTCCTCTGGCAGGGTTAAACCTCTGCCTGCTCCGAGGCCAGGGTTGGTGGGGGCTCAGCTCTGGACCAGCAGTACGTGTCCAGCTCTGTAAAAGTGATGCGAGGACAGAAGGTAAAACCTGCCTGGACTAAAAGTTTTCTAAAAAGAGAGGGGAGAGGTTGACCCCTTTCCATCTGGAGAGAGACAAAACTTTCTTTTATCTTCTCCCTTACGAGAAGTGACCCACACCTCAGCATGGGGAATGGCAAGGTTGCAGCCCAGAAGACGAGCTCTTTGCTCAAACCCAGATCTATGAGAAAAAGAACAGAGCAGAGCTATCTGCCTGTGATAGTGAGAATGTTTCACGTGTGGCTGTAGCAGACCTGCCAAGGAATTAATGGAATTTATTAAATTAATTAGTTCATAGAAATAGTCTGCTGAGGCCTTTAACGATGGGAGAACACAGCCCATTCTTCGGGCAGTCAGTAATCTCCTAATGCACTTTTACAAAAGGAAATATTTGCTTGGTACAGACTGCACCAGCCTGTTAAAGTGTTGATTGTAAATCAACAGCCACGTTGATTCCAGGTAGCTGATATTTCAGTGTGTAAGTAGAATTATTTTTTAACTATACCTCTTGTTACTCCCTGCCAGTACTTGGCATGGAGGGAAAGTGGAGGAGGCAGCACATGGAGCACTTGGGAGCTGCTGGGACAGAGCAGGGAGATGCAATACTCTCTCTCCTTGTTAGCATCGCCTGTGTGCAGAAACATGAGGCAACAGAATCCAAAACAGAGCATTTCTAGAGACAGCTATTGATATAAATGTGCACATCCACACTGTAAAATCAGACCAGCAGATGGGTATCTTGTTTGTGGGGATGGCAATTGCTTTCCACAAGGCCAAAATGGAGTTACAGAACCAGGAAGGGATGATAACTCTTCATTATAGACAAGGATCCCAAAGGAACTCGTTGCCTCTGTGGGAGAAGTGCTTTAGTCCAGGAGCGTGGGTTTGTGCTTGGACCATGGGGCCACAAGCTCCCTCCAACTTGGGGGCTGAGGAATAGGGACACCAGGCAGCCAGGAGAAGGCTTGCATCCCAGCTGCTGCTCTCCTTCAGACATCAATAGGTAAGTACTACCCACTACTTGTTCCATGTTCCACTTTTCTTCTTCAGGATAAATATTCTTGATCCTTCCCAAGAACCCATCCAAGGACCAGGAACCACAGGTGAGACCAGCTGGGAACACCAACCCTGACAAACTCCTCTCAGCCAATAGAAATTTCATAACAGAAGCTTTTAAATGAAAGGAACATTGGTGTTAAGAGATTATTAGTCATTCTTTAAACTAGTGTGGGATGAGTGCCAGAAAATATTTCTCTCCAAATTTGTATGAATAATATCACTAAATAAATCTGATTTTGGTAGTCTTCCATGGTGATCCTATCAGATGGCTTTAAGAGGAGGAAAGTTTGGGGGAATATAGACTCTTGCTGGATGGCTGTGGAAAGTTCACTATTTACACGCAGAGATTATTTGATTGGCTGCAGGATTAGATATCTTCTTGCATCACATAGATAAGCAGTCTGCAGGACCTCAGTGCACACGATCCCACTGGCTATTGGGAACCAGGTACCCAACACCTGCTAATGAATGAATGGGATAAATTACGGCTGTCTTTGGATAAATCAGTGATTCCCTGAATGGGATTTTCCTAGATCTCCTCTGTGCATTTGTAGAGAGGTTTATCATGAAGACAACTGAGTGGACAAACAGCTCACTGGAGTTTCACAGGGCAGCTGGCTGGCTCAGCGCCCCAGGCCTGAGAGGGTAACCCCACCACAGACTGCTCATCCTTGGGGGGGGCCCTTTCATGTGTCACCCTCAGCATCACTGTGGCACACCCACAGCCCCTGCCCCTGCAACAGGGCAGCTCAGAGAGGACCCCACATATCCAAACCTGAGGATATGGGGATAAGGGAAAAGTCACTGATGGGGACCAAAGCAAAGCAGCCCACTGCTGCCATTGCTGTGCCATGGTACTGATGGTGTCCCAGGCAGGTCAGGGCAGAAGTAGGTATTTTGAACTGTTTTTCCCCTCCTTTAAATGCATTTCTCCTAGAAGCAGCAGCAGGTGGGTGGGTATTGGGGGACTAGTGAGACATATGGATGTCCAAGGGTGATGGGGCATCCCTGGTGCCTCTCCTCTCCTCGGGAGGAGGG
>VXBL01006671.1:1604335-1664729 GCA_013400195.1 Aramus guarauna | reverse complement strand
GCGGCGTCTCCCGGCGAGGCTGTGGCAGGCAGGCGGGTGTGCGTGCGCGTGTGTGCGTGTGTGTGCGCGTGTGTGCGCGTGTGTGCAGGGAGGCTGCTGCCCTGCCAGGGCACATCTGGGAGCCGGGGAGCTGCAGGGAGGAGAGAGCCTGAGCTGCGGGCTGCTCATAGCCGAGGCTGCTCCGGGCGGTGTGTGTGTCTCACACACGCACACGCACACTCACACGCACGGCAGCCCGGGAGCGGCAGGCACCTCCTCCCCGCCGCATTAAAACGAGCCAAGTTTCCACGCCGGGGGCAGCGGCACGTCGGGGCGCGGCGGCGGGTCCGAGAGCGGCGCCGGGCGGTGCTGTGGCCCCGGTGGGGCCGGCCCGGCCCCGGGGATGCACCTGAACGCCACGGCCCCGGCCGTGCCGGGCAGCCCCCTCCACCTGCACCCCAGCGGCTATGCCAACGCCTCCAACCGCTCCGACCTGCTCCCCAAAGGGCCCGACGAGGAGGACTTGGACGTCAACACCGACATCTACTCCAAAGTGATGGTGACCGTCATCTACTTGGCTCTTTTCTTCGTGGGCACCGTGGGCAACTCCATCACGGCGTACACGCTGGTGCGCAAGAAGTCGCTGCAGAACCTGCAGAGCACCGTGCACTACCACCTGGCCAGCCTCGCCTTCTCCGACCTCCTCATCTTCCTCCTCTGCATGCCCATCGAGCTCTACAACTTCATCTGGGTCCATCACCCCTGGGCTTTCGGGGGGGCCGTCTGCAAGGGCTACTACTTCCTCCGGGACGCCTGCACCTACGCCACGGCGCTCAACATCGCCAGCCTCAGCGTGGAGCGCTACATGGCCATCTGCCACCCCTTCAAAGCCAAGAGCATCATGTCCCGCAGCCGCACCAAGAAGTTCATCAGCTGTATCTGGATCGCCTCCTTCCTCCTCGCCATCCCCATGATCTTCACCATGGGGGAGATCTACGGCAAGGACCAGAATCCCGACTCCCTCATCTGCACCACCATCGTGGACGCCTCCACGCTGAAGACTGTCATCCAGGTGAGGATCCCGGCGGCCGGGGCTCCCGGAGCAGCCGGGATGGGGCAGCCGCCTCCTCCCCCCGGCTCGGGTGGCCAAACTTTGCGGAGACAGGCGGGGCAGGAGGGGGAGGTTGAGGGGGGGACCGGCTCGGGAAGGAGGGTGTCCCGGGCAGCGCTCACGGGGCGGTCCGGTGTGTGGTGCGGGCAGGCGAGATTTGGGGGTGCGTGTGTGTGTGGGGGGGAATGTCTCAGCTCCGCTTGCTGTGCCCCACCCCGCACCCCCTCCTGCCCCACAGCGCCGGCCTGAAACGCTGCACCGGGGTAAATCCTGCACCGCGGTTAATCCGGTCCCCGGGCCGGTGCGAGCCCCCCCCGGAGCTCCTCTCCCCGCGCGGCCGGTGCCCGGAGCTCACGCTGCCCCGGACCGGAGCCCCGTGTGCCGCAGACCGGGCCCCGCTCTGCCGTGCGGGCGCCGTCTCGGACAGGGGATGCTCTGGTCCTCCCCAAAAGTGGCAGTTCTTCGCCAGCAAACCCACAAATCTCCGCCCTTTCTCTGCATCTTCTGCATCTCCTTTCCTTCTGCTGGAAAGCAGCCAGCAAGATCGAGGGAAATAAAACCAGCACCCCCCTTCTCCCAGTTTCTTGGGTTGATCCAGAGCCCATTTCCTCCGTGTAGTGACAGATCCGAATTTCAGAAAGTTTTGGGAACAAGGTGTAACATAGGCATCCAAAAAGAAACTGCATCTTCAGAGCCAGAAGCTGGTATTTTTGCTGTTGTGAGGAAATCCATAGCTGACTTAACTAGCAGACCCCTCCTGACTTCAGAAAGGCTTTGCTGGTCTCCACACACCGCTTCATCTAACACGCCCATGCGTGGAAAGCATTTCAGCATCAACACTTGCTGCGCTCCAGTGCTCTGAGGGGTTGAGGCATTTGTTTACTGGAGCATTAGACTTGAAAAATGTAAGAGACATGGAAGGAGAGACAGAAAGAGCAAGACACCAGTCTCCATAGTCCCTTTGCTGCCAGGCTCACATGTGATAGCTTCTCAATCTTTTATTTTGAACATGAATTTCAGGTGGGTTTAATCAGCAACCATTTAGGATTTAAAACTGCATGTGTACTAAAGCCTTTTAGATGTTCCCAGTTAAAGGGAGGGAGCTTAAATGGAAACAAATCAGAATTATTTCTCCCACTAAAAGCAGGGGAGGTTACAGGCAGTTAGACTCAAGCCCAGAGCCTGTAGCTGTTTAGACATGTCTCTCCAAGTTTCCCCCGGGACTGCTCCAGTAAGTGATAATTTGTCCCGCACGGAAGCACTGGATTCCCTCTGCGTTTTGTCTTGATACCTAACTTTCATCTAGAGACGGTGGGGGCTGTATTTCTGCTATAGGTGCTTTGTAGATTTTGTCAGTGGCAGCCCAGTGTACTTAACCCAAATTCTCTACTCTCTAAGGAGACCGGAGCCATCTGATTTGAGAACAATGTGGCTGAAATGCATTGTTTCCAGTCATCTTCCTCTTAGGATTAAACTGATGTTCCTTGTTACCATGATAGGGCTAAAATCAGAAGATTATTTCCTAGCCATATCTTTGGAGACTACAGTTTAAACAATTCTCAACATATTTTACAGTCTTGCTATTATTCGGGCTATCCTTATCCTGTTAGCCAAGAAAGAAGTAGGCAGACGTAAATGCAAAGTATGTGAAGTTCACCTGTGGGCTTTTCCTCATGTGTTTGGGGGTTTTTTTATTTTATTTTATTTTTATTTTTTTATTTCACTTGTGAATTAATTTAAAAGTAAAAAGAAAGAGACAGCTGTTGGGGCGGGGGGAACCCCAAACCCTACCATACTGTTCCTTCTCACGGGATCTGGTTACAAAAGTAGATTTGCTAAGAGAGGAAGGTGGTTTAATGGCTTCACTTCATTCCTCCGAGCGCAGGGAAGCAGCACACAATGTGATGCAAAGCTCTGGACCAGGGAAGGCTCCAGAGTGAATAAGCAAAGCAGCTGCAAGTCAGGTTTGAAGTGCATTAATGGAAACCATTGCACAGCGTGTGAGCGGGCATTCTCACGTCGTGAGCTGTGCAGAGGTTTAAAAAAAGACAAATAATGGAAGACCCGTGAAAGAAAGGGCAGTGGTAATGTGGAGAGTGACGTGCAGAGGTCTTGCTGGTCAAAAATCTGGAGCCCTGGTCTTTCGCTGTGGATTCAAGCTGCTTTAGAGCAGGTCTTTGCATCTCTTTGCGTTCATTTTGTGTCTTTAAATTAAGCAGAGCAATGATGCACTTGCTCGAGCTGGCAAATCACTTGTAATAAATCACTCAACATATTTCACTCCTCTTCCTGTTTGGCAAACTGTCTGAAGCAAATTGGGATTTTTTATTTTTTTTTTGAAGCCATTAGTTTTCCAATAGGTTTTATTTGTTAACTGATTGAAAGGCAGTCCCAGAACAGAGCAATTGTAACCATTTATAGAGTAAGAGCCCAGTGTGAGCTGCGGTTCTGCTTGGATCAACATTCCTCCTTGGAGTGCAACAAGCTTCCTGGGATGAATATTTGAGCGTATTAATTTAACATCTCTCTTTTTGCGAAATCCCATCACTATTTGCTTTGAATATTTAAATTTTAATGGACATTTCTGAGGGAAATTAGACTGTGTGGGAACCGTTAAGTTTCCTTATAAGAAGAAAAAAAAAAAATGTAACTATACAAACAACACTCAGCATATTTGATTCTTGCTTATATTACTGAACTTGTACCACTTAAGCTCCACAACAACTGTAAGAAGCAATTACTGGTATTCTTCTAGTAATTACAGACCGCTCAGCGCAGCACATGCTGATAAGCAGGAAGAGCAATGAGTGAGATGTTCTGCAGGGTCTCACCCTGTGTCACGCAATCGATACGGCCGGGCACTGCACATCTCGCCTCGTGCCAGCGAGACATAAGCTCTGTGTGGCCTCTGATACTTAATTCTTGAGAACAGTCCTGTTTCCCAGCTTTGATGGTCGCTATCCTTGCAGCTGTCTAAGTCAGCCTGTGAATCTGGTTTATTATGTATTCTTCCTTGCCGAGCTTGCCTGTTTCTTCTGTCAGTCAGGGACATCTGGTTTGAGTATCGGCGTTGGCATGGGATCTGGTAGCAGGAATAAGTCCATTATAGCCACATTACTTAGGTCTAGTTAACACTTTAACTGGCAGGCATCCTCTAAAACACACTGCAGCCAATTTTAGGGTTTTTTTCCACATAAATTAAACACCTCTTAAAACTGTCCCCATACAAGTAAATTCATGTTTTCATGCCACTTCAGCTGGAGGAGGTTTTAAAAGCTACTCATTGTGGCAGAGGCAGATAAGAGAGCTCCGAGGCAGAATGAGATGTTTCCCCTGCTCACTTGCAGGTCGGTACCCGTGGCTTTGGCTACTTCACAACCTAGCTGTCGGCTCTGCAGCCAGCTCCCCCAAAACAGGAGCCTGCTGAGGATCGTCCCATCCCACCACGTGCAGCCCTGCGTGCCGTTAGCATCATACACTCTTGGCCCTGTTTTTCAAAAAGGTCTGAATTTTCCTGGCCGGGTGTCTGTGCAAATTGATTTTCCCTTATTGCTTCTTACTTTCTTACCATCATACCTCTTTTCTGGAGAGGTCCTGAGCGGACCTGAGGAAAGAGGGGAAGTTGAAAGAAATACCTACAATCCTCAGCATCCTCAGTCCCAGTACACAGAGTCAGGCAACTCCTTGATCTAAAATCCCAGGATTTTAACTGAGCCTGGATTGGACACACGTGGGAGTGGGGGGTGGGCAGCTCTCTGGCACCCCATAATTCACAGGAGAGAGAGGAACGTGTTTTCCCACTGGTACGGCACAGTCTGCACGTGGATGGCTCTGCTGCAAAATGTCCCCTAAGTTATGGGAAGTGCCTGGGTAGATGGTGTCTGACACATGCTAATGTTTTATTTGCACGGACAGCTGGTGTGAACCCATTTATTAAAACACATGGCAGCAGGCCCTGCTCCTCCAAAAACTGTCGCAGCTCCGTCAGCTCCAAGTTGCTCATTTGGTAGGGCAACTTCTTGGGAAGCACACTGGGAACTTCTCTGGATCTCCTCAGGGGTTTGGGTGGACAGCTGGTTTGCTGCAGTTCTGCTCTGCATCAGCCCACTCTTGCGTGGCAGCAGCTCGCCTGTCCCTCCAGATCCCTTGTTTATTATGTTTTATGAAATCTGCTCATAGTTCAGATGATTTGTAGAGTAAATAACACTGCACATGAAATAACCGCTTGCCCAAGGAGGTCTTCTGCTTTATTTCTTCCTACATTTCTTCTTGTGATGCCTTCGAAGGACTGTGCCAAAGAGCCTCAGGCCTGAAGGGGATGGGAAGGAAGGACCAGGCGTTGCAGCTGGGAGACACAAGGTGCAGCCTGGCTCCTCCGCATCCATTACCACACTCTATGCACGCTCTTCCAAGGACACCTATTCAATTCCCACTTGTCTGAGAGGCCCACAAAGTTATTGATTCCATGCATGATGTTGCAAACAGTCCCTTACATGCTCCCCCGGTGAGGAGCACCTCGGCAGGGTGGTACAATGAGCTTTCTGCCGCGACGGCACACGGTCGGTGTGTGGATGGCAGGGCTCTGCTCGCCGGCCGATCTGTGGTGCCGTGTAAATAAACATGACAAACAACTCTCCGTAGTACACGAAAATAGCAACCCATAAAACCAAATGGCTGAATTCTCTCCAGGTTTGCTGGCAAATCATATCCAGGGTTAGTCAATGGCTTCAGTTCAGGAATCCTGTGTTTATACTGATGTTGACTAGAGAAATTGAAGTTGGTTTCTTTTCCTTAGGTCACAGCCAAATTCCTACTACGGCTTTTAATAACAGCGCTCTTTTAAGTCACTCACTACAGCTGCATGCAGTGATCATCCCACCCGTTGGGCCCGGCTGATAGAACTATTTTGGCTACCCACGCAGGATCTCTGAGCAGCGGAGAAGCCCATGCCTGGGTGCCGCTGACCCCTCCGGTAGCACAACAAATCGGCACCTTTGTGGCAGGACTGTGTCCCATCAGGTCACGGTGCCGCCAGCCCCTCGGGTAGGCAAGAGAATGAAGATGTTGGTTTTTAAATGTGTCTGGATCTGTCCCCACAGTGATGGAGAGAGACACCCGCCCCAGTGGGGATGCCCATCTGTGGTGGTGTGAGCATCCCTAAAAAGCTGCCTTTTTTCCACGGACTGCGCAAGGAACCCAGGGCTTTAATTCAGCATACGCACGATGACAGCCCAGCCTGCCTAATCCCAGCCCGCCTAATCCCAGCCCGTTTACACTGTGGTCCGTCTTGCAGCTAGATCTAAATTAAATAAGCTCTTGTGTTCATTGCTTTACATAACCACTTGGCCTGCTGTGTTTTGCCAGTTCTTACATAATTTCTTCTCTTTTTTTTCCCCAATTGATTTTAATTCACTTGATTTCTTTTTCCCTCCCCCTTCCTGAGATGTCAGCTGGAGGGATAATAAAAGAATGAGGAAATGTGGCCGATCAATTTAGCTCTTAGGTTTTCCTTTTAACAGCAGTTTGTAAAGGCAGAAGAGATGAAGGTAATCTAGTGGTTCCTCTTCCCAGAGAAAAAAACCCAAAACCGAAAACAAACCTACAGCTGCCTTTAATCTTCTTCCAGATCATTTAAAACAGCTATTTAATTGTCTTCTCCCTACTTCCCCCCTCCTTTCCCTTAAAGGCTTTTACTCTCGTCTGTGTGCAGCATCTGCTTGAGACTCACAGATGGCACTTTTGCTTCCTGACGTTTAGAAACGCTTCTGTGTCCTGCCCGAGGCACGCGTGATGGACAGCATCCCGCTGCGGGACACGTGGGTGCCTGGGCAGGGGACGCAGTGGGCTTTGGGCTTCGATGGTGTCACCACCCTGTTTTCCCTACTGTGAAATTACCCCTTGCTGAGGGGCGCAGGACAGCGGGTGAGCAAAGGTATCTGGAGAGGCTGAGGAGCATGGTGGGGTCCAGGGCTGAGGAGGTGGCAAAGTCTGAGCGTTGTGGCCATCTAGCCCTAAAGCAGACATCAGATGCCAACACCAACAGTCCCAGTGCTGACATCCCTCCTTTCCCTCGCATTAAGCAGATGAAGCTGGGTTTTTCTGCCTGGTTGCTCTCTGGTATAAGCCACCTGCGCCATGTGAAGCTGGTGATGCTTCCAAAGCCCATCCTCCCCATATCTCCATACCCCATGTCCCTCTCACAGGTGGCAGCACCTTCAGCCTGGCATGGCAGAGAAAAGCAGATTATGAATTCTGAGCTTTCCCAGCCTTTTCCCTGCTTCTGTACACACATGAGCACCCTGCAGTCACTTGTCTGGTGTGACCATCTGAGATCAGTCCAGTCTCAGCTGCTGTCCCCCACCACCCTCTGTAAGGACACATCTGAGCAGGGGACCTGTCCAAGCTGGTCTCTTGGTTTCACAAAGAGCTACCTTTCTCTGAGTGATAAATTTTGCTGTCTTTACTATGGGATTTGAGTTTATACTTTTAAAACTCCCTTTCAAAATGGCAAGTGTCCTCACTAGCCCCAGACCTCTTTGGAATGCAAGCCAAGAGTGCTTTGCATCATAATGAATGCTGGTCTGGCATCACGATAGCTGGTGGTCCAGCAGCTTCTTTCCTCATGGTGGAAGGAGCATGGAGCTCCTTGAGTACGGTTGGGCATTGTTTCCTGGGGTGCAGCTGGCACTAAGCACAGGGGCTGCTCTCCGGCCATGAATTAAGAGTGGATCCAGTAAGGCTGCAGCCTAGAGGGTGGCAAGACGTGCCTTCCAGGATGAGGGACAGAACAACTGTGCTTGCATGAGCCCTGCCATGGAAAGGGACCTGAGCAAGCCATGGGCACGAGGCCACGTGCTGCTCCCCTGCCTGGCTGCAGGCACCAAACACCCATGCCATCCGTTGCTCAGGCTGGGCTGAATAGCTCCATTCTGTAATTTTGTGTGAGATGTGATCTCTTGGAAAGGTTTGGAGTTTTTTCCCTTAAATGAAAATCTCAGGGGAGAGAGCCAGCTAACTCATCATGCTCTGATAACACCAGCCCCCACATTTTGCCTCCCATGGATGCAATTTCTTCTATCCAATTTCAAAGCATCTTAGGTGTGGGATTAAAAAAAAAAAAAAAAAGAAAAAACAAAAGAGGTGATGATAAATCAGTTGAGCTGATGAGTTATTCAGGAAACAAATGCTTAGGGCTGGTTTAGAAAAGGTGGTGGTGATGGAGTACTAACCCTGACTGAGTAGCAGAAATTTCTGAGCTGCTGGTTCATTCCCAGTATTTTCCTGCATTGAAAGTAGCAGTCGTTAAGTTTTCCATGGATGGGAGGGAAATAGCAGTGAGACAATTTTATATACCTATACCCAAGTGCCTTCCTGGTGCATCTGTGTGTGGAGGTTCATCCTCCTCCCTCCCTGGGGTACCAGAAACTCCTGCTCCTGCCAGGACAAGGATGCTGTGGGACAGGGCTGTACCTCGCTGGGGAGCGCTGCTCTCGTCCTCAGCCTTTGGACAAGATGCGTCTGGTGGGCTGAAGGAGCTGGTCACCCACAGGTGGTTCAAGGTGTGAGATTTGCTTCTTATCTCCTGTAGCTTTTTCACTTTGATAATTCTCAGTGCAGAGAGCGCACTGCCAGGCACGGCTTCATGGGGTCTTCTTTTCTCCCAAGGAAAAAAAATAATAGAGTGAACAAGGTCTTTTTAACTGAACTTTTTTTTTGAGAGAAAGTTCAATGAGGTTTCTTTGAAGCTTTTAAGATCTCAGGGACTAGAGACAATTGTCAGTTGAAGNGGGGGGAAAGGAAAATGTAAACTTTCACAAAGTCTTCAGTATCTGAAAGGTAGGGAAAAAAGCATCTCTTATATGAGCATCTCTTATATGCAAAGTGCTCATGAAAATGCTGGCAGTACCTCTAAACTATAAAGCCATGAACAGAGCAAAAAGCGTCTGCAGTGTCAGTAAATCAGAGAGGCTTTGGAGTGACAGCAAGGCTGGAGGACGTGCCCAGGCTTTGGTGGTGTTGCTCATGGCTGCGTTGCCGGCTCCAGTGGAGCAGCCCCTCACCGTCCTCCCAGGCAGCCTCCCTGCCCGCCGGCTCCCTCCATGATTTACACCCAGCCTGCGGATGTACATCTCCCCAGATGCTGAACCCTCTGCAATAAATCTCCCTTTATAAAACCTTCCAGATGTCTCTTTGCCAAGCAAATTCCTAAAGAGATAAAAGAGGAACACGCCGCCTAGACAGGACTGATTTTATAGCCTGATTTCAGCATTTTCCCTTCTCTTTGAAAATACCTTCTGGTACTTTCCTGCCAATTATTATTCCCTCTAGATAATAAAGAATAAATTTAGGGCCATTGCTGTTACAACCAACTTGCACTCTTGAAGCAGATGGTTTACCTTGCTTCAAGAGATTTGTTCTTCCTCTGGAGGAAATGAAGATTTGCAAACAGTCCCTTAGCACGTGGTATGCCTGTCCAGAGGCTCCTGGGATCCTGGAAGCTGCTTGAGGACCTTTATTTCAGGGCCTCACGGTGGATCTGGTTTAATCTTTCCATGTCTTCCCACTTGCTGAATTACCCCAGGAGAGATCACACTTCAGTGCAACACTGTGGATGTGCCAACAAGCCCTGCCTCCTGCCAACACCAGGGGCTTTGGAAATGTCGTATGTTAAAATAGCATGAGTTGTCCAGTTACTCTTTCTTTGGGGCCGAAGAAGACCTGCTGTCCCTTTGGCTGGAGCACTTGCCTGACTTTTGGAGTCTGCAGGATGGTTTCCACTGCAAGAGAAAGGGCTAACACAAGGTTGTCTTCTCTGATAGCCACTGGCTTACAGAGCCAATGCATGGACCTCTATTTGCTGAGCAGGCAGGCAGACTCCAGGAGAAAGTTACAGTCCATTTGCTCAGGTTTCTGCCATGCAGTGGATGTGCTGGTTGCCTTCTCTTCCTGGGCAACTCAGCCCTGCTGATGGGTCCTCTTCTGCCCTGCAGGCTCAGCCTGATGGATGCTCACCCATTGCCTTGGCTCTGCTGCTCAAGGCTTTGTGTGGTGTCTAGCAGCAGGAGGAGCAATCTCATCCCTTAACCATCTCATTTTCTTCCTTCTTTAACCTTGAAGAAAGTGGTCTACCAACTTATCAGCTTCAGCCAGACCTGCAGAGCAAAGACCTGCTGTGTATCACCTATGAACACTTTGATGCAGGATGGCATTTAGCTCAGCAGACCCCTATTTTTGACCAGGACTCCAAAGAGCTAATTAATACAGTCATTGCAATGCCCCATTCTGTTAATTGTAACATAATCAAGAACAATGCAGGTCTGCAGTGCTGAACCGAATAAATGTGGTCTTCTACTTGGCGGGACTGTTGTATCACCTTGTTCCCTTGGAAAACTTGTTTAATAAGTCCATAACTATTTGAGTATGTTCAATACCAAATTAACCGGCTTTTCCCTCCTATTTTATGATTTTTTCAAAACCATCTTATAAAAATGCAACTCACACAGCCACTGGGAAAGTTTAGCTCATTGCTCACATCACTATTGATTGTTCCTGCAAAGACCTTACATTTTAGCCTCACAGGGACAATTTATACATTTTAATATACTCGTTTCTTCAAAAGAGAAGCTCTCCGGAATGAGTTTTCCTCCCCAAAGCCCATGTTTTGTGTTTTTATCACTGTCAGTCATGGGTTTATGACACTGTCATACTTACTTGTTCCTTAACTCCAAGTGTGTAAAGTGTAATAAAGCACTGTAGGAGGAAAGGGAAATACAGGTTCAGACAAATCAATAGGTATCTGCCCTGAGGATGCAGTGATGGGCGGTGTGTGCCCCAAACACCTCATAGACTGCAGTCACTAACCCTAGGGACAAACTCTACCCCACGCTTGGTCTCCTTCACACCACTTTGGCAGGTACCAGGTGCTTCCCAGCCAGCACAGGAGGGCTGTGTGATGAAAAATCCCTCAAAAGGGCAAAAAATATGCAGGAATTTGGTCAGAAAGCATATCACAGTGCAGCAGCCCGGCAGAGCAGGGCACATGGCCAGCCTGGCAGTCCTGGTCCAGCCTGGAGAGCAAACTGTGCCAGGAAACAAATCCTGTATAACACCTGAGGCTCTGAGAGGCAGAGGGGAGCTGCCGCAGAGAAAGACACTGGAGAAAAGCAGCAATAAAGTAACGAGTAAGTTCACTGCCCCTTTGGCATGTGCTTTTTTTTTTCTCCTCTGAGAAGTCTAATTGAATTTTTTTTGCTCCCATCCCCAGCAGTACAAGAGGAGGTACAGGCACAGCCTCATGCGTGCACAGTTACCGTGAAGAAAATGCCTAAGGAGTGCATGAGGAGGGGCAGAGGGAAGCAAAGGGCTGGGGTCTGTGGGTTTTTGTAGCAGGTTGGAATAAACTAGCAGGCTCTGAAAGCTGCTCGGGGGTTTAGCGATGGATTAATGTGCTGGGCAGCCCCAGGCAGTCAGGAGTGCACAGAAATGTGGTGTGACATTGCATTGATCGTATACCTTCCTCCAAATATTTGTGGTCTAATGCCCTGGGATGGAGGGACATTTCACATCCATGCTGCCTCAGGTACCAGGCTATTCCCCACGGCCAGGACATTTCTCAGGGTGATGTGTATGTGTTTCCCAGGACCAAAACCCCAATTCCTGCTGCCCAAAATCTCCTCTTGATTTTGGGCTGCTGACTGCTGAGGGGTTGGTGGAAAGCGAGTCCTGTTTGTGTTGCACGAGCCGAGCCCCTGTGCCCGTGCCACCAGCCGTGCTCGTGCCCTCGCTGCTCCTCTGAGCTCAGCCACAGGCAAGATGCACCAGGGGAGGGAGGAGAGCTTGTCCCCAAAGCTCTTCCCAAAGGGCTTGTGCCGTAGGAGTCACTGTTCCACCGCTGGAACACCCCGTGTTTGCTCCAGGGATTTTAATTGTCACCATCAAAAGCTTCAGCTCTTTTACTTTTATGCAGTTGAGTCCATGTATCACTTCATATACTCCAAGGCCAGGAACAGTTTTCTTCACTTATTTGCCTAAATGAATTCATCTCAGCGCAGTTTAGCACAAACATTTTGTTTTTCTTATTGCCAAAAGAGCAAGGCTGACTCTGTTGCTGTAAATGTTTATATATCAGATGAAAAGACCAAAACACTTGAGGTATTTTGCTGAACATCAACTCCAGCAAACCTATGCTCTTTTCTGCCCAAGGAAAGTGTCCACAATACAGCCAGCACTACCAGAGTTTGGGCTGACACTACAAACTCCACTAAGGGAGTTAATCGTCCCCCAAAATGAGTTTTTCAGGGCACCAGGATGGGACTTGCCATTACTGTTTCCTCCAGCGAGTCAGGCAGCCGACCAAATCTGTACAGTCCACTGTTAGCAGCTCTCATGCTTGAGTCTGCAGTGGGACAGTGTTTGACTTAAATATGGCCTTTAATTTATTTATAACTGCATATCCAGCACTCAGTATCATATTTAATGCAAATAACATTCAAGTGAAATCCCCGATGAGAGGCACATTATGAAGATTAACAGCCTGGCTTTTCTATTACTCCGGTTTATGTGGTGCTGATTTGTGCTTGGTGCTTTGTAGGCAAGTGTTAAAAATATTAGAATCAAGAAATCTATAACTAAGATTGCCATTTTGCAGTCAGTGCCTGAAAGCCTGCTTGTGGCTCCATGGCCAAAGGAAAGGACTGGAGGCACAAAAACCTGGGAAATGCTGACATCCAGGTAGGCAAGAACCTTGAAAGGTAATCTCTGCTGGTCACGCAATAGGCCATCTGTGAGGGGTTTATTTCTTTTAATGATATAGCCCACTTCTCTTTGAAACACGCTGTCAGAAAAATTAATCTCGCCAAGTTTAAGATGACACTGAACATATTCTCATGACCTGCAATTATCTGGAGCTGGTTTATTCCTTTGTATTTTCATGTGATGAATTTGTCAGGTATAATGCCATGGGCTCAGCACCTCATTATGGACTTTGTTAATAGGTTTGTGTCTGATCTTCTGTCTGGGCCCTTCTCTGTCCCTCCCACCCTCCAGAGAAGTGAACACCCTGCCCAGGTCACTGCCCAAGTTCACTTTTTATGGAGGAGAAATGTGACCAATGTCACCTTGTGAAATGTGGCCAAACCCATTAGTAGTTGTCAGGACAAGAATCAGTTTGTTTTGCTTTTCACCATGGATTAGGCCCACACTCCGGCTCTGCAGATGTGCTGGTTTTGGCTGGGACAGAGTTAATTTTCTTCACAGTAGCTGGCATGGGTCTGTGTTTTGGATTTGTTCTGAAAGCAGTGCTGAGAACACAGGGACGTTTTCGTTACTGCTCAGCAGTGCTCACACAGAGCCAAGGGCACCACAAGGAGCTGGGAGGGGACACAGCCGGGACAGCGGACCCCACTGACCAAAGGGATATTCCATAGCACATGGCATCATGCTCAGCATATAAAGCTGGGAAAGAAGGAGGAAGGGGGGAGATGTTCAGAGTGATGGCGTTTGTCTTCCCAAGTCACCATTGCACGTGATGGAGCCCTGCTGTCCCGGGGATGGCTGAACTCCTGCCTGCCATGGGAAGTGGGGAATGAATTCCTTGGTTTGCTTTGCTTTCGTGTGTGGCTTTTGCTTTACTTATTAAACTGTCTTTATCTCAACCCACGAGTTTTCTCACTATTACCCTTCTGATTCTCTCCCCCATCCTGCCATGGGGGAGTAAGCGACCGGCTGTCAGGTGCTTCGTTGCCAGCTGGGGTTAAACCATGACAGCAGTGAAGCTGCTTCGGGCTCCACCACATTGAATAATGCAAAGGGGCTTTTGCAGGACACGGGCTCTGCGACTTGTGTTGAGACTTGTTTTGGCATCTGCTCTGCAGATTGCCATTGAGGTGAGTTCTGAGCCGCATAAAGGAAAGACACAAAACTCAGGGTTTAACCTGCTCCTTGGCTCCTGCAGGCAGGGGTGTTAGAGAAGAGCAGGCTCCGTGCAGATAAACAGCCGTGGCTGTGGATATTGGGATACACTCAGTCTTGCACAAACAACATTAAACTTGTGGTGCATCTGCCAAAGAGCTCATGGTCTAAATAATCACCAGAGTGATGCCACTCATTCCCTGCGGCATTGTACAGATACCAGCTCTGTCACCGGTGTACTTGTTGCTCACTGAAAGATTTCCTCTTGTTGCAGAGGGGAAGAGAAACCTTCCCCCTCCTTTTCTCTAAGAGGTGGGACCTCCTGAAGGCAGCTGTTGCTCGAGGGCAGCGTTGGGGTGTCGGGAGGGAATAACCAGCCAGCTTTAGCTGGAGACAAGTCAATGCAATGGCAGCATGGCCAGAAACACTGCCTAATCCACTGGTTGTTTTCCAAGAGCATCCTGGAGCCAAGCAAATATCATTTATTCTTTAGTGTCTAGCAAGAAAGGAGTTTCGTTTGAAGATAGAGCACTAGCAGCTACAATAGCCATTTTTCTGAGAGTCAAAGAAAATGGCAGAAACCTATCAGACCTTCTAGCTCACCACTAAACACACTCTGCTCCGGAGCAGCAAAAAGCTCAGAGAATTTCCAGCAAGAGCTCCATTATGGATGCACTTTCCCTCAGTTCATCACCAAGCCAGAGTACGCGGCTCTCACTGACAACATGTCTCAGGGCACTGCTTCCAGTGAAAACAAAACCACCATTAATCCAAAGAAATGGGACTTTTAAAAGGGGCTAGGGCAGAGAGGTGGTAATAATAACAAAATGCAAAGAGGCTGCAGCTGCCCCAGCTCAGCTCCCAACCACAAACCCACCCCAAATCTGCCTGCACCCTTCCTGCTCCTCCCAAATCCCGTCAGGTCCTGTCGGCGCTTCCCACAGTCTTACCCTGTTTCACTGAGGTTTCGGCTTGGTGCAATCCCTCAGCAACCTGCTCTTTAAATTCACCGTCTGTAGGGTGGTCCCCACTGTGTGAGGGGAAGGCTGGTGGCGAAAGGAGGTGCTGGAAGCAAGAGGAGTATTTCAGGTTACGAGCATTGATAGGGCTTTAGGATCGAGTAGCTGAGCTGTGTCAGAGGGAGCTACTTCGCTCCTTTTTACGAAAGAACAGGCATCTAGTTCACTAGTGATATTAATGCTAGGGGTCCTCTAGGAAAAGAGAAGGAAGATGAAGCATGGCAGGAGCTATTTATTTCCAGAATGAGATGCCAGGTGCGTTGCTGCTTGCCAGCTCTGTCTCTTCCAGCAAATGAGGTCTCCTGCCCCTGTCACTCCCTGTCTAGCCTGAGTTCCTCTAAAAAGGGTTAGAGAGATGTGATCTGCAGGGAATGGCTGTATCACAGGGAGACGATGCAGGTCTTCCACTTTCATGAATGCTTCTTTTTTCCCCTCTTCCCCCCTTTCTATCAACGGAGATGTTTCAGGAAAGACTATCACATATACAGTGATGTTACAGTCAGAAATAAAGCTGGCTTGTGTCTTCATTACTTTGAAACAAGTGTGTTTGGGCGAGGGAAAATTGCAAGACAAAATCTAGAGATTTTCTCCTATCATGTAGGGCTGTGCTAAATTCCATCCCTTAAATACTGCCCAGGCAAAAGTTGTTTTTAAGGGCTCTCAGGCACTTGTTGCAAAGTTACGTCTCCTTGCTCTTGCACAAAACAAGTCCAAATGATGTTTCTGTTTCCTGCTCTGAAGGTTGCTGGTTTCTTTCCCATGAAATAATGGAAAACTTTGTTAAAATCATCAACTATTTAGGGAAAAATGTAATTTACTCAGTTTCAATTTAAACAAAAAAACCCTAAAGCAATTAAAAACCCACTGGCAGTGGGTTGAAGCAAAAAAAGTTGAAGCAAAGAGTCAAGGGCAGAAACAGGGCAAGAAATGACAGTTTTGTATAGCTCCTGCTGGGTAGTGATAGAAGAGGCCTTTGTGCCTGCAAAACAAAACCGGTTTTCTGTTAAAGCAACTATTGACTCAAACTGTACACGTGCAGCTGTAGCTTTGCAGAGAAGCCGTACGGCGATGAACAGACTGACTTCCTCGCATCTGCTCGCTCCCGCTCAGCCCGTGCCCTGCCTCCGGGCTGAAGTCAGCTCTTTTTCAAGAGACAGGGACCATTCTCCCTTGGTGATGTAAATCAGAGATGTGCCTTCAAATTCAGCAAAACACATCTCAGGTGATTTTTCGCTAATCCCAGGAGAAGGGGCAGGTTTGGGTGATTTGTGTGGCTTTTCTTATTTCCCAGTTTTACGGGGCTGGAGCAGCGTGGCTGTGACGGGGCTGTGTCTGGCCCGGTGCACTCCTTTATTTTCTGTGCAGATTTGTGCTAACACCTTTCTGAGCAACCCAAATGGTGGAGAGCAGCTTGCTTTTAAGGCCATGTGTATCAATCTGGCTGTAGAGATTATTTTGACTTGTGGCCTGTGGGTACTGTTGATAAAAAATTGAAGCACAGCTGAAAATTTCCCGGGCATTTATTCCTTTTCCGCAGTGCGCTTTCTTCCCTCTCTAGGAGGGCGATCCACACCCCGGTGCCTTAAACTAAAGGAAAACCTTAATAGTTAGCGGATTTCCCTCTATTTCTGTTCTACAAATCTCACGCAAGCGCGTTTGCAAAACCTGCTTGTGCCTCATGGAGCCATTGCATGGACGGAGCGGCTGCTCCCCTTCCGACCTGGCATCCCCTCAGGAGCGGTGCTGCTCTTCTGCCACGAGCCAGCTTGTGCCTGGGGCCTCTCAGGTCAGGTCAGCATCGCGGCAGCGAGGAAACCACTCAGGTGGAGAATGGGTCTTACTGCCGGGCTGCCTGCACTTAGAAACAGACATCCGTCCCAAACGCAGGCTTGGTGTGGCAGCGGGGCGAAGCTGGTTTCATTCCTAGCAGCTGGGTGAGCCCAATGCTTCCAGCATCAACCCTGCCGACCTGCTGTTATTGTGCACGTGTGTTACACCAACATATCTAGTGGCATAAATCGTGGGCACACGGTGAATCGACAGGGAGATGCCTGGGAATCCCCCGGGAATGGGGCTGGCAAGCAAAGACCTCTTTACCCATGTTTAAGGTCTGTGCCCAGCGTCCTGGGAGGCTGATGGGGAGAAAATCCTTTCTGGGAATGAACCTGATGAAAATTATTACCAGCAAACATCAAGAATGAAAAATTACTTTCCAGGCTGGGACAGCGGTTGTTTTGACAGAGTTTTGATACCTTCATTTGATATTCCATTGAAGTTTTGCTGGAGATAAGCGATCTCATAGAAAACAGGGCTTTGTGTCTGGTCACAAAGAATGAATTGCAAAGACTGCTGAGGAAAGCAGAGTTATTATCCAGGTAGACAACAAATTCAGCTGAAAATAAGCATGGCTTTTTCATTTATAGTTCTAGCTGCAACTTGTCAGAAATCTGGCTCCAGCCAAGATGGAAATGGAAATGGGGCAAACCAGTGATGCAATGTGCATTGGTCACACCTAAGAAACCAGCTTGTTTCAAGACTTAATCACAAAACACTCCCAGCTTCTCCTTCTGCTCCCAACATAGCGTTCAGCAAAAATAGGATGTTTTTAGGAGCACATGGTTAAGGCAGTAATGTGGATATGAAGGCAGGCTGCTGCCATGCCAGCCTCTCCCGGCTGCTGGCTAAAGTTTTGTGTCTAAATTGTTTTAAGGTAAATGAGACCAGCTTGCCTGGAGCACAGGCATCAATCCCACAGCAAAACTGGACTGATTAAATAAACAGAGATTTCCCTGTTATTAGTGCTGTTTAGATAACTTTGAAATGCTTATTATTCAAAGTAAATGAATTACATAACCTTTTCCCTATTTTTGGTTCAAGAAGGAGTCAGTGAATTTCCTTTTTCAGAGCAGAACATTTGTGCTTTTTACCATGATTCAGGGAACAGTTTTGTACTTTGAAACCAGTGTGCGGATGATTCACGGTGACACACTTTGTGTTGGCAACGGGCCTCGTCTCGAAAGCCTCGATACGCCGTGTGGTCCAGGCTGTACTGCTCCAAAATTTGGGCTTGCAGCTGCAGTCACCCTGGGGGAACCGGCTACAAAGGGATTGACCCTGGACCACACCAGAGTGCAAGTTAGCATCAGAGCCGGTCTTTCATTACCTTTTGTAGTTAAAGTACATCCTTATATTTGTGATAAGTTCCATGGGTCACGTCACTTCCATTTTTTCCTTTTTTTTTTTTTTTTTTCATGCTTCATGCACGCAGTAACCTCGTTGCTTACCCTGGGCAGTGATGAGGGTGACCATTGCCAAGTTGTGGATGCCCATTCCCTGGCCAGGGACATGAGCCACATTGGCAATGTGACCCAGCTCCTCTTTGCATCACTGTGGCTCTGCGTCAGGCAATGCTCCCGCAAATTTCCATCATGGTTTATGTCCTGTAACATTTTGTGGACATCCTCTGGTTTGGAGCTGTGGGGTTTTTTTTTTCTTCTTTTTTAATGCAAGACAGATAAGGTGCAGGAAGGGTTGGTGTGTGGGTTGGGTCCACTCCCCAGAAGGTTGTCCTTGCTGCACTGGAAGGAAAGTCATTTCCCACCCTAGCTGTCCCTGGTTTCTATCACTGTAAGTGAGAAGAGACCGAGTGGTGCAAAAAGTGTTGTGGAAACTGTGCTGTTTAACTCTCCCTTTAGCGTGTTATCTATCAAAGTAATTACATGTGACTCGGGAACCTCAGACTGCTTCAACAATATCATTCTCCTGTAGCTTTTCTATTTCCATCTAATTAAAATGTTATTGTTTCATTCATGTTAGTTTGCATTTTAAATAAGGAGATAGGGACAGAGTGGCCGATTGGTAACTTATTCTCTGCATGGGTACAGATAAGCATTAATCACCCTGTCCTACTCATGCTTTCTCTTTCCTTGTGCATCTCAGACATCGAATTGCAAATAAAGGGGAGAAACAGCCTGGGCCTCGGTGACACTTGACTTGCTTCTTCTGTTGGGTCTCAGGGAGGGACGGTGACATGCCCTTGCTGGCTGCTGGGGTAGTTGCTGGCTGCACGTGAGCTGCATTTTGAGGAACATGGGAACTTTCGTTCCAAGACAAAGTTCTCTTTGGAATTTAATGTGCTTCCATCTCCTGTTCCCTTTAATTTTCATTACATGTTTTATCACTGCCATGCACTTGCCTCTTTGGTGTGTCAAGGCAGGGGAGGGAGGAGAGCAAGACTGGGTGTGTATTAGAAACATAATCTGAAATAACCTTCTTCATAAATCATGCGACGTGGCTCAGCAGCCCCATTCTCCCCTTGTATGCCATGATTTGCTACCGAAATGGTCCGCGTGCAGCAGGCACACATCCACACCACCCTTGGGAAGCTCAGCAGCCTCAGGCTCCATCAGCCTTCCCCGCTCCCTGAACGCAAAGCACATCAGCCGCCGCGGAGATGATCTAGGCACGTTAAATTGGAACGGAGGTGCAATACTCAACACGGCTGGGTTTTGAGGTGGGGAGCTGGAATCTGATCATTTTCAATCCCCCCTGCTCCAGGTGTTTCTGTAGCCCTGAAGCACGTGTGCTTTTGTAGGGTATTTTTAGCAAACTTAAGTTTACCAAAGGTCGCAGAGAAGTAGAGCATCAGCATCTGGAAGAGCTGTCATTTCACTTCCAGTCTAGCAGGAGTAACACATTGACTTATTTATGAGAGCAGTCGGCTCCCTTCTCTCTGTGTGTAACAATCTGCTTTACCTCTCCCAGCACAGAGAAATAATTTTATTGTCAACAATTCTGTGTCCTTAATAAAAAAAAGATTTGAGGGAAATGGAAATGTTCCAGATATTTTTTTATTCTTTCCAAAATATCCCACTCTTTCACTGTCTAAACCAACAAACAGCAGACACTGCTCTGGCCAAAAGGAGAAGGAGGAAGTTATTTTTTTCAAAGCATGAAGACTGCTGGATAAATCCTTGGTCCCAGCAATCCCCAATGGCTGTGCAAGCCTTTGGATGTTAATGCCATGCTCACATTTGTTGATTTTCTCCTGGTTTGGATCTTGCTCCATCTTCCACCTTGGGAGAGGGACTTGCAGCATCTCACCAACACCAGAAAATCCCAGTTAGCTTTTGTTCCATCTCTTCTGAGCTGCACCAACAGCCCATCCTTGCAGCCTGAGTGCATAGCAATCTTCAAGGAATTCATTAAATCTTGCAAGACAACATCCAAATTTTTTGTGCCCAGTAGGAGAAGCTTAATCTGTTAGCTGGAAAATGCCCGTGTCAAGAATGACTAATCTCAGCCCAGATGATACATGAAAAATGAAGATATTTGTTGCTCTCCACAGAGAAAGATCCATCAAAATGGCAAGAGTTGCTCAACAAGCATGAAGAAGAAGAGTGCAAGCCATGACAGCACTATCTGGCTTATGTATGCCATTGTGTTTTGTCATTGTGTGTTGATGCATTTGGGAGATATCTGGGAGAGGACACGGGGAGAAGTGTCCCCAGCCAGACTGTCCTGAGCACATCGCAGGCTTCCACCTGCGACCCTTCAACCCCACAGAATCTTCCCTGGAGCCAACTGTAGCAGCTCCAAATATTTTATTCCAGGACCCAAACAGAGCTTGCGTGGCCAACGATGAAAAATCAGAAGCAATAGGGAGGGGAGGCTGAAAAAGAAGCTAGAGAGAGAAGAAATCAGGGCTGCCCATGCTGTGCCTACCTGTCCCCAGGTAGGCATGGGCTGCTACGAGTTTTTCTTTCAAGACAAGACCAATATCCTCCCAATATCCTTTGAAGACCAATATCCTCATGCCTTCAGCAGCCAGAAGGGCTGTCTGTTGGGTGGCACAAATCAGAGACTCTGTGCCATGGCTGTTGTTGCCTTGCCTTCCTCCAGAGAGAAGAGAACCTAATCTGTGTGGGACAGGGAGGTCATAAAATGATGATGAGCATCACAGAAATGCTAATGACCAAGTGATCATAAGCTTTTTCTAACAACTTTAGTAATATCCTAAGCACCCTGAGCAGGGTGGCAAGTGTCTGTGGCTGGAGGCACGCTAAGAAAGGACGACTGAAATTTCAGGCGCTGTGGCCTGGCCCCAGTCCTTTGCACATGGCAAGTGTTAGCATACTCAAGGTATTTGGCATACTCAAGGCCCACTGCAAGATGGATTATCGGCTTGGAAAAACTGGTATTGCTCTGCTGAGGTCAGTTTTCATTCCTATGGTGTTGCACAGTTCGTACATGTTGGGGATCTGTTCAAAATGCTCCTCAGCTCAGAAATAATGAATCCTCCAGGCATGTATCACATCCTTCCCTGCCTTACAGATGAGGGAGCTGGTCCAGATAGTTGGAGGTGTTTGCTGGAGGCTACGCCTTGCTCAGAGCAGAGCAAGCCCAGACCAGCCCACTCTTTCCGTGTACCACAGGCTTGTGACTAGTCTTGTGGCTTTCGTTGTGACTGCTTTTCTTGTTCATCAGCTGTGTTTTAATGACACTGAGGCTATTTCCTGAACTTTGGGAGCCAGGCAGTCATATGCCAGAGGTAACTGGTGCTTTTCCAGCAGCTGGGTTTTCTGCCTGAAGTGGGCACTGTGTTTGTGTTTATGGGGATGCCAGCCTGATTTCATTGATTAGATTTTGATGGTACATCAAAAAACGGTTGCCATGAGTATGAGCAGTCCAGAGCTGGTTAGACACGGTGATGTAGTTAGGACTGTCAACCATCAAGACAGGCTTGGCTGAAAAGCCAGAGACACTAAGCTAAAATGTCCTTGTGCTTCATCAATATAATTATTTTCATGAAAAATGCCAGTTCTTATTAAACAATTGCCTGTCATAATTGTCTCTAAAGCTGTCATTACCAAGGAGTCAGCTGTCACTTGCATAGATGTGCTTCTGGAGACATTTCTGCCTAATTCTAATGAAATTGCCCAGCAGACCATTGCTACAGAATACAGCGATAGCCCTGGGGCGCAGAGGAGGGAGATACATCTCTGCCCTGGCTTTCCCCAGATGTTGGTGTGGTCTCTCCAGGCTGCAGTGGCAGGAGAAGCTGATCCTCCCTGCTGTTCCTATTCATTCCTTAGTGCTTGTCACAGGAAAACTGGGGTCAGAGACTGTGGAGATGCATCTGCCCATGGCAAGACCTGCATTCCTGCTTCCAGTGCTCATGGGCTGGAGACACTATTTCTCCTTCATCCTCTCTTTCCACTGGAGATGTTCCTTGTGCACTTGAGAGAACAATATGGTTTGTGGTTTTGTAGTGAAATAATTCATTTTCAAAGGAAAAAGTATGTTTAGGTCAAACTGAGAAGAATGTATTAAGAAATTTATCAGGGATGAGATAAACAAAGCAATTAATTTGGGGTTGACCTACAGCACTCTGTTTGCAAATAAAACCTGTAATGTGAGCTGAGGTGAACCACCTTGCTTCATTTTTGGCTTAGAATCCACCTTTTTCTTCTTTCTTTCTTTTTTAACTCAGAAAAATTCTGAAATAAAACAGAAGTTCAGCATGGTTTTTTTAATTTAATATTTTGAAATGAAACGTGTTAGTGTTTCCAGAGAGAAAACAAGTGTTTATTTGAAAACACTGAAATAGTTCAACATTCCCCCCCTTTTGTTTGTCAATATTGTTTATTGACTTTAACAGGAACCCTCAAGTAGCTTCTGGTTTCCTTCCAAAAATTCATTTTTCATCAGATTCACCATTCTCAGAAGATTATTTGTCTATAACTGCTGAATACTTAAGCAAGGGCAGAATCCTGTACCTCCAGGCTTGTAACTCCCCATCCTTTTGTGTCAGCCTGCACTTGGGTGATTTTGTGAGTTGCTGGAGCTTGAACCAGGGACCTCCAGAAGTAAGACCACGGTGTGTTACCACTTACATTAGAGGCTTCGTTCTGTAGGAGGGGATGTAAAAGACACCGCTTTTGCAGTGAGGGTGCATGTAGCAGCTATTCAAAGTTGACAACACAGGTATAACAAGCTTCAAGGAGCACAAGGTTTGCTCTTTCACTTAATCATGGCAATTAGAACTGCTTCAATTATTAGAGACTCCTTACAGGAGAAAGACATTTGTCAGTTGTTTTTATAACTTGTATTCCTGCATCTACTCAATCCCTGTACTTTTCATTACTTTACGACAGCGTGTAATATATTCTTAAATGCACAAAGCTTTTAAATTCTCCAAACAGATCTTTCTGGTTATATTTTTTGTACAGCTTTCACTGTCTCACTGCAATGAGTCAAAGCATGTCTGATCTGGCTTAATCAAACCCTGAGCCAGGTTCCACTTCTTTTAAGCATTTTAATTAATGCATAATAAATAAGTAAACATATCCATAAATTATCCCCTAAAAGTTAGGCACAATTTTCTTGGCATTCTCTCTTGATTCATTCTATTTAACGCATATGTCTTCTAGTGTGTCTTTTTTTTTTCAATCTGCTCATGTTCCTTCACTGCTTAAGATCAAATGTTTTTCCTTGTCTGTGCTGGGTATATACAAGGGCGATCCTGGAGGAAGAGTACTTAATAAGGTTTCTAATAGGTTCTAAATATAATAATCCAAACAGTACTCAAATGGCTGGTGCCTCTCTTTATGTTTGGTTCAGGCTCTTTATTTCTGATCTCAGGTTGTGAGACTGAGTGTATCATTAAAGATCAGACAAATCCCTTTTTTTCATCTATATGATCCCTGCTTTACCAATGGCTGTGCAGCAGAGCAGAACTTCTGAATGCCTTTTCCACAACCCCGGACAGGTCCTGTGAAACATTTTGACGCACTCGAATTAGGTTTGAACTCTACCTTTAGAATGAAAGCTGGTCCTGGTGTCACATACACGCATTTATACAAAAAAACCCATTTCTTCATGCAAAAGGAGAAAAGATCAGAGAAGGTGGTTTCACAATTACCCTGAAAGAGCTATTGTAGAGCCAACAGCCTTGGCTGCTTGTAGCAACTGCGGAGACCTGGACGTACCTGGATGCCCACGGGTTTGGGGTGAGTGAGGAGTGACCTACGCTTCTCAGCTTCCTCGTACAAGCTGTGAACCTGATCAAGTGGTCAAAGCTGGTACAACCCTGGCGTTGTAGCTATGTTTTTCCTAATAAAGCAGTGCAGGGGATAGAAGGTAAAATTAATAAGAACTGTAAGTAATGGAGAAGAGAGGTATTTTCAAAACCAGGCTGGGTACCTTCAGAGAGGGATTGCAGTGTGATTGGGGCTGGAGATGGAAAGTTGCTCGAATGAGATATGATGAGAGAGAAATTAATGTAACAAGCAGCAAACCCTGTAAGATTCAGATGGTCAAGGAAGACCATGAGAGAAGGCAGGAGAAATGCACCTTGATGGGGAGATGTCTGGATCTGGGCGACCCAGTTGCAACATCTTCTCTGTGTAAGCAAGGAGAAGCAGCATGTCTAAAACATCCCCAAAGGAAAACATTCACAGCAGTGACGAAGTGATGCACAGCAAATCCTCCAGACTGGCTGAGATCTGGCTCTGCTTTGGCAATTGTCCTCTTCTCTGTCACTCACGTGTTGATTGTAAACAACAGCCCAGCAAGGCATTGAGTCTTGAGAACGTTTAATTTATATCTTAAACACAATCAAGTGATGCCTCCCTGAGCGGGTAATTCAATGCAAGCTAAATGGGGGGAATGACTCACATTGGTTCTTCCCATTCCCAACAGCTTTACCTGCAGTGCTTTACCTTTACCAGCTCCATTTAACCACATCAGACATGAAGGAAGCAGCATTTGCATCCTTGCTTGCACCTATTTTTGAAACCACATCAAGATAAGAGACAATCAGAAGGAAAACGTGCTACCACTCTTAATGCTTTGCCCACAATACCGCCCTTGCTGAGCCTTGCTTCCCTGAGACATTATGACCCATTGCTTCACGAGAGAGATCAGAGATTGGTGTAAAACAAGCACTCACTTTTCATTCTTGCACACCCTGCTTTAATATCCCTCCTCCTCCTTCAGCACTTTCAGTGCCAGTGGAATAATTGATGGATGTTTAATTTCCATGACTTGGTTTCAGGGTTAGCAACATAAGGCAGTTAGAGGATTCACTTCTCCAAGGTATCACAACAAATTCCTTTAAACAACCATGAACATTGCTAGCAGGCCAAATTCTCTCTGCATTGGTGAAAAGGCGTGCTTTTTTCCCTAAAATCTAAATTTTACTTTATTCATTTATAATATCTGTGTACTCAGTCTGCCAGCCTGGCATTTCAGCTCCCCTGCAGATGTTTTCATTACCTTTAGTCAAAGCAATATTACACAGGAGTCAGACTGAGGTATGGAAAGTCAGACTTCCCAGGGTCACATGAAGGCTTCATATAAAAATAAACCTAGCTAGAAAACAGAGAAAGTCATTGTGAAAATGCTTGTGAAGAAGAGGTTTAGATCAGATCTAGTTATTTTCTACCTACATTTATTTACCTGAAAAACAGGAATAATAGAAACTTTCTTGTACTCAGAAGAGAATGGACAGTTTTGTTTAATGAATCACTTCATGCCTTTGTCCATAAAATGCTGAATAAATTCAATGTCCTTCCACCATCTCAGCGCTTTGTATGCTATTCTGTCTCCATGAAAATTCATTGCAGTGCCTGAATACTGAGCGCTAATGAGAATTCTCTGCACTTAAAGGGCTGAAATTAAAATATCGCAATTACCGAAGTATCTTCCATTAGATGGAATTATTTATGAGAACTTGTCACTTAAAAGACTCTCAGTTTTTACTGAATCAGAAATCAAGAAGTTTCAGGCTGTTGTCATTTTTTTTTCCTACCAGAGCGACACAGGAGCATCTCTTCCTACATTGCAATGAATTACTTGGGAGAACAGAATCTAAGATTTCCTGTGGGTCTTCTCTAACCACTGTGGTTCCAGTAGAATCTCTCAAAACAATTCAGAGCTGAAGAACTTCATCTTCACCAATTTTGATATGTATCCTTCTCATGACCGGTCCTTCATGGAAAGTGAATCTGGAAGGACTCAACTTATTGTCCTAGCATTCAATTTAGTCCTAGGTATTAACCATACGGAACATCACCCCACCAAATAATTACATTTTTCAGTATTTTTGGCAGAGACAGACCTGAACTCAGCATCCCAGACTTTTATGCCCCTCCTCACATCTTCAAAATGTGGAGCATTCATTTTCTAAGGCCACGCTCAGATGCCAGCTAAATAGATCACCCTTCTAATAATTCGGAGCTTCACTACAAGCAATTTCTTTTCAACTAGAAGAGGTAAATAATATTAGAAGTGAGTCTGTCTTCCATTGTGAGGCATGATTTTGTAGGCAGAGAAAATATCTTTTATTAAAATAATGAACTGAACTGAAAAACAAGCAAGCAAACAAAAGATCTTGGTGAGTTCCTGGGCAAGCAGATCCTTTGGTCTCAGGTAGGAGCAGACACCTCAGTTACGTACCAGAAAATCAATCTGACTGTAACTTGCCTGTTAGCAGGCTAGTGGGTAGGAGTCAGTTTTGTCCCTGTGGTGCAAAGATGCTGACACAAGAAGATGAGGACACTAACACCCGTGGGTGCCTGGAGCGGGGCAGGTACATATAGTCCCTGGGGTGGGGCTGAGCTGGAGGGTGTCCTAGCGTGCCATAAAAGCAGTATGGGTCATGTTCCATCTTGTGTTAGTTAAAGCATTGGCAGCTCATCTCGGAAGAAGGTGCTTGTGCTTAAAATACATTCCTTGGTTTAAGGGTAGGAGGGGTCACCGTGAATCTCGTGTCTTTATTAGCCTTTTGCAAATAGAAATGGTTTTGAGAAGTGAATGGTAATACTGCTGGTTCTCTGTCCCTGCCTTATTGTTGAGGGGAGAACAAAGACTGGAGAAATTAATTTTATTTGAAAGGTATCAGACAAAATTGAAGAAGTCATCAGTCACTGAAATGAGGAGAATGTTTCATTAGAAAGCCAATTTGCCCTTTATTGAGACTGACGTGCACAGGTACTTGCCTGGCAGGATCCATCAGCTTTTGGCTGCAAGGCTCTGAGGAGAAGCAGCCCTCTCCTCGACATATGGGCTGACCCTGTCCCTCTTCCCATCCCACATCAACCTACGTTCTCAGGAAATCCTGGAGAAAAACAGTGTATCTTTAAAACATTTTGAGACAGAAATCAGCCACCAGAAAGACCCACACCAGCAGGGGCGGGGGCTGGAGCATCTCACTTCTCCTGCTTTTCACCTGGGTTTCTGCCAGCAGCTGAACCTCTGCACAGGGAAGATGAATGAGGTTTGGCACATCACCCTTGGGAGGCTGCCAGTCCCCACATGAAGCAACACAGCTTTCTCCTTGGTCACTGAAATGGTGCCAAAGAGACCGACTGAACGGAGTGGATGGACAGGAGCAGCAAGAGTGCACCTCGCCATGACAGAGGGTACGGGGATCCTTCCTGAGCCTGGAGCCTGCTAGGTGTAACTGGGATATTTGTGGGCAACGTGCTGAGGCTGACACTCTGTCACCTTGGGCACAAGCTTGGGTCCAGGGAAGAGACCTTATCGCCCTCTACAACTACCTGAAAGGAGGTTGTAGTGAGGTGGGGGTTGGCCTCTTCTCCCTGGTAACAAGCGATAGGACCAGGGGGAATGGTCTAAAGTTGCGCCAGGGCAGGTTTAGGTTAGACATTAGGAAAAATTTCTTCACGGAAAGGGTTGTCAGGCACTGGAATGGGCTGCCCAGGGAGGTGGTTGAGTCCCCGTCCCTGGACGTATTTAAAAGAAGGATAGATAAGGTACTTGAGGACATGGTTTAGTGGTTATGGGATGGCAAGGTTAGGTTAGTGGTTGGACTTGATGATCTTAAAGGTCTTTTCCAACCGAGATGATTCTATGATTCTATGAAGGGTCAGTACGTACAAGTGAACTCACAGGGTAAAAGCCAGGAAGCAACAAAAAGGCACTTTTTCCCAGAACATCTCTTTTCAGCAGGCATCTCGCCCATGCCAAGCTGCGGTTTGTGCGCACAGGAACGGCATTCAGGGCAAGTCAAGCATCTTCTGTCTGTGTAACTGTGAAAGCATAAATGCTCTGCCTGCCCGAGAAGAGAGACCAGACACAGTGATGCCGCTACAGCACGCGGCAGCGGTTCGTGCTGGCAGCTGCCGGCTGCCTGGAGATCTGCTCTCGTGGTTTGCACTGACCTTTCCTTGATTCATGCAATAATGGACATGACACATGCTAAAACAATGGCAGTGCTATCCAATAGCTTCTACGTAAAAGTAGCTTTTTGCAAACAGATGTAAGGAAAAGGATCAAAGGAATATTTCACTGTCAAATTTTTGGTGTATGGGATGTTCAACAGCAATGTCAAACAGAAATGTAGTATGTCGGTTCGCTGTTGGGGTAGCAAAGCCAGATGCTCCCAGTGCTCCAAAGAAAAGGTGCTTCATCTCTCTGTGCTTGTTCTGAAACCAGTTTTTAGTAGTGAATTAAAAATTTAAAAAATTAAAGACTAAATACCCAATTTTTGGCTATGAATATTTATGACAATATTGGACTTGCAAATCTAAGGTAATTTAAATGTCAAAACTGGTGTAAAGTCTTTCCTTTGGAGGATAAGTCAGAGAAAATTAATCTTGATTACAAGTCATAACATTGGGAAATTAGCATCTTAGGGCATCAGTGATAAACACTTCTGTACTATCCCCTTTCTAAGCCATGTATTTTACAAAGATGAGAATTAATTTTAATAAAAAAATAGCCCCTTAATTAACCAGTTAGGTAATTAACAGGGAAATCCTGGTTGCATTCATGAAACTGTGATTATTTCATCTTGCTAAATCACCTCCTCTTCTGCAAGGACTCTGCCTCCATAACTGCTTCTACCTGAGACTGAATCTTGTGTCTGGGAAGCCTGTCCTAGGGATAAAAGCAGTGGTTTTTGCACTGGGATTCTTGTTTTTAGAACAGGAAATTATTTTAGTTAACGCCTAGTAAAGGCCAGTGTAAGCAAGTGCCAGCAACATCAGCTGCAACATCTTTGTGAGCAGAGGATGATGTTACCTACAACCACACTCCCATCCTTGAATAGGACCATGAGTTAGTGGGTACCTGCAGAGGTTTAGCTCCCGATTCTTGCATTGCAGAAGTCAGGGCATTGGAAGTTGATTTCTGCTCCAGCAGAAAATCAACATTTCAGCCATTCCTCCCTGAAGACTTGTGGTTTTGAGAAAGGTAAATCTGAAAAACAACCCTACTGTTAAAGGGCTGCAAATTGCTATACAGGAGTTTGAACTGCCATGGGGAAATAGAGATTTCTCTAAACCTGCAATCAGAATCTTAATTTAAGGAATAGCAATTTATATCTTTGCAGGCAGCCACGGCTCCATACAGAATCCAAGGAGTTATTTAACCCAGCACCTCAAACATGCTTCATCCATCAGACTTTTAGCCAATCTCAAATGCTACAGCCAGATGCTTTGGGGTAAGATCCGAAGAAATTTATAACAGAAAAGAAGCCAGCCCACAGACAAAACATCTTCCTCATGCCAGTCATCTGGTGGCTGGATTATGCCTTAAAACAAAGTAGGTTACGTAAAGACTGTATTCAATAACGACTCCTCAGCAGCTACACCAGAAACAGATCTGACATTTGGCCTATTAGTCTCATTTGCAGTCTTATCCCATAGCATTTGGCCCCACATGTTCACTTTGCACTTTACATTAAAAAAGAAAAAAAAAAAATCAATTTTGAGAAATGGAAATGCCATCAGGACTTGTCTTTGCTATGGTTTGCAGTAGAGAGCCATGACCTTCTTGATACGTTTTGCCCTGGGATCATTTTCTGAAAGACCGTGCGGATTTGGGGTTACAGTGGCCTTCCAGCTGTTCAGTTAGGCTTTGGACCCGCAGCCCACTGGGACCTGACCTGTTCAATGCAGTGAGTTTTAATTAGCCAGCAGAGACATTGCCACCAGGGAAGGATGGCTCTCATACTTGCTTTCCTCTCTAGCTAGGCTAGATCTAGGAGTTGTCTCTCTGCTTCCACCTTTCCTTGCTCACCACTTGAGCCAACACATACTTCCATACTCTCCTCACTGTATGTGTACTTACCTGCTGATTTACCCCCATGGTTTTGTCAGGCAGCAGGTCAGCACTCTGGAACCTGTAGATCCTCTGAGCCTCTTGGGGCTGCCAGGTCTCTCTGCAGCCCTGCTGTTTGTCTCATCCCTCTGGCAAAATGCCGTGCCTCCCCCACCTCTCTTCAGGTTGACACCTGTAATTCTACAGTAAGAGCAGCAGAGTGCATAGTATTACTGTAAAAATATTAAATAGGCCCTTTTAAGTAGTCTGGAAGTCTGTGCATGAGTAATTACCCTGATTTCTCTTAGGGAGCTCATGGTTTCCCATACAGTAATGTTTCGAGACCTAAGGTGATGTCTCCACAGCAGCTCTGAGCACCCATTGCAGCACAGGTAGACCCATCTCAGCCAGCTTTAATACTCCTGTTTGTGACAGGTGGTAACAGCTGTGGTTGGAGATGTCCAGGATGACTGTGTCCACCTGGGAACCTCTTGCAGCAGCTGCTGTTTTCCCTGACAGCCCCACTACTGCAGCGCCGAGCTGGGTGAGCCAACGCTCACCGACAGTCTCTCATGCCCCACCGCAGCTCGAGTTCCTGGCTGGTTCAACCCTGGCATCCATCTTGCATGGAGAGCGACCTGTCTCAAAGCTTTAGGCATGGGAATTGCTCACTCAAACGTAAATGCACAATTGCACCCAGTTCTCAAGCCTCCTTTGAAAAAAACAGCTCCAAGCATCTCCAGCTATCATGCTTTCATTTTTGTCCCTTTCTGCATTTATCTGAGCCACTTGTATTTCATCCTTACAACACAGAAAAGAAAAAGAAAAAGAAAAAGAAAAAGAAAAAGAAAAAGAAAAAGAAAAAGAAAAAGAAAAAGAAAGAAAAAAAGAAGAAAAAAGTGATACGCACATCAACTGAGAGTGAATGGGCTTTTTTTTTTCCCACCCTCTGGACAGATTTCTTCCCTTTCCTCCCCCAGCACTTCACATCCTCCGCTCTCCATCTCTCTCTTGCTGTAAATATCCTTCAGCAATGGATGGACTCAGCAAATGTACTGAGGAATACACAGCGCTGCCGAGAAACCAACAGCCACACTCAGATCACACAGGCTGGGCTGAGAAAGCACCTAAAAATTATGCAGATTATTAAAGGTCCTTCCCAGACCAAGAAGCTGTCCAGGATAGTGGCTGTCTCACAGGCAGCCAAGATCTTTGCAGCGGGAGCTGGGGATGCTGAGGCCAGGAGGAGGATGAAGCAGCAGTAGCGCTGGGAGGTGAAGGGGACACAGCTTCCTCCTGACCTCCCAGCTTTCCCCCAGGCACGGTCCTTGGATTTGAACACAGTGACTACGATGTGCACAAATTTTCTGCTGGTCTGTTTACTCAATAACAGCCACTGCGAGTACTCTACAGGAAAAGGACTTTAGTTCAGCCGCTCCCAAAGTCATCTGGAACAGACCTGAAAAAACGTAATATAACAATATAATGACATTTATGGTGATTAAAGCTGTCTGACAAGGGCAGACGTACCCATGCACACCCATTTACACTTGGAACAGGAGAGGACCAAGTTGCTCCCAGTTCACACTGTATTCCTATTTTTGTCCCGCTGGCATTCAGCCTACGAACTGGGGGATGAATTAATGGAGGACACACAGCTAGTGTGTGATAGAGGAAGAAAGACAAATCTGGGTTTGTGTTAGATTTATACCTTGCCCACAGCAAGAGTGAAAATACAAAAGGATTTGGCCAGCATAAAAGAGGCGCTCTGTGAAATACAAATGCAGAAATAGAAAACTGCAGGGAAGCGACTGAAATTTTCTCAGGCTTAGTAAGATCATAAAGAACCTGAGACCTTCATGAATAGTCCCATGATGATAAATCAGTAAAACAATTCTATAAACAAAAATGTGCTTCTTGATTTGCCTTGGTCGCATTGCTCAAGCGCAGCTGAGGGAGATAATTTTAGTCTTCCTTAAGTCACTACCAAGTCAACATGTTTTCTTGGTAGCTTGTCCAATCATCCTGATTAAGAGATGCATAGTCAGGTCTCTCAGAGCAGCAGGAGAGAGATTCAGGAGAGATGAGCGCACACTCAGTGCTACTTGACCTTGCTTGTTTTGGAGAGGTCAGCTACATTTCCGAAGCACAACATCTTGAAGGAGAGATGGAGATCTCTCCAGCCCACTTCAAAGCCTGATGAGAAGAGGGACAGGTACTGCCTCCTGGGAAGGACTGCCGTGGAAATAGGGACTTCAAGAGGGTCTTACAGCATTAACTTACTCCGAGAGAAAGCTAAAACCTCACGCTGCTAAATGTCACCACTGTACCAAGGTTTTCATGTCGATCAGATGTTAGACTAGGATAGGTGCCGGTTGCTGCTCCTGGCTGTGGGGCACTACTTTAGGCTGCAATTATTTTGTGTGAACTGGAAAATAATAAAGACAAAAGATCCGCACTGCCACAGCTTAATAATGTCACTTGTGGAGGAACTGCAGCGTTTTCTCTGTAAATTGAGGAATGTTCCAAACTTTAAAGTTCAGACCCCCAGAGAGATTGTTAGATTTTAATTGCTACCTTAATCAACATTTATTAGTGCTAACCAAAGCTCCTCATGGATTTAAAATTCAACACATTTGTCAACTACTAATTATTTTAAGCAGACAAGCTGTTATTTTACCAGCTATATTAATGTGACTTTTCAGCATATGTGAAATATTACAAATAGCTGCAGAAAATTTGATCCTGAAACAATTCAACAGATAAATCATTCTTTGCCATTATCTCACTTGTCGTTCAGAGACCTATAGCACCTCTTACCCCTCTCTGCCTCCACCTCACCCGGCAGAACAAGCAAAACCAGAATCAGGTCCAATGTGTTTTTCCGCAGGAGAATTATTTGTTCTTTACATTTGTTTTTTGAAATTAACTCTCCTTTACATCCTTGTGCAGTGTGCATGCCTCATGCATCAAGCTGAAGGCCTGGTTTATAGCGAAGTCTCTATCTTAAGTCTACAGTATCCTCCTGGGGGATGGAGCTGATTTATTAATTACCCTGCACTCTCGCTCTGATGAGCGTGTGCTCGCCTGTCATCCAGCTGCTGGTTGCATCTTCACTTTCCCCCCACGAAGGGCAGGAGAGGGAGGGGGGTCACTAGTGCTCTGCACACCCACGCTCTGGCCCCGGCGTGGGACCCAGCCTGGAGGCCAGCGGCGGAGGGGAGCCCAGCACCCCACTCCTGCACGGCCGTGCTTGGCTGCGGTGCTGCCACGTGCCAGGTGTAAGACTGAAGTTTAATAGTCACCGCGTGAGCAGAACAGACCCGCATTTTTCTCTGTCATGATCCATCGACCGTACATTGCCAAGAGAGTGTGGGAAGAAAGTAAGTGACATTTGATTTAACTGTTTACTGCTCTTCGCAGTTAGAAATCTTTGCTTATTATACTCCCATGCTTACGCCTCGTGCTTTATTCTGCTCCTAAAATGCTGACTAGAAATCCCCACACTGGCCTGCTCCCTGTAAGTCACTTCATACCCACGTAGGCAAAAGCCATCCGTTTTGATTATCAGGACTGAAATGACTCAATATTAACGGAACAAGAAAAGATGGGGGAGAATTGACTGTCACCATGGTTTGATTATTTTTTGACATGCTCTGTGAGAGACTGTCCAGTCTCATTTGTTACAACTATCACAAGCATGAACTGAAGAAGTATAGAGTAACAAGGAGATGTGATAGAAGCAACAATCCCAGTATCAGCTCAGAAAAACAGCTGCTGTGATGTATTTGCATGGCGATACACCTTGAAGACACACGTGTAACCTGTCCTCTCATTAAGGCTGCTGCTCCTGCACCCGTCCCAGGCTGCAAAACCCACGCATCGGGAGCGAGAGCGTTGGATGTGCTGAGCAGCCGTGATTAAAGCCGCCCTGCCTTGCAGTCGTGGCGAACAGCACGGGAAAGAGGATGATTTTCTTGGTTTTGACAAGGACATCATTAGCTACCCTCAACAGGGAGCATCAGCCCGTACCAGGGGAAGCACCAGGCCATGGAGGCACTTTCTTTGGATGGATGTCCACCATGTGATCCCCCGTGGCCTGTGCAATGCCCAGTGGAAAAGAAGACAGGCAAGAAGATAGACTGCAAAATCTGGATTAGGATTACTCAGACGTCAGGAGCGTTAGGCACTGTATGAACATTTATTAAATTATTTAGAGGGCTGACAAGCAGCAGAACTGGAGAAAACGAAATAAATTGTGATAGGCAATGGGCAATATCCCTTTGGCAAAAACAACTAGGAACCAAAATACCAGCAGATAGTGAGAACTGAAATCCAACTGCACTGGTAAATTATTTAAAGCATATTTCCAACCTGTCATTTGAAGCTGAAGTATTATTTCCCTTTCAGTAGAATATAGCTGCTGGGGAGGGTGAAGGGGAAATAGTAACAAAAAGACCTACATGTTCAAGGGGAAAATCAAGAACATTATTCACTGAGTTTTTGTTCAACCAAAAATATTGCCCTAACTAGTGCTACGGATAACTAGACCTGAGGAGCAAAGCTGAGGCCAGTAAACTGACAGCATACAAATGGACTTTATTATTGTTTGCAAGCAAAATTGGGTAAATTTAATTAATTTACCTAGTAGCTCAATGTACCCAATCACAGGAAACTAAGAAGGAAGATTTCCTGAAGGAGGAAGGAGAGAAGATTTAAAACTTTCAGGTTAATGATGATGGAGGATCACCACTGCTGCTCTGTCACTTCTTCCTTCCTCCCTCACTAGGTCCAGGAAGGCAGCAGCAATCCTGGGCCAAAACCCTTCCATTTTCGCTTCCACATATCCCTCTTAAATCAGTGGCAGGAGGGCCTAGACTAAGTGAAGTCAGATGTACAAGTCCCCCAGATCCATCTTCATCATCTTCATCAAGCATAATCCTAGTGAGGGTTTGGGGTTTTTTTATATAATTTAGGTTGGGGGTTTTTGTGGTTTTTGTTTTCTTTTGGGATGGTTTTTGTTTTGGTTTGGTTTGGGTTTTTGTAACTGTGTTACTCTTTCATTTTTCTAAATAAACATTCTTTTATCCTTCAGTTTTATCAAGTGATAAAGCTGGATATCCATGACATACAACCAGGCATTCTGCAACACACTGTTGCAAACTTTAAAACCTTCCCATTTACCTATTATCCTGTCCATTATTTCCAGGATTTCCTGAATTTCACGGCTTTTTTCTCTCTTTGAGAGCTGGAATCAGGAGAACCATGCAGGTTTGAGGCTGGTGTCCCAAAGATCAGGAGAGAAGGATGTTTTCTCTTATGAACAGTGATAATGAAGGTGGTTTTCTGGCTCTGAGGTCCCCAGGGAGTTTGATCCTTAGGTATTACCCTTGTGTACAATTAGGAATAATAAGATTTATATCAAACACTTATGTATGAATCATACCTTTTTGCTATCACTTCTGATAAATCTGAAAATACTTTAGGCCACAGGATTGTAACTATGCATAGAAATGAGGTTAAATGATCTCCTCAGGTATCCAGTCAAGCTCAGGAATGCCACCATTATTCAGTGCTCTGACATCTTTGCCAACCCGTCATGAGCAAGGGACCCATTTAAGTTGTTCTGCATCAGATGTTGCTTTTTATGAACAAATGATTTCTCCATGGAGGGAGATTTATGAATGGGAAAGCTAGTGGAATGTTTTTGCCATAGAGATATGATGGATTTTTTTGTCAGTATGCAATTTATTTCCATCTGTTCTGTATCTGATTAACTCCTGCAGAGTATGTGATTAACTTAACTTCTCAAGATCATTAGCTGCTCTGCATTCCCATTATAGTTCATCAGTGTGAGACCACACACAGGCTTGAAACTGTTACACCGACTGGCCATTCTCTCATGACAGCCGTGGATCTAAAGAGGGAAGGCATGGTACCAGGGAAACATCAGTACTCTGGAGCAAACACAAAATGCTAATGAAAACAGAGTTGAAGCAGATCCTCCTTCTGATATCAATGCTAGAGCTAAATTAAGCCCTTTGGAAGAGTTCATGTCTGGTGTAAGCCGTTTGGAGACAACACTGGAGGCAGCCAGCCAGCACTGACAGAGATCGCTGGCCTGTGAGCAGTTCCTGCACATCACCAGGCTCTACTGAACAAGTCCTCTTTCGCAGTGAGTTGCAGGTACTTGAACCTTGTAGATCTCAAAGTCCAGCACAGACTGCAACAGCGCGTGCTGTCGCTGTAAGCCTTGTAGTAACATGCATTTTCTTCTGATATAAATATCTACCAATACAAAACCCAGAACACCTTAATAGAAGCAAGCAGCCAGAGCTCATGCACAAGTCTTTTGTGTTGTCCTCTGAGTTGTCTTTTGAGGGGTTTTCCTTTAGTGAATAAGGCCAGTAAATGGATATGTCAGTAACAGAGGCTCAGATGTCCTTGCCATGCAATTAATTACCAGTCTCATTAACATTAATGGGTGCAAGGCAGTAGCATCACGGGAACAGGTCCTGGTCTGGTCACTTGGGAGCATCCATCAGGTCCATCTGATAGTTTATCTTCAGACTTGTGTGCTCTCTTTCTTCACCTAAGCAACAGTACCTGCAGTGCCCTATTCCCAGACCCTATCCAAAACAAGCAGAAAACTGGGACTCCTGCAGAGGTCTGAAACACAGAGGCTCGGCCAGTTCAAGCTCCTGCAGCTGATGCCTGCTGAGGTCAGCAAAACCCACTGAGTTATTTAATCAGAGGTAGATTGGGCAGGACGCGCCAGCGTTTGAGGCTTTTCTTTGTTGTCTTTTTCCCTGAATGACACACATTCGATGTCCTGCTCGTCTCTGTGTTTAGATCAGGCTCACATCCGCATCACTGCCCCGACTCCTGGAGGTTTAGCTGCTTGTGACTGCCATCCATCCCCCTGTCCCCATGCAGCTGTGTCCTAGCTTCAAGGTTTGCTTCTTTAATTCCTAGCTGATCGTAACATTTTGCCATCAGATACCTGTGCCTGTGAGCAATGTTTCACATCACCATAACCTTTATTTGAAATGTCTGGGTTTGATATTTAACACTTTTGAAAAGGCCTTGCTGAGGCAGAGTGAAGGTGCTCCTCAATCTCACTGGTCTGTGCTTACAGCTCCTGGAGATGAGCAGGGGAGCTGTTTGGGATGGGGTTAGAGCAATTCACACCATCACACTCCATTACCTTGGAGAAGATGTATGGCATCCATACTCACCTACAGCTGGATAGAAGAGGTACAGGGCTTACAGTGTGATAACAATCAGAGTCTTTTGTGGCCATTTCTCAGAACGTTTTAAAGAGAAAGTATTAGTTGAAGTTTGGTATCTTGTCTTCGGTCATCCATTGAGTTAATGATGGGATATAATGTCCCATCACTTGGATCTGCATCAGATATTCACATACGGTTCCTGGTTACGAGGCAAGAGGAGAGCCATCTCACCCAGCTGATGAAGTCCCTCTGTATGTCAAGGCAGTGTGGTTTGTGTCGTGTTGTCTGGTGGTGCGAGGGGACCCTGCAGGGATGCAGGATCCGACCATACCCACATGCAGCCGCCAAGTGAGCCTGCACAGGGCACCTAGCGCTGCCCATCCACGTCACCAGACAGGCTCCGTCCGAGGGGGACGGCTGTGTCACACCGTATCACGCTGTCAGGGCTGCTTGAGACAGCAGCTGCCAGAAATAAAATGTGACAGGCAAACCTGCCTGAGTTAAAACTGGCAATGTGTAAAGATTGAGCTGCTGCTCAAGTACGCTGTTAGAGCTCCAGATACACACACAGGCTCCAGCCCTTGGCCCTGTTCCTATTTATCCAGGATTTGTGTTTCCACACCAGGATGCACTTGTCCGAGATAAGGACCGGCGCCCGTATCCTGCAGTACAGGTCCCCACTAGTGCTCGATACCCACTCGCACATTTTGGATTCCTTAGTTTAGTCTCTCACTTCCGTACTCTTTTAAGCTTCCTCCTTGGTTCTGCAGATTTGATTTAAATATTTATTGACTGAATGACCACAGAGAGGAAAGATTGGAAAGTTTTTCTATTAAAATCTAGTGCTAATACACTCTGAAATGAATATAATTCCTCTAAAATTTCCAGAAGAGCTGAATTCCCTTCCTAGGCCGCAGTTTTTCAGCTTCCACATTGCTGTCCGTACCATGTACCAGCTACAAAAGCAGCTGTTGTTTTTTCCGTCACTCACAAACGCAGACCTCTCCTGCCCTGTTGTATCTAAGGAATGGCATTTAGCTGATAACTGCGAGATACTTGGCATGGAAATTTGGAAAGCTATGCAAAGATGGGGCTTAATTAGATGGTAATTTATTTACTGGGGGGACAAAAAAAAACCCCGAACAACTTTGGATTTATCATCAGATACATCCTGTGAACATCAAACACGAGTGCCATTGCCAAATGCTCCTTTTGGCATGCCAGCGCCATGTGCCTTTCCCCTTCCTGCTTTGTCTTCCACAGGTTGCCGTATCCCGGAATGCGGCACTGAGCTTATTAAAGGCTGAAATTATCCACTGGGTGGTTAAAAAAAAACTAATTCCAGCCACTGAGTGAGATAACTGGTAATTTTGTAAAGTACATTTAGTCAAATAAGATTTTTTGGCAGCCGAATGTTGATGTAGCAGAATGTGCTTTTCTGATTGACATATGCTAACAATACTGCCTCCACAGTCAGGGGGAGGATAATTTACTTTTCATTTCCATTGGAAATGAGGTGAACCAGAATGTGGTAGATTGTTAAATCCCAGCTATGTGGTTTAATTGTTTTGCTCAAAACCATGAATCAAAAGATACCCTGCATCCTCAGTCCTCTCCATCGCCACTTCCAGGAAACCAGCAAAGACAAATCTCCTCCTGAGATAGTTTTCAGCTGCTTTTGGGTTTCTCAGTCATTTCCCCAGGCATGTCCTCAAGGGGTGGCTGGACCAGAGGAGAGTCTCTGCAATGAGAAATCATCCCCAGCGGAAAACAGAAAGGCTGACAGCCGTTTCACAGCGTTTCCCAGCCGGCAGGCAGGCGTGCTGCGGGGAAATGAAGTATGAGAGAAGCTTAGTCAGTCTGGGTGAGGTTTTACCAGCTCACCATCATCCACATTACTTCTCTCCGTTTTAATTGTCCTTCTCATATCCCCAAAGAGGAAGGGGTAGAAATCGCTCCGAGCATCCCAGCTCACTGCTGGAAAGGGCCATGTCTCCGGAGCCGTGGCACTGACAGAGACCAAGAATTTGGCTCTGCTGTCACCTCATTTATCAGACAAAGAGGGAGCATCTCTGGTCTCTGCCACAAAACCTCTGTCATAATCCAGAGCTAAAATTGTCCCTAAATCTCACCTACCCCCCACATCCACTCCAGGAGTCTTGCTCCGGGCAGGGGATCCCGGCTGCTGCTTCGCGGGATGCACCGGTGTGGTGCATCACACCGTGCTGCTGCTGCGACCGGCATTTCACACTGCGTTTATTTTGTGGAACTTTATTAACTTACTTAGGAAAAAAGTCCAACTTGTGGGAAAACACAAGACACAAGTTCAAAAATCTTTTATGATCTCAGTAAAGGAACATTTTCTCATCAAAGCTCTTTCAATGAAAATATTAATAATAGTTCTGGTTCTTGGCTTTTTTATTATAAATACTTCCAGTGGAGGTGTTTAACTTGCTACTGTATCTCCAGGAAGAGACTTTAGCCTAATTTTTTTACTTTTAGCCACTTAAGTGCTCCAAGACCTCGTAACGCATCTATGAACACTCCTTAACAGTTCTGTACCCCTCAAAGCCGTGCACGGATGGACCATGGGGACAGTCAGCTGCAGGTTGAGTTTTGCTGGGAGCGAAGGTGACCTGTAAATGCCTGTAACGTCATATTTCCCCTCCTCCCCTTCAAATGCCTATGAGACAAACGTCTGGGCTTGTAGGAGGGATGGAAAACCTATCTTCGTCCAAAGTGGACTGTGAGTCTGTGCTCCTCCAGAAGTCATTTTGGAGCACAAATGACTAAACCTTCACAACATTTCTGATTTACAGGACTCATTTAAGCCCTCTGGGGAGTTCCTCCGTGAAGTTGTATGGTCATCTCCTCCATCACCGTTGTGAACGAGCTGATGTCCGCTTTTAGTGGTAACCCAGGGAAACCACGGCAGGCAAATAATTTGAGGGACGACTTGGCAAAAGCAAATCACATCAGCATGAAGCTCAGCAGAGCCAGGGGAGCAGTTTGCTGTAGAAAAGATTTAGGAAGAGTCACAAACCCAAGCACTGGCTTCTGCTTTTGTGTCACTTCATTTTGCTGGTCCCTTCCCTCATGTCTCTCCCTCAGTCCTGTTTGGAAGGAAGAAGAAAACTCTCATTATGCCAAATTCTCTAGTCTCATGCAAAGTCTGAATTTTGTTGAGCTGACCAAGAGAGGCTGATAATTGGTTATTTTTTTTCCCTTTTCCCCAGAACTGTGACTTAATTTCCATAAATTTCCATTTTTCTTCTCATGAGCTTATGAAGTCACATCCCCAGCTTTGCTCTGTCTTCTGTGTCCTGCAAAACCCTGCGTATTTCAGCTGGGATTAAAATCACCTTTGGCAACAGGGGGCTAAGAGAAAGCTGGGATGAAAAGTGCGGCATCGTTAGAGAGCCAGGGAGGCTCGGAGCCTGGGCAGGGCAGGGCCCCCACGGCCCCCAGGTCGGGGCCAGGAAGATCAGTGTCACCACCTCGGCGTCGTACCTCTGAGGACTGGCTGGGTCAGAGCGGGGGTCACCGCCATGTCTTTGCATCCCTCGGGTGATGGGATATCTCAGGCATGCCTTCATGGGGACAGGGTCTAGAGATTTCTGCTGGGAGCTCACCCTCAGAAGACATCCATGTCATCACCGTCCTGCGCAGCGCAGGCAGAGAAGAGTGATTCGGGTCTCTGAGTGTTACTGCTCAGGCAGTGCTGGAAGGGAAGGGTGCTGTTCTGCACGAGACGAAACACAATTTGGTCCTGAGGAGTAATCCCATCCCACAGATGCTGCCAGCCTGGTGTTTGAATGGCTTTCAGGACTGCACTGATTACAGGAGCGACAGCAGCATGGAAGTGGGTTAGTGTTTCATTCTCTCCTGCCAGTGGCAAACATCTAAGTATTGGATTTTCTTTTTTTTTGTTTGTTTGTTTGTTAATGAGGATTTAGCACACAGCCACAGCGCTTGTGGTGTTGGGTTTTTTTACACTAGAGAGCAGCCAGTGCTAAGCCTTTCCATGCACAGCTCTGTGCTCCTGCCCTGTGCTCATGCCGCACGTCACTGCCCGTCACGGTGCTGAGCAGAACCCTCGGATCTGGTGGGTTTACACTGATGCAAACACACCAGCTTTAATGGAGAGGAGAATCAAACGGAACCACACTTGGTGACAGCAGAGATGTGGCCAGACCACTCTGCTTCTGCATGCAAACAGCCCCGAATACAGAATCAGTATAGATCCAGTATCACATAAGCTGTCCTTTCCGTGGTGAGCCAACATAAAGCCCGAGACTTTCAGGTCAAAAATGAACCTGGACACTGTCTAATTCCTCCTTCCCTGGGCCAAAGCAATCTGTAAAGGTATATAAGGACTCAAAGGGTCCCACTGAGAGCCATAACCACCTTAGTCCCACTGAAGTTAGGAGTTTCGGTGCTGTAAAAAATCCCATTAAACACCTATACAAGTCTTCCTGCTCCTGAAGACCTTTGAATGTGTCATCCTGGGATCCCAGACCAGGGAGGTGGTCTGGGAAGCAGGTGGGAAGCAGGTGGGAAACCTTCCACTGGCTTTGAAGAGATGTTTGAGGCATCAGCTCCCGCAGCGTGCAGAGTGATCTGGGAATGAATTGTTGTTGCCCTGACCGGCACAGTGTGCTGGGGTCTAGACTCGCACAATCCAGCAAGCAGCTCGTCAGAAAAAACACTGAATACAAGGAGTTTGCAGGAGGAGGATTTGCTTTTCCAGCCTTTATTGTCCTCGAGAGTTTGTGTTTGCAAATAATTCTTTCAACAAATTAAAACCTTCTGTCTCTGGGGAAAATATTGATTTTTTTTTTAACTATATGAGAGTTTTGGTACAAATCAAGACATGAAAAAAAGTCTTTAAATATAGCCTTTCATAGAAAGCATGCAATTTTCACACTTTTACTATAACAATTCATAAAAGAGAAAGTCAATGCTATTCTAGACAATTTCCCAAGCTCTTTAAAGACTTCACAATACAATTATGGAATGAATCAAGGCTTTAAATAAAGCTCAGAAAAGACTTTTTGAGTTCTGCACAATTAAATTAGGCAAGACTAATTCATAGCTAGGGCAAAGGTTTTGAATGCAAGCCAATAAACTCTGAAGCGCAGATGACAGAGCGAAGCATTTCCAGAGTTAAGTGTTTCCTTTTGCTGATGTGCAAACACTGTTCAGCGGTAGGAAAGAAAGACATTCAGCAACTAAAGCCATAGAAATAGGAGTGGGAACTACAAGGCTCGTTTCTTAGTCTGATCCGGTAAGTCTGAGCAAATGATTTCACCCTTGTGCACCAACGCAGCCCAGCTGCATCGTGAAGGTTAAATAAATGAAGCAGGTTCTTTACAAGCAGAAATTACTCTCTCAGTGAAACTGTGTCATTTTGTACCAGCAAAGAACTTGGTCCCTATTGCTTAATGATCTTTCTTTGTGTCTTGAGGTGACTCCAAAAGATAACTCTTCTTTATATGCAGAAGGCTGTGAGATGTGTTATTTTTCTGAAGCTTAGAAAACTTCCACATATTTAACAAAATGGGCCATTAACAGCTTGTAATGGTGGGGTATATCTAGGAATTCCCTCAGTCTGCAGAGGAGCTCTATTATTATTATTACCAGCATAAATGGGAGATGACGTTCCCACCATGTGGGATGCGAGAAACAAAACCCAGCTGGTGCTTTTGCTGAACGCGTTGAGCTCTGGAGCATAAAGCTGTATAGAGACTTGATCCATCTAAAGAAAACTTTGGCAACAACAACACTGCCTGTCTTCACCAAAAGAGGAGTTCCATCTTTCTCAAATTTATGAACAAGGATACTTAAGTGCTTCTGATTGCCAGTGCACCTGCTTCCCATATGCTTATGTCCTTGTTATTTCTTTCTTTTATGGATCCCCTGTAGCATCCTGGGGCGTGGTTGGATTCTTTCTCCATCTTTCCATTCATCCCTGGCATTTTTCAGTCCGTACAAAGCAAAGAGACCACACATCTGCATGAGATACCGGGTGTACAGCAAATGCTTGGAGACTGAGGTGATGGTGCTGCGTGGGTGGGTGGAGAGGAGATGTGTCCCTCCGAGCAGAGGGAGCACCCGTTTGTAGATGAAGCTCTCCTGGTTTTGCAGGCTGCAGAGGGACGTGGGGTTGGCTTGGAGCGCAGGATTGCTTCTGTGTTTTAGAGCACCGAGGTGCAAGTCGTGGCTATCTGGGGAAGGAGTTAGAACGCCTTGTAACCCTGCCACAGGGCAAAGTTCCCTGTCGGTTTTAGTAGTTTCGTCTTTTTGTCATTTTATCACCTTTAATAAAATTCCTTCCACGGTGATTTGTGAGTTTAACTCTTGTTAATATTTTGACATTTTAAAAATTTAAGGGGCTTTTGATTTGTCGCACACTCATCTCAGAGAGGTGCTGAGCCTCTCCTGAGCCATAGAGCGGGGAGGACGAGCCCCGCCGGCACCCAGCCCCTCCGTGCTGCAGGGGGGTTAGCACGGCCGCTCACCACCCCACCGCAGCAGCCTTGACACAAACATCCGGGCAAATCCCGCACATGCCTCTGTTTCCCCAGGCTGCCATTTGCTAAGCTCAGCTCCAGCAGAGTTTCTAGTCAGCACAGAAGGTTCTCATAAAGCCTTCCGGCTTTTATTTGACACGAACAGTGACTTCCACTTGATTCAATCACTGCTTAATTTGATCCTCCATTTAATTTTATCAAAACCGTAGTAATCAAATAATTTGTACTAAAAACATTACAACTTCCACTTGTTTATTCCAATCAATTTTAATCCTTTAAGGCACAAGGTTTATTGGATAATTTGATTATGAAATAACAAAATGCTGTCATTAAATATAAAAGGAAAGGACAGAGCACAAAAAAGTAAGTTAAAAAGATCCCAAGGAGTGCTCATAATAGAGAAAAATGACAATAACGTACTGTTATTTAGAAGTCACGTTATGCGGAATGAAAGCTAAGAAGCATCCTGCTGTTTGTGAGATGAGATCAATGGCATGTTTCAGTCGAGACATTTCTGGCAATGAACTGCACTGAAAAGGGGAAGACAACGTAATTGGATGTGAATGAATTTGCCTTTTCTGAGTGTTGACCCATGTGAATGAACGTATGTCCGTGATGGGTGAGTTTTCCCTCTCTGCAATAAGCCTTCAAAAGCCAAAGCCAAGAGAGTAAGCAGAGGGACAAGATTTCCACTGCAGGCTGTTTCTCTATTGCTGTGACAAATAGAACACAACCTCCTGCTCCACTGATCCTTCTCATCCCTTGACTGTGCCATATCTCTCCCCTCCAGGTCAACACTTTCATCTCCTTCGTGTTCCCCATGGTCGTCATTTCTGTGCTCAACACCATCATCGCCAACCAGCTCATGGTCATGTTCAAGCAGGCTGCCCAGGAAAACCAGGTCTGCACCATCGGCGGGCAGCAGACGATGCTCAGCATGTCCATGGAGCCCAGCCGCGTGCAAGCCTTGAAGCACGGCGTGAGGGTCCTACGTAAGTATACACGTATCTTGGCACGGAACGGGCTAGAGGTGTCGAAGTAATTACGATTTGAAGAGTGATAGGTTGAAATTGGTAAATGCTTTCACCCAACACATACTTTAAATTAAAAGTAGCTCTTTTTGGAAATCTGAATTGCCCCCAAATGCTTTGACATTTGGACAAATTGTCCAGTTCTTGTCTCAAAGCCCCAAACTTTGAAAAATAAATTTGTTTGTTCTCTTGGTCTCTTTCCTTCTTTATCTATTTCTTGCTGAGTCACCAAGAGTTTTCTAGGGAATTTTATCTTCTATTTTCCACTATTTTCTTTTTCTCCCAGAAAGATCGTATCAAGAAAAGAAGCTAGAGAGAGATTTAAGTTTTATTTAATTAATTGTGCTCAGTGGGGGAGAAGTTGAGGGGAAAAAAATCCAATTTAAGGAAAAAAATCTATTTCATGTTCTATGAAACAGAAACAACTTGACAACATCAAGCTTTCCTCTTTGTTTTTCTGGCCGGCTCCAGCCTGAACACCTCTTTCAGCTGGTGCTGGTTTTAGGCTTTGAGTGTGACCAGGGGACTGATGTAGTTTTAAAACCAAACTTACTCTGTGGGGTTGGGTTTGAAGGGATCAGCTAGAGCGGACATACAACAGGATATGCAGCCCCACTGGCATTGCCCATGGTAAATTAGATGTGCAAATTCCTCTCAGCTGTTTCAAGCAGACACTTTGGAAGCCTGCTGTTGGCGGCTTTCCTTCCCCTGCTCCCAAGGTAAAGGCAGGAGCTGCTCTGAAGGTGTTCTCTGCTTCATTGAAGGGGTGTGGAAAATCAGTGTTCCCCTGAAGATACATGCATAGGAGAAAAGAGATTCTCGCAATCAATCACAGCTTTAATTCAGATTTCAATTTTCCTCTCTCTGTTAGAAAAATATTGGCCAAATGACTCAGATTAAAAAAAAAATATATATCAATTCAGACTCTTTCTAATGTTTCTCCTCTTCAAAACTTTGATAATAGCAAAACTGATTTGACAGCAAAACATTCCTCATGTAATCCCATACACCTGATGTTTTATAACATCCCAGAAATAATTCCACTGCACACTTGAAAACCTGAAGTGAGACAGTGGCAGAGGTGATCGCTGTGCTGTCTACGGTGGGAGCATTCCCCTAGTCCCCCTTTGCACATAACATCTCCCCAGTCAAGTGTTCAGCTCTGGGGTAGGGTGACTCCAATTTATCTCCTTTCCTGGGGGCCAAATGTCTCACTAGAAACTCAGCAGGGCTCCCAAGGGATGGGTGTGCACCCTTCTGTGAGTTGCACTTTACCTTCTCCCAGCAGATATTGCACCCAGTATTTTACAGACTCTGACCCAGCTAATCACAATATATAAAAAAAAAGACATTTTTTCCCCCAAGCCAAATTAGTATGCAGCAGATTTTTATTTTTTTTTAATACTACTTCTTGTATAGAATCATAAAATAGTTTGGGTTGGAAGGGACCTTTAAAGGTCATCTAGTCCAAACCCCCTACAATAAGTAGGGACATCTTCAACTAGATCAGGTTGCTCAGAGCCCCATCCAATATGATTTTAACTAAATTTTGCATCCCTTTGAGGGCTGGCTATCTAAACAGATTTCAGTCAAATTCCCAAGCCCTGCTTTAGAAAATACCTTCATCTATATTTCACATGCAATAAAGGGTTCATGTTTGTACATGCAGTGTCTCAAACAACACTGACAGATCTGTGAGCACAAGTGGCCATTTATGAACTGCTCAGGTGGGTATTCATAACTTCATGGAGAAACTAGACACAACTGTGTTCTCCATGGATGGAGACAGAAAGAGATTAATTTATATTTTTTTTTCTATTCTTCCAAACAACCATATTTAGGATAATCACAAATAATCCTTTTCTTTTGCCTTTGCTTGTTGATATGTAAAGCTAAAAACCAGACCTGCTCACAAAGACTCTTTGAAAAAGCAAAACTAGCCCATCATTTTAATGATTCGGTCAACAGCAACTTAAGCCTTGCATATATCACTTTATTCCTTTTCTTTTTCTGCAGAGCTTTGGTTCAGACAAAGGTTAATAAAAGATTCTGCACCCAGGAATTGAACTGTACTGCAAAATACTGGATGGCTTAATTAAATAAGCTGAGGAAAAGACCAAGGAATCTGGTAGCTTAAACTGACAGATGATAAAGCAAAGGCTGTTCAAAAATAGTACCCCAAAAAAATCTAATAAAGTCTGCCAGTACTGTTATTAAACTGTGAGAGTCCTCATGCACATTAGCCAGTGAGAGTTTGTTAGCACAAAGCTTTCTGACTGGTGCTTTTCATGGCAAAGCTCTTGGTAGCCGAAGTGCTTTGGCCAAGACCATATTTTCCATAAGGAAGGAAATCTTGGCCCTAGAGAAGCCACCAAAAACCTCCGTAAGATTTCTCTCCAGATTTTTCCAGCTGTTTTTCACGAGGGATATATCCCACACAGAGCGCTATGTCCATGCTATACACAAGCCATCATGTGCACCCTGGCTTTGACCACTGAGAAAAAGGAGAGAAAAACCCAGAAGACATTAAAATTCCTGTAATTATCTTGTCAGACTGCGGTTATCTACTGTCTCTGCACCCCAGTTAACCAGCATCCACCCGGGGATAAGAAGTGAGCCTTGCTTTGGCACTGAGCCTGCCAGGATGGGGCCATGCAGGTCCCTCGGTTCCCTGCTATCTTCTCCTGTTTCTTAACGCTTCTGCCTCCTGCCATTAAGCGAGAAGCTGCCTTTTCTCACTTGCACTACAACATCTCACACCTCTCTCTCACCTTTTAGTATTGTATACTCTTTTAACATCAAGAAGAGAGAGCTCTTCATGAATAATAAGAGAAAGACCTAAATTTACACCTACCGTTTCCTGGGCATTGCTCGGTGGTGGTGGAAGAGCATCCCTCATCAACAGGTCCACGTTTCCTCCAATGCACTGAAAAACAGCCCTTCTTTCTCTGAACAATAAGCTTAATTTTCTTCTTCTTCTTCTCCAGGCAAATTTTTGCTTTTGTTATGTATTGCAAAAGCTGAGGAAACTTAGCAAAAGCCAGGGCTTCAGTCTGGAGCCTGAAAGGGTGCAGGAGTGGGGCAGATGTGGCACCGCGGGGCCCCGTGGCAGCAATGCCCAGATGTTATGTGCATCTCCGCAGTGCCGCCCTGGCAGCAGGGCTGAGCTCCCTTCCCTGCTGGCAGGCGATGAAGGAGCAGCCACTTGCTCCTCTTCTGGAGTGAGGAAGATCCAGCAAATAAGAAATCCACTGTCAGTATTGTCCGTAATTCACCACATCATGCAGAAAGGCTTTTTTTATCCAGCAAGTGTGAGTGAAATCCTGCTTCATTTCATTTTTCAGATGCACTTGATTACTGGAGGTGCTTGATTCACATTTACTTTTGTCACTTGTTTCTCACAACTCCTTTTTTTTTTTTTTTTTAATAAACCAGGCCTCTGAGCTGTCTGAAAAGCAGCAAAAAGAAACAAGCATGCACATGATTTATCCTGGGATCCATGGCAGCCAAAACCATGTACACAGTCTAGGTTACTTTATGGAAGAGGATGGGAAAAGAAAAATGACACTTGTCCACACTAATCAAACTGTTGGCACAAAATCAGAGCTTCATGGGGGTCAGAGTATTTTCCATTTCCAAAAGTGAACTTTGGCCTGAAGTACAGAGAGCTTGATTTTGTTTTAAGAGTGAAATGTTTCAGAACTCGTAAAACTAGTGCTCAGAAAAGAAATTTCTGCAGTTCATGGTGTGCAGAGCTGTTGGATGAGATCAGAGCAGCAAACACTTTCCTTCCTTCCTCCAGATCTACTGAGATTATGTATTTATTTACATTGAAATATGAGCTAAAAGTGGTCAGGCTAGCAGCTTCATTCAAAACATCCACAATATCATTTTCCTCCTCTTTGGTAGCATTTATGTATTTTCTTGGCTCTGTCTGAAAATGGTCATGTAAAAAATAATTAGGGAGATCAGGATCAAGGAATGTCAGCCCTGCTGCCTGGGAGCCACCTCATTAATTCATTAAGTATGTGATTTCTGATTGTAATTCCGTCTCTGCTGTCAGCGTTCACCAGGTGTGAGAATCCAAACTCAGAGAGCTCGAGGCGCTGGCAGCTTCCCAGCTCTTTTGTGAGGATAACAGGGCAACGTCTGCACCAGTGCTGCCTCTAAAAATACCTCCCGCCAAGAGATTTCATACCCTCCTTCATCCATCCAATATTCCTTCCATTTCTCCAATTAGAAACCACCTCCAATTTTTGTTATTATCCCTTGGCTATACGGTAGCGCTGGGAAGCTGAGTCTCTTGGGCGCTGTGTGATGCTTTGTGGAAGGGTGAATATTCTCTGATTGCACAGCCTGATACACCAATCATTTGATAACATCCTAAACAAATCTTAAGTATGCATACATCCTGCAGAATAAGCAGCCTTCAGCAGGCAAAACCTCACGTACACTGCCCAGACCATCGCATACTGTATCCAGATGTAGAGAGCCAATATAAACCTTCCCCACCTCAGTCTCACATTTCCAAACAGCTGCTCAAAAATCAGGGCATATTTAGCTTGGCTCAGGCTGAAAGCACTGTTTGGCCAGCATGTCTTCTCAAAAGGGGACAGGTTTGTGACTAATCGTCCCCACGAGTCCAGCAGCCTGCAGCCCATCCTCCTCCGAGCAGCCCTCCACACCTCCCCGACTGCCCGTCGGATCGGTTCCCACGCGCGTGGAAGGAAGGAGTTACGGAATGGCAGCGCTGAGCTCTCCTCACGATGTTGAGACAAATTGACGGGCACCAAGGGGAAGCTTTGTGCGTCCCTGGGTGGATGTTGGTTAAGCCTATTAAAGTGTGATCAGTTCCAGGTAGCATTTGCTCCGTTACAGAAGCTGCTTAGTGAAAGTAATTATAAAGCACTTAGAGAGGTTTAGCCAATTAAAAGAATATCCTTCAGTCTCCCACAGCCGGCTGGCTGATGCCTCAGTAAGATGATTTTTAGGACATGAAGTCAAACAACATTTTTTTACTGAATGTCTAAGAATTTTAAAATTATGATTTCAGGGTCTCTAGTTTCTTCAAGACTAGAGAAATGCCAATTATTAATGAAGTATCAATGCAGCCTACATTTAATTAATTTATGCATGAATAATTCCCCTTCTGAACAAATGTTTTGAAGAGTTCATTCATTTCTCTGCACCAATGTTCCAAGTCAGAGCTATCCCTTCGAGGAGGAAAAAATTGCTCTGAGATTTAGTGTAACCATCCCGCAAACAGGAATAACAAATAGCAAATACTTAGCAGCCACAATACACAGAAGAGAACCACTCTGAAAATCTGCTCCTTAAACAGTTGTATTTTGTAATTCCTATATTCTAAGGAAGTCAGATTTGTCCGTGAATCATTTCTTTTGCAAGAAAAGAAACTAAATTCCTGACAGTTTGCATCTCTAATAAAAAGTCTGAACAACTCCAAGTGGAGTTCAGCAAAACCCCTGTGACATTAAGCGTGAGTGGAAGCTGAGTTTAACAGCTGAAGTGTCACACTGAAATTTGGGAGGATAAATTAGCTATATAACAGTTGTATATATTTCCCAGAGATGTTTGTACGTGCAGGTTTACTTTACAGCCTGCCAAGTGACATAAAGAGCAGTATCGGAGCGCTCTATAAACACTCTCTGAGGAGCAGAAAGGGACCACGGCTGCACCTCTCGGGACAGGGAGACTTTTTTTCCCTCTCCCAAGACGTGTCCCTTTGCTGGCACTGCAGCTCAGCCTGCTGAGGCTTTTCCACTGGGATTCAGGCTCTCATGGTAGCATCTATGAAGACAACTCCAGGGCTGGTCATGGCCAGCAAGCAGATTTTCCAGGTGTTAAACCCTGTCCATATGAGTGTTTAAAAAGCTAGATGATGTGTTTTTAAACATAAAGTCTGGCCAGGGTCTTAGTCACTGCAGAAGCATGCAGTAAATATAGCCCCAGGGTCCCTCTGCAGCAGAAACCATTTGTGGAGGAACAAAGGACATGTGAAACTCAAAACTGTAGAGGAAAGAAGAAAGGGGCTGCAGATGATGCCAGTTTGCGTTATACTTGATCTTACTGAACAGAAAGAGTCTTGAACCTGGTGAGGAGAAGGCAGGAGCCCTTTTCAATCCTTCAAAGGGGAAATTTTCTCCCTTCTTCCTTCTCCAAAAACCCGAACATCCCTTGGGGGAATGGCACAAACGTAATTTAAATGGAATCAAGCAACTTATTTCTTTTCCCCAAAATTAATTAGAAAGAAGCTGGAGAAGACACCCTGGTTTGCATTGTATCATCAAGGACGTGCTGCTTGGACCCTGTTCTTGGGATAGCTTTTAACCTTCATTTTCTGCCTTGCTCTTTATGGATGAAACTGCCGCCAGTGGACAATTTAATCACCAGCATGAGCAGGGGCAGGAATTCACATACTTTTTCAAATCTGTCAGTTGAAGCCATTGAAAATCAGGACTGGAGAGTATAGTCTGAGTAAAATACATTGGGTTTGCATGCCAAAAGGTTTTTCTATTCTCTTTGCTGTCTTGCTGCCATTAACAAAGAAGTATTAAGGGGAACATGGCTCCTTTCAAGCAAGGTAGCATCTTCTACCCCTTAATCTGAAAAAGAGACAATCCTCCCTCAGTAGGAAAAAAAAAAGGAAAATGATACAGAAAGATAAAAAGCAGATCTCTGGCTGCTGGGAATGGAAATAAAAGAGTCAAATCTAATGTTTACACTGCTCAGAAACATGTGCAAGAGCACAGGGGGATTGTATCCAGCAAATGCTGCGTGTTTTCAGTGGAGCTGAGGGCTCCCCAGGCCCATCGCTATTCCCAGTTTCTCCTTCTTTGCTCTCCTGAGCACCACTGGTGCGTACTTGTGGTCTCCAACTTCTGCTGATTGGTATCGACTTTTATGGAAATCCTTTCTTCTGCAGCCTTCAGACCCAAATACCAGCATAACCAGTTTTAATTTTACTAGGCTCACACCCACCTTCACAGCTCCTGTGAGCCCTAGTTTGGGGCCCTCTGGTATAAATATTGCCTACGACCTGTCAGGTAGTGCATCGTGTTAATGCAAACAGCACCTCAAGGTTGAACAAGTCAGTGCCAGCGACATCTACACTTGGACCAGATTTTACCATCTCCTACATCAAAAGACATGGTGACACTTGCTCCATTTTGTGAGAGGTTCTCTTGACCAAATAAGTATATAAAACTCAGGAGCTTTGAATACAGAAGGACTGTTTCTCCAGAAATCAGCATTAATGCAAATCCCTGACATGAGCCCCATAACACTGTCTTATATTAGTACCAGCTGAGGTGAGCATTCCTTGGGCAGCGTTGGAGACACACAGCTGCTGATGAGCCAAAATGCAGAAAGGCTGAGAGATGTTGTTCAGGTGGGTTGGTACAGACCCAAACAGCTCCTGCCTTTGCCCAGAAATTACTACATGCTGTTCCCCAGCTGTATGCATTTCAGCTCCCCTTGAAATGCAGAGAAAAAGAAATAAATTGTCCAAAACCATCTGAACAAAACTACCAAGGAAGGCTGGATCTGAGCTTCTCTGGAGGCCTTAGCAACAGCAGAGGTGGTTGAAAGAGGGAGCAGCATCACTTTTCTCCTTCTGCTGGAGAGAAAGGAGGACAGGATGGAGGGATACCCTCGCCGAGGGCCACCCCAGAGCCACAGGGCTGCGACTCAGCACAGCCTCGGAGGGGATGGGACATAAGGTGATGAGGAAAACACCATCCAAGTGCTTTGTAGTGCAGCAGATCCCTGGGGTCCCACGTGAGTTGGCAGCAGCAGCACATTACCCATCGCTGTCCCAGTGCTCTGAGTCATGCTGAGCCCCAGGTGGCCCCAGAAGAGAGACAGGGCTGGAAATCCCTCCCAAGCACGGCTCCCGTGCTCAGTCAAACCAGCCATCGAGCACTCACCATGGTCTTTTTGCACATGGTATATTGCTCCATGTTCATGCTAACCCAACGTGAGTTTTTCAAGACGTTGGCCCTGGAGAAGGGCTGTCTCCCAGCTTCAGTCACAGGATACACACAAGGTAAAATAAAATAGTCAGTGCAATCTAATATAATTTAGCTTCCAGGATTGCTTCCACATCCAGTTTAGTCTGAAAATCAAGACTGGCACAGTTTAAATCTTCTTTTACATGATGAAAAAGATGTCACTCAAAATTTATGTTTCCCTCTGCAGGACTTCCTGCGTGATAAACAAACAAGGACTCATCTTCCACCACTCCTCCTTCCTCTCTCCCCTCCTTCCTTGGAATGCAGTTCAAATGAGCTGAGAATAGAGCCATTATAAGACAAAATGGAAAGCCACAGGATGCAATAATTCAGGTTTTAATACAGATTTAAACTGGGAGTTTAATTTAGAAGGGAAATGAAGACGCAGCTCGGTGGAAGGATCATTCCCCAGCATCCCCAACACACCAGGGTTGGCTTGCTCGGGTCCCCTCTCCACTCCCCAGCCCTGGGTGGATCTGCAGGTTTGGCACCTTGTTTGCTCAAATGTGAGAAATGTCAGAAGTTCATGGAGTGGCCCTGCTCCTGTTAAAACCACATGGAATTGATTAGAAGTGAGGGATGGGTCTGGTTTATTTTTAGTTCAAAAAACAGAAGCAGGAAATCTCCAACCTCACAAACACCATTCTGGACAGTCACCCCCACCACGCATTGGGTCAAATCCTTCCCCTGCAGCGTTCAGCTCCAGCAGGCTGACCTGCTCCACCTTACTTCATCAAAGAAACCCATGTGTCAAGACTTTGATGATGAAGAAGATGTCCTAGGAACTGATAATAATAAGAAAAAAACATTTTGGCAGTCACTTTGCCCAGCATTTGTTTTACAACTCATCCGTTTCGATAAGCATGTACTTGGGGAGGCACAAGATGGTAGCAAAAGGCACCAGGTGTCTGGGAGAAAGGGACACTTGCGTTCTGTATCAGACAAAAGTTCACACCTTCCCGCATTTCATATTCATCCCTGGGGAGGGGACCCAGCAGGGCAGGATTGCCACTCTAGATCTGCCTGATCCCTTGTACGATAAAATTGAAACATACGGATTAAGGGTGACAAATGCAGGTCAGGGTCTCCTAATCCGTGCGGCAGAGGCTGGTGGCACAGAACCACATAGTGTGCTACCCAGCTGGGATTTCAAAATCAGACCATAAGTGTCTCCAATGCACTTAGCTATGTGTTTAATAGAGTTTTAATTGCAGAGTGATTGCATGTGTTATTACAGAATTACCACAGATTACTTAATTGACTATTTGTTTGCTGAGGTTAAGCAGATATTTCTCTCAATATGTGTTTTTGCTGCTATAGATCTCTGCCTCCATATTATTTGGCACAGCGTTGTCTGAGCAGCAGAAGCAGAGATCCTTTACCAGGAGAAAAACACTTTCATTTAACATGTTGGTAAATTTAACTGGCAGATGTGTGAAACTCTTAAAATTTGCTTTAGAAAGAATCCAAATCCTGCCATTCTTAAAGAGCTGCGTGCAGGGGTAAACAGCTGGGAAGTGCCAGTGCATGGAGGTTTCTGCAAAAATTATGATGTGCCTGAATGAACTTGTGCTGGGAGCCATTTGGGAAGCTGCTTTCACAGCCCGAAAATCCGGCTAATCCTGTACAGGCACTGGGAAAGCCGATGGCCTGGAGCTGTGAAGTTGGCTTGTTACCGTTGGCCCAAGGCTGATGGATGGAGGGGGAGAGGCTGGAGGGTATGACTTCTCCTGTGTTCCTGGGAGGGATCTCCTGGGGAGTCATGGGTGGACTGCTCCATCCAGGGCAAACCAAAGGTCCATCCAACAGAGAAATTAATTTCTGGAGGTGGCCAAAAGGTGGTCAGAAATGTGAAAGAACAAGGCGGGCATCCAGCACTCCCTCCCAGCTTCCCAGTGGACCTCCCCACTTCTCCTGTGCCACATGTCATCTAGGGGTTGTCCCCATCAAAGTCCCATCAAAGCTCTGCAGGGCAGGATCAGATGCAGGTCAAAGTCATTCACTTGATGGTGTCTGAAGAGCTGCAGGCTGTCTAGTGATGAATTACATCTGTGATCACAATGACCATATAGCAGCCAAAAAAATTCAGATTGAAATCATGAATTCACTTGGACAAGAGAACAAAACCAGACCCTCTAGCCTTCTTTCCAAAACATGTCCCTTCAGTTGCCTAAAACTTTATTGAATAAATGGCTTGTGCAGCATTCCTGGAAGATGCTCTCGTACATCATGCAGGCTGATGCTAAAAGAATATAACCATTGCCATTGTTAGTTATGTGTTTAATAAGAGAGATAGCACGTGGAATTGAAGGCTGTGAATACGGACCTGCACACCAGTAATTATTTAATTTCTGTACAAATTAGGCAGTGACTCTGGTAGTGAAGACACCCACGAAAACAGGGCACAGACCCGTCCCTCCCCACTCTGCTACTGAAGCCTCCCCTGTGACTCGTGGCTGAGTACCGGTGATGGGGAGGTGCAACCACAGCCAGACCTGCTCCTCCTCGACTGCGTTTTTCAAGGGAAACACATCTTCTCCATGTCTCCACTATGAGCTACGGCATAGTCCTTGTGGGAAGACAGTGCCTGGGTTTGGGACACATCCACATAAATATTTTCAATCCCAAGGCAGAAGGAAAAGCAGCCTTTGCCTCCATGTGCCAAATCCGCATTGCATTGGTGGTGTGTAGCTCTGTAAGAGAGCTTTGCTGCTTCCTCGCCCTTTACAGGTCACATAAAGGACAAGAGTGATGCGGCCCTTATTCTCTGTAGAGCAAATTTGGGATAAAATATTAACATAATTATTTTATTTAGCCTTGATTTTCTTCTTGTCTTTTATTGTGTTATGTTTTAACTGAGATTTCTTTATTTCCTGCTAGGATTCTGCCAGAATCTTGTCATTTCATAGAGAGGTTGAAATGCATATTACAAAAGGAAACAAATCTTTCCCTTGATTGCCTACTATATCTACTTTTTAATCTAGATTGACAAATGCACTCTATCAACAGCACTTTAATCCCTCAGAGTTGTCGCATTTTATTTTCCCTTGTTTGATGTCCCTCGGCTAGAATCTGGAAAGGGGGAAAAAAAAAAATATCGTCTTTCTCTGCTTACCCTTTAATTAATCATTTTTATTATGGCAATGTCCAGACCCAAACATCTTGTAATCACTGTCTCAGGTATTGCACAAACGTAGAACAAAAGGACGAGCCTTGCCACCAGAAAGCAGCTCCTGAGGCTGTTTAATGATCCCCAGCACCATGGGGACTGCGGCCAGTGGCTCCATGTAACAAACTAATGGGATTATAGTGTCCCTGGCTCCCTGTCTACCTGGATGAAAAGCATACACTGTGTCTGTGCGTACTTTGGACAAAATACCCAGTGCCACAAGGGCATGAAACGCAAGGACCAATGCAAATACCTTTTTATTTAAGCCAGTGTCTGAACTGGGCATCAGCAATCCTTGATCTGTAGCGTACCTTCTTGTGTTCATAATGTCACTGCCCCCGTGCTTATTGCTATTTTCTATTATTTCTATTAAGCTTGTTTTTACAGACATTTGCAGGCTCGTTGTCCCTCAGGATTATTCTTTGCACAACGCCAATGGAAGAACAAAGCGGGGCTTTAGGAAAACAGTTTACAGCAATAAACACCACACAGACAAGTCACTTTTTCACCCCCGATGAAGAATTGCTCATTAAAAGTAATGGTCTTTTTTCATACCTTGCAGGTGCTGTGGTGATTGCCTTCGTGGTCTGTTGGCTCCCTTATCACATACGGCGTCTCATGTTCTGCTACGTCCCCTCCAGTCACTGGACAGAGTGAGTCACAACACGGGGGACGAGCTCCCCCCATGCCGGGACGGGGTTGGGGTGAGGCTGGAGCCGGGGCACCCGCAGACTGGGGAGTGGTGGTGGGCATCTGGGAGCAAAGGCGTTCTCCACACAAGGGGTTAAAGCCTCAACCTCCTAATTATTGTTTTGGTTTTTCTTTTGAATTTCTTACCGTGTTTGCCAGCCAAATTGAGGGTCCTGGTTTTATCATCTGAATTCCCCAGGTGTGGGTGAAGGAAACATTAGCTTGAACCGAAACGCATCGTCAGCCCCTCCTCCCATGGCTGCGACCACAGACTCGACCTCGTTAACAACCGCGATGGATATTCACCTCTGATGGTCCTTAATGAAATGGCATTTGGACAGGAGAGTTTTATACATCCAAAGTGCATTGCTGTCTCTGTGGCGGAGATATCGATCACCAGCCCTAAGACGGAGCAGCTCCTGTCAACACGCAATTTAGCTCCACGCTGCCGCATTTCCTCAGTGACAGGAGAGATTACACCAGTGGGGAAATAGTTGCGCTGCTTACTGAGTCTGGGGCAGGTTATTTACTGGGTTTTGCAGGGAGCAGATCAAAATTAAATACTAGCAGTTGCCACTGATTAGAAAATGTCCCGATTCCCAGAGAATTTAGGGATAATTGCACGTCTATGCCAAATGCACATGCACTGTTCACAGATGTGCAAGAGCACACAAGCAGCTCCGTGCAGCCTTTCTGCCGTGTCAGGCGGAGTTCCTCAGCAAAGTAACCACAGAGCTGATTATTCTTTTTAAATATGCAATTAAGCACTAATGCTGTCTGGGGATACACACCCAGGTAGTCTGAGACGCCATGAGATGCGCTCAGTGAAAAATGTGTCACACGGGTACATCCCTGCTCTCCCTGGGACCAGGTCTGTTTCCTGCAATGTACAGGAAAAGAAAAAAAAGTATCTACAATACCAAAAAGCAGAGCAACTATAAGACGTTAAAATTTCATAAACGTCAAACCCAAAAAAATAGTAATTTACGATATGGCAGTCTACTGAATGGAATTGTACATCCATCCATAGTAAAAACCAAAACCTATTTTCAATGATGAAAACAGAGCTCTAGGCACACATTGGGACTAACTGTTGTTTCTTGTTTGCTTTCCTATATGCAAAGCACTTAAAGCAGCAATCAATTATGTAACAACCGCATTTGCTTTGAGCAAGAGGGGTAGAGAAGTCTATCTGCAGTTAGTGTGAATTTATGCATTGTGGTTGCATTCACATATTTTTTTGTCCTCTTTTAAAAGCCATGAGCAATTTTAGGAAAACAGTGAATTTACAGGCATATTATAAATGGTGAACTATCAGTATGGTAGCTAATCAAGAGCTTGCAGCAGCTTGATGTGATCATTTATAAATGCATGTCCCTGTCCCTGAAGAAGAGAAATTTTTGCTATATTCATTCTTCACAACTACATAAAGAAATTCTGCTTGTAAGAGCTGGATGGGCCATGTAGTACTTGGCAGTGCTGAGGGGGTGTGGAGGGATTGGTGATGTACTCCAGCACACATCTATTTATCTTTTGTTAGACAGTGCTCAGACTAACAAAAAGGTCTGCAATTTCCACTGAGATAAATGATCCCAGGGAACATCTTCCTGAAAATGAGACCCATGTTGTTTATAAATGCTTTACCAGCTCCGAGTTGTTGATCTCAGTTGTCCCAAAGAAAGATATTTCCAAAAGAAGAAAAAAAACAAAAACAAACAAACAAACAAACAAACAAACAAACCAAAACCAACCAAACAAAAGCCCCTAAGCATTTTCAACTAATTCTAGTTGAAAACTTTATATTGTGATGGTCGGGATATGTTTCAAATGCATGCTATCATCAACTTGCCCCCAGAATAGAGAATGCGATCCAAGATTACAGACAAAACCCAAGCCAGGGACCCACTGAATGAGCTGATGCAGCTCTCGCTGCCGGCGGAAGAAGAGAGCTACATCTGTTACTGGGTTTTGGCTCTTCTGCAGGCGCTGTAGACCAGAACTGCAGCCAGAAAAGTCAAGCTAATGTATATGCATGACACAGAAACAAATTTCCATCTGGCTTCTCAGTTTCCAGAATGCTATTTTTGAAGACAAAATGAACGCACGAGGTGAATATCATGTCCAGACCCAAGGCATAAATAAGTTTCTAACTGCCAGTGATTGGGGTAAGACATTTGTAGAGGCATTTCACCCACGTTTGGCCAGTCCCAGTTGAAAACATAAATGTTTTCCTGGTGGGTCCTGTGCCATTCATAAGCTCAAGTCCCCAGCTGAGAAAGGTTAGCTCACGTTTTCCTTAGCCTCGTGACTATGATTTCAGTTCTCCACACTCTATTTATATTTTTATCTTTTACCTGTCCTTGCAGTTTCCTTTTCAACTTCTACCATTACTTCTACATGCTGACAAATGTCCTCTTCTACGTCAGTTCGGCAATCAACCCCATCCTCTACAACCTGGTGTCTGCAAACTTCCGACAAATCTTCCTCTCTACACTCACACTGCTGTGCCTGCCGTGCAGGAAGAAGAAGAAACGACTGGCCTTCACCCGGAAATCCAACAGCATCTCCAGCAACCACACATTTTCCAGTCAGGTCACAAGGGAAACTACATACTGAAGCCAAAGGAGGAAGGGAAATGCGTTTCATTGTGGAGTCAAAACTTGAGAGAGGCCTCTGTGACTTTCATGCATGGTCTCCAAATTCATGTAACACAAGTGTGTTTAGCAAAGTCATTTTTGTTGGGAAAATAGGCTTTGTGCTGCCAGTAACTTTGAGGTTATTTTAAAGCATTGGCCTTGCCTCTTGTGAGTGATGTCTACACGTTTTGTAACTTCAGTCTGGCATAAATCCAGGTGCAGTGTTAACTGGGAAGCCAAAATATGTTAAACTTAGGCAAAACCATACTGCATTTCATCCTTTTCTCAGTGCAGAGATGCCATGTTCACATCCAAGGGTTTGAGATCACACCTCTTGGTGGCACCGAGCAGAGAGTCTGATGAGGAGAAAGCAGTTTTTGAACAGAAAGGGATGTTTTTGGAGAACGGACATGCTCATCTATGGGATGTTTGATGAACAAGGAGTGAAAACTCAGGGAGCCAGGTGGTTATTTTAGAAACATATCTAAATTATGATTAATATGACCTAGGTGCTCAAGACAGCCGCTCTGGCTCCTTGAAATTAAATAACAACAGATGATGCCTTACCTAGATTGGGGTGGCTGCGGCCTGGGGAAATGGGGGTCATCTTTTATTTTAGGGCATATATAGTGCCTGGCACAGTGAACCCCCTCTCCTGCTGGTAGTGGTACTGCAACACCGATAAATAATAAAGTCTCTGGCAAAGTCAAGAATGCAGACACTGTGCCTAGCTAGAGTGCTGAAAATGAACAGAAATGGCAAATCTTACTGTTGCCATACAGCAAAATCCTATTTTTTACCAGGGAGAACAGTTAGCTGGCCTGCATTAAGAGGTGAGAAAACACAAGGCTCATGAGGGCTCCAGGCTGCTGAGATAAGAGCAATTCTGTGGGATCTTCAGATTTTTCCAGTTTTACTTGTTTCCTCACCATTTTCACAAGGTCTCATAGGTTATACCAGTTGTAGGCAGCAGGGCCTTTTGTTCT
>VXBL01006671.1:1543657-1604280 GCA_013400195.1 Aramus guarauna | reverse complement strand
TTTTTTTTTTTTTTTGCTACCAGTCCTGTTGGCACACTGATTTGCACACACAAATGTTCAGATAGTGCAAATGAAGAACACAATAAGGTCTAAAGTGGGGAATCTTAGCTCTAAAGCAACTTTCTTTTAACAAGCCAGAGAAACAGAAACAAGACGTGAAAATTCTCTTTGAAATTTTTCAGCTGGCCAGGATAGGTAGCATGAGCTTTTCTTACATATTGTTCCACCTCTAACATCAGAAATCACAGGTCTCTGGGGCAAGCTAAAGGGCTTTCCTCACTGTGACATCACCAGGTGGTGACCTGCATGGACCTGGAACCAACCAATCATCCTGAGCAACCTCTGCTGTGACTTTGCTGGTGGTGACCTTGTGTCCCCTTTCACACCACACTTCATTAGGAGAGCAGGGCTTGGCTCCTTGTGGTGACAAACTCTAAGAGTCACTTGGCTCAATTCGCTTTCTGGGCTTTGCCCATACCCTGTCACTCTTCAGCTAACGAGCACCCTTGGTACGTAACAGAAGTCTCAATGCTGGAGATGTGGATCTGTCCCCAGTGTACCATCACACAATGATGGGGACCAGTTACTGACCCACTGGGTACTGATGACTTCTCCTGTGGTATCTCACCGGTTAGGCCCTATTGCCGTCAGGGCATAGAGAAAACACCTGTGGGGCATTTGCTGTGAGTTGTGAGTGATGGCTACCTACTTCCAAGGCATTTATAACCTGGCAGTTGTACAGAGCTAACTACCATGGCAGACCTGGCTGCCATCAGCCATGACCTCCAACCACACCTGCCAGGGATGGGAGGTTATTTTAATGCCTAGTACAGAACCACTCCAAAAGAAAGCAGTCAAAATAGAAATCAGCAGGGCTCTAGTTTCTTCTAATTCAGCCAAACTGCAAGCTCTGTCCTGTCATGACTTCTTTTAATTTTTTACCCTGGTTGTACCAAACAGAGGGCAGAGATTATATCTGACAAAGCGCTTTCATTGCTCATGCACAGTTGACTCCTCTTTGGCAAGAAAAACAGGCAATGGCACACAAACGCACACAAGGCAAAAGGGAGACTTGGAAGGAAATCTGTGAGGAACCAGCAAATGTTATCTGTGTGTGTGTTAGAAATGGCTTGGGCAGGTTGGAAGAAGAAGCTCTAGAAGACCCATACATACTGCCTTGTGGGAAAGTCCAGGTACAATGAGCAGAGGATGAGAAGTTTAATGTCACACACTTAACATTGGCCTTCCAGGCAAGACACTTTAGATGTTTCTGAAGACAACCCAAACTTTTTAACTTCATTTCTAAGAAGAATCAACAGCTGGGAGGTGGTTTCTGAAACCTCCCATGGAAGCTGTAACTGTGTGTTGCTTTGACTTTCATTAGGATTTAACATCCAGTGTGTCTCAGTTGCTTTTGAAATGTTAAACATTATTAATATACTTGTTCAACACCAACCTGCGGAAATGCGCTTGATTATCTTAGAAAACACTGTACAAAAATTGTTGTTTCACATAAAATGCTTGGCTTAGATTTTCATTACTGAGATACACTGGCAGCTTACAGAATATTTGATCACGGCTCAGAGAAACTGGTAGGTTTATTTTTGGTTAGACATGAAAATGGGAACAAGCTGGAGTAAAACTGAACTTACCATAAACTCTTTCCACAATGTTTGTTGGGCCAGTCGAGTCCTGAAGAGCCTGCTATGTGGGGGGATTTATCTGAGTGGTTTGCCGGCTTCTACAGCTCTGTTCCTGCAGTTTAACACAGGAGCAGGTCTGAGTCTATGGCCTTAATCTGAGATTACAGCTCAAAGCTACCTCTTCCACTGGGCAAATCTGACTACCTTGAGCTGAGAAGTGGAAGTTACAGCTGATTTCATCCTCTCCCCTCCTGCTCACCTAGTTTTGCTATATTTGTCCTAGAGATTTAGTTCCCTTGAGCTCAAAGAAGTGAGGATGACTCACTGCAAGACCCCATGGTTTTGTAAAGGAAAGCATGGTACCGTAGAGAAGAAAAAGGTATGAACTGCCAAACAAATACCAGAAAAATGGTTCTTTCCATGCCTTTCAACAATGGTTGAACTACTAACCCAATAAGGTTTCATTTTAAACCTAATCAAGTATAAGCGGCTTTTGCCTTTAGACAAAACACATACTCCCATCCTTTGTATTCCTGTCTTGTCTGAACTCTCCATGGGGCAGAGAAGCGAGCGTTACTGCAGCATGCTGTTAATCTATGCAAATTTCCTATAAGTGTTTTGAACTGTTTGTTTTGACTAAAAAAAAATCTGTCGAACCCACAGATGTGAAGTGCTGCCAGATGGATTCTGAGAAATTCCCATCTGAAGAGAGTCTATCAAGTGACCTCTTCAAATATTATTTTGAGGTTTTGTTTCTCTTCACAGTGTTTTTGTCAGGGCCATCCATTTGGCAGTGTGTGAAATCAGATTTCCAAAGTTATACGCTATTCGGAGATTTCCCCCAGACAGGACTTTCTCACCAAAGGTCCAGTACACATCGGTGTTTGAACACTCTGCTGAGCTTGTCCTTTTTGTAAAGTGCATGAGACCTTCCTGCAGTGACTGCTCCCGTAAAGGGGAAAACTAAATGGAAAAGTCAGCGAGGAGGGTTAGCAGGACACGGGCTATAAACATGATGATAGCAGGACCTTTGCATTTATAGCATCAAACATTTAGTGAAGTAAAAAACAAGGTGTGCTGGTGGTGCAGGTTTGAACCCATCATCTGTGCAGCTGCCATCGCTACCTGCCCTCGGGGGGACACAGACGTCCACATGGCATGAGAGCGCCGGAGCTTTCCTGTGCAACGCGTTGAGTGTTAGTCTGGTATCTTCCTGGTTGTGTTGTTTGGTAGCTGTTTAAGCAAAGAGGTATCTGCTAGAGCTCTGTCTGGTTCTTAACATTACAGCTCAACAAGTTCTTGTTTTCAGTCTGGAATTGTTTAGTAGGAAAACAGAAATTGCTAATCCAAAATGTCATGATGCTGTGTCCTGGCTTTGTGATCAAGAGTCCTTCCCCAGCCGTGCCACTTGATAGTCCTGCACATACTGTATTTATGGCAAATATTTTTTAAAGTGCACCTTTCTTTTTTCTGAAATACAAAATGTTGATGTGCTTTATTTTCTGTGGCCTGTTGCGCAATGGGAAAAAAAAGAATGTTAAAAGTGTGTCAACGTCTCCTTTGTAATATTTTCTGTGACAAAGGGAAGGAAGAGGATGTGAAATCCTTTTGTGTAGCAATGGAAAACACTCTTTCAATGTAACATGCTATTATTGATACTGTATTTACTGATCAAACTGTAATGAAATGGTTACTTCCTGATATAGCCTTTGTACCGTATGGTATTTTATTTTATTTTGTCATTTATTGATCCTAAGAAATAAATATCCAAATTTAAGGCTTGGGCTGGCTATGCTTGAAATGGCAGCTGTGCCTTTACCATACAGCTTGCTTACCAGCACAGGCGATCTGGCTGCGGTCTGCACCCATGCAATCCCACGGACCATGAACTGACCTTTGCACCTCCTCTGCAGAAGGTCCCCAAGTGCTCTCTCCCAAAGTCCGCAAGCACTGGCTATTCAACACAAACGCGGTGTTCAAATGCCTCCTGCTTGTGTCTGCCAGTCGGCAAATATCCATGCAGTTTGCCCTGACAAAACCAGCTGGTTTACAGTCCAACCTGCTGGGCTGTCAGGAGCAGCAATGGAGAGCATCCACCTCCCCCTGGCTGAACCCCTGGTCTTTGAGCGTCTGGCATGCACAAGCCTGAAGTATGGGAGCCGAGATCTTCTGGGCTTCAAGAAAGACTTTGGCTGCACAGAGGGCAGCTGCTGTGTTGAGATCCAGGTGGCAATACAGGAGTCTGGCTGTTTTCTGAACTCCCGTCTTGCTTGTCTTGCCTACTTGCTTTTCCCTGTTGTAGGGTGAACATTAAAGACATTGTATCTTGGCTGTTATTTCTGCAGCAACGTTGCCCAGAAAAATGAGCCGATTGGGGCTTCATTGCACTAGGACCTGTAGGTACACAGTGAAGGTGACAGCCCTCACCCCGGAAAATTTCTTGCTCTAAAACAAAGGTGGTTTACTGTGCCTTAAGGGTGAGATTTCCCTTCCTACCTTGCCCTCTTTTACATGACCCACTTCCTCCCTGGCATTGATTTTGCTAACACAGATGTAATTTGGTGGGAACAGAATACTTGGGTATTGCACACTATATTAAAGTGTCTTTACATTTAATGAGCAATAATCAGTCACCTCCATTCTCCCAGTTACAGTTCTGTTATGAAATGGCTCAGCTGAGCACCAGGAAAATCCGTAAAGTCTTCATAGTTTTTAGCCATTCAACCCAATTGTTTTGATTTCCGGCAGAGGGAAATGTTGCTTGGAAAGCAGCAACAAAATAATATTTAAATATTTGGAATTATTCATGCCTGGAAAATTCATCTTCTAAAACCTAGCTGAAATGCACTGCCTCTCGAAAGCATTTTGGTGCTGCTTGAAGATGAGAAGAGCTGGAGCCTCTATTGTCCGTACACCATCAATTATTAAAGAATCAAATCATTTATTTTATGGATCCTTTTATTTGGCATTCAGCCCTGCTCTGTTAAAAGGTGTTTTTTTCAGTTTACTGCCTAAGGAGCTGCAGTTAATGTCTTCAGCAGTGAAAATCCACACTTTGTGGCAATGTCCTTGTTTTCTGGCTGCAGGAGACCTTTGTGCAGGGCAGGATGCTCCCAGTGGAGCCTCCATTGCTTATGCAGAAATCCAGATCACGTTCAAGCTGGAGTGAAAAATGTCGCCCTCTGCTCATGACTTCTCTAGCTCAGGGCTGACTCTTCAAAAAGCAAAACTCCCGGGAAACAGGGCTGTGCGCTCCTCCCATGCAACCCTCCCACCCAGCGTCACGCAACCGGGCATCACGTCACGTCTCACCGGTGCAAAGGAAAACAAAAGGCTCTGGAGAGTCAGTGAATTTCTTTTTGCTTTTAGAAAGGTGCAAGGGCTGTGCCTGAAGCAATGAGGAATGCTTTCAATTTGGCCCGTTTCTCTCATCGCAATTATAAAAGTAATTTCCATTGTTCACAAGAGGAAAATTTCAGGCACCTTTTGAAACAAATGTACGTTTAGTGAATGGCTTCATAAAACTTAATAAACGTGCATCCAGAAGTTAATTTTTTTAAAATGGCTTTAAATCCTCCTCTGCCTTATTGAATTGGTTTGAACTGTAGATCAGGTTGGAGTATATTCATGAGGGTATTTAAGCAATAAGGCAGAGCATCCTGGTTATTATTACAGGTCTCTTGTGGGCTGTGCACTATGCAGCAGAGCGTGAAACGACTTTGGGCACTCAAGTGCAAAACCCCTCCAGAAGTACAGGAGCACAGACATGGCCCTGAGCGCTGCAGGGTGGCCCAACCAGAGTGCTGGGGTTGCTTCCCAGGGAAAAACCCACACAGGGTGAGCACACAGCGGCCAGCCCAGTCTCTGCCAGCGCCCAGCCCAGCACCGGGCTCACTCAGCCAAATGCTGGGAGAAAGGACGGTGATGGAGAATTTAGGACAGGTCAGCTGAGCCCACCAGGGACCTTAGCTACTACAGAGAGAGAAAACACAGTTGTTTCATTCTTGAAGATAGAGTTACTGAAAGCAAAGTAAGTGGGAGGAGTCAAAAAAACTTAAATGAAACTTCAGCATCTCAGAGATGGCCAGAGTACCATCAGAGGTGTGAGTACAACAGCCACACACTTACCTGTGCATACACTCACTATAAATTTTTGGTCTTTCCAGTGGACACTTCTTCCTCTTGCTTGAAAGTTACTGGCAGACTCAGGTGGTTTGTGTCACCAGTGACATGACATTTAATTACACTTGGCTGTTCATGAAATCTTGAAGAAATAGGAAGTAATATCCTTCACTCTTTTAATGCAAAAATGTAAAACCGTCTTATGAAGCAGGAACAGTGCACTCTGCTTTCACACTGGTGCTGCTCCGCTGTGCACTGCTGAGATGTCTTAGCTTTGTTGTAAACTGAACTTACATAAAGGAACAATTATGAACACGTAGCCTGGAAGATCTGCTTCAAGATCTGCAAAGGTACAGAAAGAATAAAGAACTCCTCTCTTGTGAGTAACATTAGTGTCTTGGATGGACCATTTCATCCTCCCTCATCTTGATGAAATGCAGCATGAAGATGAAAGGACAGACACACCATATTTTGCTATTGCATTAACTTCAGTCGCATTAAGGGCTGAACTAGTTAGCCTGGGATTTCTGTGTTCCTTTCTTCTGCTTCTCCTTTCTCCTGTCTTTGGAACCAGCTCAGTGGAAAGAGTATGTCCAACACTACTGCAATGCAGCTTTCAGCCTCAGGCACCGCTAAAACACATAATTAATCAGGCTATCTGATTGCTCTGTATCCCATCACTAGTCCTTAACTATGTAATCTCCAATGGAAATATTCACACACCATTTTTTCTTTATGAATGTCTCAGGGCCAACCAGGTATCAACACTAGGTCACGCAGGTCTGTGGCTCATCTCCCTGCCGAAGACAAACATGCGGGGGAAGAGTCCCAGGGCCAGAGCTACAAGGGTGCTTTGTACAACTCACACTTTTCCAGAAATGCATGAAGGGAAAGCTGCTGCATGGCCAAGCTGGCGTTAATGTAATAGGTACGCTGAATTCCTGGAGTATGCGTTGCACAATGTGATGCTCGCTCCTCTGAAATCACATTGGTTGTGTAATAGCCCTCCTGGGCTGAGCTAACAGCCATTTCTGCCATCCTGCCACAGTCACTTGTGGACTCACAAGCACCCCAACATTTCATGAACATAATTGAGACGTAATAGCCATCGTTATTTAGATTTAATAGTGTTAGCGCACTGGTAACAAGCCAGCACACTCCATACCTTCATTGCTGCAAGGGTGCTCTTGTTCTATGATATGGATTTCAGGCACAGAGAACTGAAGGGATTCATTCAAGAACTGTAATGAAATCTTCTTGTAGACCAGAGATTCAAACCCCAGTGTTTCCAGCAGAGTCAACTCTGATTCATCCTTCTCTTCATTCAGCATAAGCAGGTACTCTGTGAGCTATTTTAAGCGTCCATTCCAAGACGTATATTAGCAAAACATGCCAGAATTCCACCATTTAAAAGCAACTTCTCACTTGGCTGTCAACAACAGCAACAACCTTGGCATAGCACTTGGCAGCTTTCAAAGTGTTCTTGACGGTGCTGTTATCCTTGGTGTCTGCTTCATACAGATTGCAGGAGAAGGTGAAGCATTGTGTTCGGAATTTAAAAAACACCCAAACAGGAACAAACTCCATTAAATGGGAATGACCTTAGCAGTGCCATGGAGAACTGTAATGAAATCTGTAACATCTGACATTTTCAATGTTCTAGTTCTTCTGTCCACTTGAAAAGCAGCTACGACCGTCAACAGCATTTTAGTACAGCTAAGAGTATGCATTCTTACAAAGTTCCACATTATTGCAATAAATCATTTTTGCCTTCCTTCAGACCAGCAATTGGGATAAGATTAACTTCTCTTTACCGTCATCACAAGTATAAAATTAGATTTTTCATTACCTTCCCAGAAAAACACCTTATGCAGCCCATGGAGTTTCCTGACTCAAAGCTTGAGATTTACCTCTCTCCTTCCTCTGGGCTTGATCTGGATTAGGACAAGCAAGAGGTACGGGGATTTCAAACCTGGTCACTGATGGCACCACAGCAAGGCAGCCAGACTGGTTAATTTTCTTGCCTAGAGAAGTAAGCATCCTTCCTGGGGAGGGTTGATCTAGAAAGACATGGAAACACAAGCTTATAGGCTTTTGAAATGAAAGAAAATACAAATTTGTGGAGCATTTGTGAGCCTAGATGAAGGTCCACATGCACAGCTGATATAAACCAGTTTGCATCTGCAAAGAAACCCAGTTTGTGTTTTTAAGTGACCCAGACCAGCTTTGTTTGTTTCTCTTTTCTAAGGCTTTTTTTTTTTCCCCAAATATCATTTAACAGGGAAAAAATGAAGCAGTTCATTATGTTAGCAGCTCCACAGCCAATCTTAAATGCCAGAGGCACTGATCAGATTAAAACAGAAATTACACTTCTTAGCTTGTGTCTGGAAGGAACAAAGACTCCGGTCCTGATTTTGATTGAATACAGGACAATATCTCTTGCTTATTGTATATATTACAACAGCAAAAGGGAGAGCGTTTATCACAGCATGCCTCAGTGCTTTTTAATATACTGTTTATCATATGGAGTTCACTGGCATGCACAAAACACCCTTGCAGAATTCACTTTGTATCTTAATAAGTTTTCATGGACTTTGGGAGACAGAGAAAAAACCACACTCCCATGCTGCCAGCCTCACTCCGTCTATATGCCATTAAAAACCAGCTCCTCATCCAAGCGTGATGTCCTTGACTTAGCATAGCTAACTGGTAGAAATCCCTCCCCCCATTGCCCTAGGGTGACATGATCTCTGTGGGATCAGCCACATCGTTATAATCTGATTCCTGGGGAAGAAGCGCTGTCTTCTGCTGGGAAAACATTTCATCAGTAAGCTTGAGAAAGAACAGGAGTTAGTGCGAGTGGCAGCTTTACACCAGCGGTGAACAGGAAAGCCAAAGCTACCCATAGATGAACACTAACACAGAAATCGTGGAGGGCTATCTCTGCTTCACTCATCAGTCTGGAAGGCAAATGCAAAATTAATGAATCTCTGTACAGGGAGATAGAGGTTGAAAGGTTTCTGCGAGGAGAAGATCTCGCTCTGTTTGTCCCCCCGTTGAAACGCATGCTGACCCAAAAGCTACTGACTTTTCAATGCTCAGCTTTGAGGAAGATTGTGCCGTATCAGCTTAAGATGGAGGACAAAAGGTAGAAAGGACCCCAAATTTCTCCCACGCTTTCTGAAGACATAAGTGCACAATGATAATTCTATTTGCTTTCTGTGTTTCTATACACATCATGTCATCAAAAGGATTTGCAGACTTCTTCCAGAGAGAAGACAGTTGTGTTACCAACATCAGCATGTAACAAAAAACACTGGAAAAAAGAAAAGGGTAAAAAAAGAGAAAACATTCTGCTCCTGTCTGATTTTCGCATCTTCACAAATCAGTCAAGAGCTTTTCTCTTCAGCCAAAATCTCACTTCCAATTATTTACAACAATTCATCCCTCTGTGCTATTCATTTTTCTTGCAGATTGCCTCCAGGGCTCAGGGTCTGCCTATTTTTGATATCCATCTCTCCAGGAGGCACCATAGGGTTTGGAGATTGGTTGTCTTGATCAACATGAAAAGGATGTTTTATGTAAGAAGGGGCTGTGAGTCACAGCAAGACTTTGATGAGCCCAATAGACTTCCTTAGTGGTTGGCAGCAGAGTAATGGAGAATTAGGAGCTATAGGACTGAAATGAAATACTGAATTAGATGATAGGATGGGAAAGATGTTTTGTTGGGGCGACAACTGATAAAGCTGAGGATATTGAGCATTTATTTGAAATTGAGCCTACTTCTTGTGAGGCACAAAATGGAATTTCTCAGGAAGCTGCTTAATTGTGCACAGACAGAAATACCGAATAGGACAATGAACAGAACGAACTGGAGGGGGAAGAGGGCTAATCAGTCAATGCACCCCATGCAGTGGGATGAAGGAAGGGCATGGGTACCACCCCGCTAGCCTGGTCAGTACAGCATCCCCTCACAGAGCATCACAGTAAAGCAGGGAAGCAAAGAGTTAAGTTTACTCACGTCTCCCAGCAAATGCCTGTTCCCACAATTGCTGTCTCTTTTTGGCCAGAATTCTGTATTTTTTAACTGTTCTCAACTGTCTCTTAGCGCAATTATTCCAAAGTGCAACTGAGGACATTTTCCCCCTTCTCAGATGAAATTCATTGCTATTCAGTTTGGTAGTAGCTCCTTGGAGCACTTAAAAGCGTCTGTTTCTTTAGTTTCTAATCCGTAGATACCCACCTGCAGGGAGAGCTGCTAAGACACTTTGAAAACCAGTGGGAGAAGAGAGCAGAAGGGGAGAATGAGGATCTGAGCTGATGCTGCAGAGGCTGAGGAATGGGATGCTCACCTGGCTTAAAGAGAGAAGGGGGATAGCAAGGAAGGAGTTAAACATTCAAATTGGGGGAGGTTTGCTGGATTATCTGCTGCCAAATACAGCTTCAGAACAGGTCAAGCTGCATCTTTACCAGTACCCCCTTCCCACATCCATCTTTTCAATCACAGATGTTTTCACAGTTAGCCCTATTCTCCAAATGTTAAATCTGGAAAAAATTGTAAGCCCCAGACCCATAAAACAACTGCGTGTTTGATTTGATTTATTTCATCTCCATTTTAAATATTCGCATCTTTCCAACCACGTCCTTTTATTTAGGATTAGCAAGTAGAAATTTCACTTGAGTAGCTGCGGTTCCACACCATGAATTTTTAAATTGAGGATAATTTGTGTTTCTGTTCATATCAAAGTATTTGCTCGATAAAATGGAGTGAATCAATTCTACATTTTCACTGTTTGTGAGCAGAAATATTTCTGGCTTATTGGCATTGTGGACAAATTTATTCCTAGCTTTGTTTTCCTTAATAAGACTGTAACTTTAATAAGTTTTACATACTGACACTTACAGCATACAGATTTCAGATAAATTTGTTCAGTGGTCAAAGCACAAAAGGGAAAATATTGCAATCAAATTGAATGTTAGCTTCTATCTACTATTCTACCAGTAATAATGAATTGCAATCTAAAATACAATTCAACTCTAACCATAAATATTCACAGCTAAAAGTCCTTATTTCCCCTTAATCTGTTCTGTGCTACGAGAAAATCTAATGTTTCAGAAGTCAAACACTGAGACCTCATCATAACCAGATGTATCCAGAAAAACTGTGATGCAGGAAAGTGGATTTCATCTCAAACAAATCATGAACTGTGGTGGGTGCAATGCTATGTACTGAGAGGCAATGCATGAAATCTGTATAGATACATAGAAAGCAAATCTGAGACAGGCAAAACCAAAACATGGTTTCCAGTGGTGGAGATCTGGTTCAGCCTTGGGTACACTGGCCAAAAACCTGGCTGTTTACAGCTTAGTCCCCGCTTCTGCAAAGAAGCTGATGGTAAATGTAATGTTTGCAAGGTTGGCCCTTGAGGAGATACAAGTTTATCGACAGTGCTGAAACTCTTTTGACAGAGGTACATTAGGCTATTTGCTCAGAGCGTTTGTGCGCACAGCTGCATGGGGAGGGGAGAAAGGAAGAAAGGGTGTCTTATAAACCCTACAACAAATGGGAAGACAAAGGTGATTGGATTACCCTGCACAATGATGTCACCAAAAAGGATGAAGGACTTACCTAGATAATTGTTTATCCTTTGTTTTCATTGTTGATTCAAAACTAACACAATTATTTGTGCAGGTGATGTCTCGGTTCTGATTCACATGGGGGAACAGTACTTCTTGTGCCTTATGAACTGTTAATTCAACATGACAGGTTTGACCTGAGAACACTAATACTGCTGTCATCTCAGCTGTCTGTTGGCACACACCTGGGCTGATATATTCTGTCTCACTAGTTCAGGCAATTTTGTGGAAGCTGAGACCCCCCAGATGACACTGTGCACAAGAGGAACTTTTTTTTTCTTTTTTTTAATTACAGAATCACTTTCCCCATAACTTGAAGTTGAGGTCCTCTTTCACTTTGGTTTCACCACCTAAGTCTTTCCTATATGATAGTTCTGCTAAGAGAAAGGAGTGGGGAAGTCACCTGCAGGATGGACTTTGGAGTATAGCCACAACTCAGCTGTGGTTGGGCTCTGTCTTCTACCATCAGCAGAATAGAATTGTTTCCTTTCTCCCCTAATTATTCCTGACACTCAACTAGCAAAATCCCCACTCACATGTGTTTTCCATTTGCCCCTTCCTATGGGAAGAAGCAGGGCTTCTGCCAGGGACTCTCCTCTTTGAGCAGACCCAGTTTAAGTTTCCAAATACTCCCACACAGCCCCTGCCAGGTGGTCTCCTCGTACATAAGCTGCAGTCCAACCACAGCCACCTGTGTTCCGTGCTTTTGTGGTCCAGAAAGTACAAGAAGAACTTTCCAGGAACCTGAGCAAGTCTCCAAGCCTGCATGACCTTGAAGACATGATCCCTGAGGGGAGAGGGAGGCTTGGCTCTTCCTTTCCTGTGTCCTCCTGGGATTTGATTTGATTTTACCCTGCCATGAAAAGTTTCCCCACTTGTCTGCTACATCCTCCCACCAGAGAGAGAGAGCTGCACTGAAAAGAGATGATTGCTAACAGCTGCTGCAGGTTGCAGTGTTGAACTTGCTGAGATTCACATGGTGCCATCTTCACCTCTCCAGAAACACAGCTTTGCTGGGGGGCCACGTTCAAACGCTTGGAGCTGCCAAGATGGATCTCTGAGGGAAGGCTGGAGGTAACAAATGCTGGGTGTTGTCAGTTGCTGAGTGTCTTCAGAAAACAACTCCTTTGCCTTATTCATCTCTATGGATCTATCTCAGTATCTTCTTTTTCTTCTTGGGCTGAATGGCTCCGTTTAGCACTAGGAGCCTTTATTTAAATGCATATTCCTTTGAACAAAAGAAAACAGACAGGGAAGAGAGAAACCTCTTTACTTTCAGACCTCTGTCTTGAAACCTTTGCTCGTTAACCCTACTCACTAGCAGAGATGAGCATACGCCTGCTTATGCAGTACCGAGAAGAGGAGACAAGCTCTGTGTGCTGCTGCCTCATGATCTTCACGGCTGGGAACAGCTTCAGTTATTGCATCAGATTTCCCCTTGTTGCCCCTAGCTGAAGTCATTGGATGAAATGGATTAAAAAAAAAAAAGTATACACACGCAGTGGGTATTCATTATTGTGGTAAGCACCTTGGCGGGTTCTCTTGTCTAGCTGATGACTCACCCTCACAGACCAATATTGTGGTACCTGGGACTTTCTGAAGATGGACAGATCATCACGATTATCTCACCCTACCTCTGCAGACCTGCAAAGCTGTTGTTAACGCACTAGTGCATCTCAGAAGGTACTTGAGCCTAAAGGTGAGGGCATGCATCACAACAAATTCTCAACAGCATCCAAAGGAAATGATTTCCAAACACAGATCACACACAAAATTTCCGCTAGGAACCAGAGCTGTGGGATGCCTCTTCTCACAAACTCCTCCACTCCTGCTGCCAGCGGATGCTGAAATAAACTTGCTCAGATGTCACATTGGAGCCTGGAGACAGGCCAGTGGGAAGGGAGGAGGTGTGGGGGCGGATGAGGGGGAAGGATTTTTTTCTCTTTGCAAACATCCAGTTTCACCACTGACAAGTCTGACAGGTGGAAACCAATTAAAAAAAAATCCTTCTCTGGAGAAGTTCCTCAGTTCTCCCCACTCCTTTGTAGTAACTCTTGGGTGCTGACACAGGCCAAGTGAGCTAAAGCAGCCTTGCCTCCCTGGTATCATCGCCTTCTTGCTTAAACAGGGACCGTGCTGAGGTCTTTGTCAGCTAATGGGGTAATGTGGCCACAGTCCCTCTGTTTGCACACTTTGTGGGACCACACTTTAACCACTCTGCTGCCCACAGTCTTTGGAACAATGCTGCAGAAACGTCGGTTGCAACCTCTTGCTCCCATTTTCCCATGAGATGGTAACAAAGCGTCTCAGAAAGACATAAGCTATTTCAGTTTTATGCTTAGCAAAGCAAGGACAAGGACCAGCCTATTAAGATGGGTCATTTGGCTTCAAAATTTCATTTTCTATCACATACTAAAAAGGATCTAAGTGAAAATATCTATGTCAGGAAGACAGAACCTGCCAATTCATAATCAGACAGGCTTGACACAAGAGCAGAAGATGGGTTCTTCCCCTTTCAGGGTCAAGTTTTAATTTAAACACACATATTCCTGGGAATCCACATCAAAGATCCTCATCAGCTCATAACAGTAAGAGAAAGACAGGCAAACAATGCTAATATTCAGCTACATTTACAAAATTCGCATGCAAAACAAATGTGCATTAAATTATTTCTGCAGCATCTATGAATCACAGGCACCTTAATGATTTAAAATTCCCTGATGAGCTTTGCTCTGCAAGCTACTAAGCAAGTTTCCCCCTGCACCCTGAAGTCAATAAGGGTGCAGAGCTGCCAATGCTTTGTAGGATAAAGCTTTTTCTGAGACAGGAAAGCTTTTCCAGAAAAGCAACTTGCTTTTTGTCTCTTACATTTCAAAAAAAAACCCCATGAGATCTGAACCCTGTAGACGCATCTAGAAGCAGTTTGGGTTTAATGCTCCACGTACAGATCAGACACCAAGAGTATCAGCTCCTCTTCAGCCCTGCAGCTTTGGGACCATATCACCACCGGCTCTCTGGTTATGCTGTATTTCTAAGCTGCTCCCAAGAGAGGCTGCACACTGAAATGCAACAACCGTTCACCCCTTTCCCAGGAACTCTTCTCACAAGCAGAGTAAAACTTGATAACTTCAGAAAACATGGTCAGCTAGCCACATGGGTGTCAAAGGGTTTGGTTTCTCAGTGCTCAAAAATAATGGACTCAAATCCTTTGATGTCAGGAGAAATCAAGTCACCATTTTAATTTCTCCTAACCTGAGTGCATGGAGGGCAATAGTACTTGTGGGTGTGACAGCAGCAACACCACTGCGAGTTGATCCTTCTTAGGAAAGTATTAATATTAGCTGTGGAAATCCTGCTAGTAGCAACAACAGAAAGAAACCACTGGCTATCCTTGGCCCACAATAGAGATCTCATCTCAGTAAAGCAGTCGCTACTCAAGCCAAGGAGGCCATTCCTCTCCCTCCAATGGCCTTGTCAGAAGCTCCTTTTTACTTAGTGTTTGTTCAGGGATGCTCACCTCTGAGGATGCTGCCCACTCATCCTTGTTCACATGTGAATCCATGAGAGATCTTATGCCATGAAGCCCTTCAAAAGGTTTCCCCCTTAATGAGAGTCACTTCTCTGCAAGGAGTCACCATGCCCCAGTGATCAAAGTCAATATCCACCATCAGACAGAGCTGCATCATTGTTATAACCCAACTTGCTGCAGTGCAAGGCTCATCAATACAACTTGCATTCATCACTGGTCATTACATGTAGGGTCGATGTTTTGAAATGCTTGGCAAATTACACAGCCAGGTCCCCTAACCCCAGCTCACTCGTTCCTACCCTAGAAAAAGGATCTGAGGAATAATGACTGACAGAAGGTCTTATTCGCTGATGTCTCTTAGTCTACACTCATGAATTTCCATCCTGATGCCTTCCTCATAGGACTTTCAGAAAGCCAAACTGATTTGATTGAATGTGACAGGAGATAACTGTGCCTTATAATAATTGCGCTTTTTTTCCGTCATGAAAACTATATAACGTAGCAACCTCAAGCTTGCTGATGAGCGAAGGGATGCCTTCCTAAGTCACAGGCTATAATGTAAGCAGCTAGAGCTCTACTTACCCTCATTACATCCCACGTAAAGAGGATGACCCAGGAGGTTAGCACTGACGTCCAAAGCATCATATGATTCAATTAGTCCCCTTATGGACAACAAAGAAGAAATTAGGATAGGAGCAGAAACACACTGGAGTCCATCTCATTTCTGAGGGACATCATCCTGCTAAGATGGGGAATGAACAAAATGGCTTACTCTACCTTGTTATTCTACTTTATTCCTGGAGATGGGTAGTTAACTACCGGATAATGCCAACAAGGGAATCTTCTCATACAGCTAAGAAAAAGCTTGCCTTCATTTGCGAGACTCAAAGGATTCAGTTGCTGTAAAGTTATCCAAAGCCAAAGGGAAGACTTCTGCCTACAATATCTGCCTCTTTGAGATCGGCATCACTCACCATGTATCAAATGGTCAGGAGATGGAGCAGGTTGGAACATGGAAGGCTTGAGAACAGAGGAATTGGATCCATGTGTGCTTGAGTTGTGTGTCCACTTGTATGTGTTGATCAGGCAGTTGGCTGCACAGCATCTCCCAGGAGTGTCTGCAATGTGTGCTACAGCACAGAAAAGAATGGCTGCCCATTTTATTAGAAGAAAATCAGGCAGTTTGATGAAGATTAGAACCAGAGCAGGAACCAATATTACTCCTGAGTTTTGCTTTTTGCACAAAATCACTGGTATGGAGATATCAGTATCCTAAAAGAAAGCTCACTTTGTTTCTTCCTTTCAGGCCCGTCATTCTCCAGTGACTCTCAGTTTGCTCCACTTGTAATATTTTTCCTCCAACAATAATGAAATTTATGCTGTTTTCATTATCCTTCAATTTGCTGCACATTTTAAATAGCACTTTTGGAAACTGATACAGGGAGTGTGCTGCAGTCATTTAAAGCAAGAAATTATTAAGGGGCCTACAGCCAACCCTCAGATCTACTGCTTGGCTTAAAATGCAACAACGGAAGGATTACATTTGGAAAAGAACACAGAAATCACTCCTACAACATATAGTACTAAGCTCCAAAAAGACCATCAGACACTTCCATATGTGCACACACTGGAACAGGCCCCGTGTTGCCCATGTAAAGGCATGCATCTTGTGAGATCATGGTAAGGCTTACATGCATACTTCAAAAACCATGCATGGATTCTTGCAAATGCACGTGGTAGATCGGCTTTCTGACTTGTTGCCCAGACCACAGCTTTGGTCTCTTTGGGCTGCCCACTTTACCATTCTTTGCTTGCGATGGTAGAATTTCACCTTGATCTCAGAAAGGTCTGGTGAGCTAGGATGCTTTTTCCTCATGACAGGTCTCTGCATCAGCTTGACAACAATAAGCCAGAGCAAAAGAGATGTAAAAAGTTCCTGAAAGCGCAGCTGATTCTAGGTCCACTCATTCAGCAAAACATTTTATGATGCCATATGTGAAGGACGTTGTGTGAAATTAATTGTACTACATTTAATTAGCTCTCTGTCTCTTCTTCAGGTCTGCTACATGCATATTTCCTTTCTTCCTGTTCAATTATTCCACATTACTCGCTTTCAACTCCTTTTTTCATTTAGCACTGTAGCTAATTCTGTAGCTGGTTGTTTACTTGGGAAAGTGGAACTGAGGCAATTTGTACAGGGAAAAAAACACTTCTGTGCTACTAATCTGTATTTCTAGTGGCAGTCGCCAGACACAGACTCTTTCTGCCTCCCCCTGTAGACCCCAAACAGCTAAAATTACCCCAACTGCACTATATGAAGCAGAGCTGAAGCCTAGTTTATATCTATGCAAATCCTACCTCCCTGGCAGCATTTTAAAATCAGGAGGAGCTGATGTCAATGGCCTTCTATTGAAGTAAAGGAAGGACATCCATCCACCTTTGGAGACAGAATATGTCAGATTAATTTTCAGCTAAATACCATATGCAGTGGAGCTGTGTTAATCTGACTGTTTGGGCACCATATGCTTGTTTGGATGAGCAGAAGTTCATATTCCTGTGCTGGAGCAATTACTACTCTCAATACTTATTTTTCAGCTGTACTGTGGTGTCTTTCACCAGACAGAAAGATATTTTGGCATAAACAGAAGCACAAGCAGAAGAACCGATAACACTAACACTAATATATCACATCCACAAACTGATGGAGAAACTATTGGCAGCAGAAGGACCAGAGGTAGAATAATTCAATGAGCAGGAAATAACAGAAAATGGCATAACTTTTAGTACGTTAGAGAAATTATCTGGTGAAGGAAGAGATAAAACCTGCTCCAAAGCAAGTGTAGGTAGGTGGGAGCAGATCACCCCGGCATGAAATTAGCCCCTGTTTTATTTACAGAAGTGTCTTGTCAGAGATTTGCTTGTTCAATTGAAATCTGATCTCTGCTCAATCCTTGGAAAACTGACCAAGCATGATTGCCACAGATGAGATGTTCACCTTGGCCATGCAAAAGAAGGTTGTCAACTGTGCTGCAATATACATGGGCTTGGCTGACTTGATAATCAGACTCCTACATATCGAGATCTTGACAAGATCCTCCTGACACTGCTCTTCCATCATGCTCTGCCAACTTCAGGAGTTGGTTATTTCAGTTTTTCTACATATTGGACATTCAAACAGTTCCTCAGCTGCTGATGTTTAATTAGGAGAAAAATGGCACAGCTTTAGTACAGGAGGGATCAAGCCCTCTACTGCAAAGAGCCTCTCATCGCAGTTTGTGTGTCACTAATCTGCACTTAGCATTTTTCATGCTGGGAAGGAAATGTATGCACAAATCCCTGGCACTCACTATCTAGAGGATCTGGTTTTGGCCAAGAACATTATGCGAGAAATTTCATGTGTTAAATCTAGATACTCGTTAGAAAAAGCAGTCACTAATATTTACTCTGTTTCACGTATATCTTCGTCTTTCACAGCCTCTTTGTTCTCAATGACCTAAATAGTTTCTGTCATGTCTTGTTGATAATCTGACTGTGATAAAACCTCTCTTAGTGCTATTAATCTCTCATGTGGAATCATATGAGCAGAGCCCTCAGACTTACCAATGCCTGTTTCAAGAGCCTTTGAAAGCAATTCTCCCATTGCATCTGTCCCATAGACCAGGCTTCAAACACAAGAGCAAAATGTCAAGTTCACATTAATATGCATAGGGATTTACTGCAAATTATATATACTAATGTTAGGTATGTGATTACCAACTATTATTATATCAAAGGCACCTGCAACTACTTCAGCTTTAATTATATTGATTAAACAACACATGCACAAGGAGTTAATCAATTGCTGAGCACAGTAAAAGGCTCTTCCTTCATCTCAGGAAGATCCCTAGATGTAATTATAAAGATGCAGGCTGGCCCATAGTGCCCAGACTGTGTCAGGGCAATGGGCTGCCCTTTGCAATTTCTGTCATCTATCAGGCTTGTCTCCCCATGTTCTTGCCTCTCCCAGATCTGTAGTGACATCCACAGCAGGAGCTGCTGAACCCTTGAGCTTTCTGCCATTCACTTGCTTCTCCTGATGTGAATTGGAAGCACTGGGCAGTCCCGGGGGAGGGTGGAGGGCAGGGAAGCAGTTAGCAATCCACCGGCTGCAAGGATGAAACCATTTAATCCTAAGCAGCTGTGTGGAGGCAGCTGGAAGGGTGATTTCTTGATTGAGGCTCCTTCTTACTGCTCTCTTTTGGAAGGAGGGCTGTAGGGTGAGTGGGGGATATTTCTGGGGGTTTTGGTTCTCTGTCTTCTCAGCCTTTCCTTTCAACAATGGCAGGGTGTACAATATACAGCAAGGGTGGAAATGGGTGCTATGATATAAGTGGGAAAAGAGGTCAAGCTAAGGCATTCTTTGGAAGAAATGAAAATTTTGTGTTGTATCTTTTCACAGCATCTTTCTTTCTTGAATCTTTTGGCTAAGTGATCAGGTTTCCTAGCACTGTTTCTCCTTTCCCACTCCTGGAGAGGTTTTGGGTTTTTTCTAGCAGTGTGCTGTTTTGTAGTGGCTCTGTTCAGTGTACAACTAGTGTCTGTCCAGAGGTAGAAGCACTACTGGTGCCTTTGGGATGCAGAGATATGATATGTGTACAAGCCATAGACATATGTCTCTACCCTGGCATGCCTAGTTAATAAGAAAAACTGAAAAACTGTGGATGCTATGGGCATTTACCTGCTGAGCAAAGGTATTCCTCACCAGTATTATTTAGCTTACTCTAGCACCCAGAGACAACAGTAAAGCCAGAGTGCCTCTGGATTTGATGTGAACTTGGACAGTCCCTTGCCTACATTCAGGTTTCATTGTTCCCAAGATCTAGAAGTCCAGGAGCATCAGATGAAAAGTTTCATTTTGGGCTCATCACTCTGACAGGTGGGTGACTTTTTTCCTTCCATGGTCTGAAGATAAGTAAATTTTTTTTTCTCAAGTGTCAGCATAGCTCTTATTGAGTCTTCACAATAAAGATTCTATTGTTTAGTTAGTGTTATTGTTTCTAGAAAAGGAAAAATTGTCACTGCTGCTGTGGACTGGTATTTTCTCTGGACTTGAATGAAAAGTCTAAATTAACAGCTATAAAAATGAAGAGTTGGCAGCAGCTGTCATAAATCTGTCTGTGGAAAGACAAGTGAAGTTTGCTGCTGATTTGCAGGTGGTAGATCTGGGTCTCAGACCAGCACACAGTATGTCAAATGGAGTTACACTGAGCTCCAGTGAATTACACAGCTGTAACTGCATTGGTGAGAGGATACAAATCCTCTATTACAATCAAAAAAACCAACCAGATGAATAATTTCCACCTTGCTGTTTCTTCTGGCTCATGGTATGTCCTTATTCTTAGGAAAAAGAACAGGATGAAAGATAACAGTCTGTATGGCTCTAGGAGAATGTGTGGCCCAATTTCCCAGACATAGTGCATCATTTTGCTTTGGTTTCTCTGTCAGCAGATCCAAGGCAGATGAGGGAAGTTCCCCCATCGTAGAGGGATGTAATGGTACTATAGCAGTAATGCCTTGCAGAGATCTGCAAGATGGGGAGCAGAAAGTTGCCAAAATAGGGATCTTTTACTGTGAGCACCCTGGGGAGATGGGAAATGCAGAGCCTGTCCCAGACAGAGATACGCTGTGGGGACTGTGCACTGATAAGCAATCCAGGCTGTAATTCTAAATTCAGTGGGACATGTGGGGATGGAAGACAGAGGCAAGAACAAGGCACTCAAATTTTCCCGATAGAGTTGTCTTTCCACCTGAATTTTAACCCCAGAGAAAAAGGGAATGTGGGATTGAAAGAGCTATTGACAGAGCCTGGGATCCGGAAGACCCATGTGATGCATCAGTGGTTTTTACCATGACTGCAACATAAAAAGTTCATCTTCCTCTCCTTACCTGAAATGTGAGTTTGTTGTTTCCTCTGCTTAGGAAAGAAAAAAGAACAAAAAGACAGAAAGATCGAAACGCTGTTCTGCTGTTGTAGCCCATCTCATAAAACATCACATCTGATGTGATAGCTGGGAGTGAAAGTGGGTCACTGCTACAGCAAGTGACTTTAATTAAACTTCTTTGCAGGATCCACGAAGGCACTGTGGTCACACCTCTAATTTAATCTTTTTTGGGTGGTTGCATACAGCCTACTCCCTTTCTCCCTATCCTCTGCTGGCATCCTCTGTGCCCTCTAGTCCCTCTGACCCAGGCAGCCCACTTTCATATACAAGCTGCAAAGAACAAAGGTTATTGAGCTCACTGGCCGGGGGCTGAATGGGTGGCATCTTGGGGACTCCCCTTCTTCCCTTGCTGCTCTTATCATAGATGGTCAAGAGAGGACAAGGTGGCACAGAAGCAAGCAGCCACCCAGCTGATACCAGCAGGTGCCTATATCTGACCTGCAGGCAATAGACAGGCTCTATACATTGGCTTGGGAGATTTGGTGGAGAATGAGAGCTTTTAAATAAGCCTTCAGCGAAATTTTACAAGATAATGCATCCTGCTATAAAATACTGAGTTGTGTCATGGTGCCTCCTACATCACATTCTATTAGATTAAGCTCAGCAGCAGGACAGTGTATTACACAGCATCATGGTGTATTAACTTGAACTTGTACTCAGTGTATCTGCATCATATGATAATGGTTTGCTGTCAGCAAAGGTTGTTTGAAAAAGGAAGACTATTAATACAGACGTAATGAAAACAGAGAGAGTGGGAATAATTACATTTCCTAGTTCTTGTTAGAGGTCTACTGGGGCTCAGGGAGTGGCATGCACAGCCTGAACATGGCAAGAAAGGAGCAATTAAGGGAATTCAGAAGGGGGAAAGAATATTGCAACAAAAGTTGAGACCGGATGGACAACTTTTCTTCTTTTTAAATTAGGAAGGATCCTACTTTTTTTGGTTTTGAAAGTATATGCTACCAAGTAAATAACTAGTCATGGAGATGCTCTTTGGAAATAGCCTTGTTTAGAAGTTCTGTCCCTGATAACAGACAAGCATTTATTTAGTTTATAGGAAGAACAAGGTGTTTCTTGGCTGAAACTTTAGATCTTTCCCACCTTATTTTTGTCATCCAGGCTTCTCATCAAAGGAATAAAACTTGATTTAGCAGTGGATCACTCTCTGTGACTCACACTAATTTAGCCATCACTGATTTGAGAGACATCAAGCACAAATGGACGTGGAGTAAAAGCCAATGTACAATTGATATTTTTCTGTCAGAGAGAATAATTTGTAATACTGAAAACAGGACACAGCTGATTTTAAAGTGATCTCAGTCTTGGAGAAGCAGTGAAAAACTTGTTAAACTGTATCTCCTGCAGATATATTTTCATCACGTATATATTCAGAAGACCCTGGAGGAACAAGAAAATAGAACAGGTTTTCAGGATGCCACCTGACAAGTCAGTCTTGTGGTCAAGACTGTGAGACAGAAGAATATGCTTTAGTTCATGGCGCTGCAAGAAATGCTCCCTGTGACCTTTAACATCTCATTTACTCTCCTGCTGTCTCCAAAATAAATAAAATAAGAAAAATCTTAATATTGTTGCCCAACCTCCAAAGGGTACTACAGTGACAAATGCATTCATGCCTCTAAGGCACCCAAGTGATGCCATGACTACAGCCTTATTAGAACCAAGACAGATCCTTCATGCTTTGACCCATCACTCACCTATGGGTCACCAAGTCAATCCATACCTTATAAATGGAAGTGACAGTCACACAACAAATTGCAGGGCTGTGGGAGAAATGAATCTGTCCTGTGCTTCTGACCCCATCACCTGCCCTCTGCCCACAAATGCATTTATTCCATCCTTCCCTGTCTTTGCCAGCTCCAACCTGCCAGCATTTGGCAACTGAATCTCAGCTTTGATGAGAAATATCTAGAGAACTGCTTTGTGATAGCTGCAAGATGAGCACTATTCTAATTCAACAGTGCTCAGATATCGGTGTAGCAGGGTGGGAAATGTCTCCCATCTTCTCTTTAACTCTATCTAAATTATTGCTTTGCATCTAAAGAATATTCAAATGAAAACCCTGCAGTCACCAACAACCACTTTCATTTCCAGTGTCATGGAATAAGTTACCATACATTATCAATAAATAGAGAGAGAATGTAATAATTTAGAGAGAAACGTTGTTCAAAAGGAACTCCAGTGGAATAATACAGCACAAAAAGATCTCTGCGTTTACCCTCATCACCAGCTATTTGTAGCAAGCACAGCATCAGCCATATTACCCTAAGGCAGTCCTGTCAGGATCAATGACATCTTTAATTAATCTAGCCAAGACAAACACAAAGGAAAGAAATATCTGTATTCAGTGTTTTCTTTGCACTTTGTATATCCCACAAAAATGAACTTTGAGGAAGGCAGTGTAATAAGGCATTTTGGTACCCAGGCATCCATCTCCACTCCCCGCGCTTCCCTTCCAACGGCCTTGCAAGCCCGCTGAGATGGGAAGCAGTTGTCTGCACCGAAGAGGTTGTGTTCATGCCCTTTCACAGACCTCACACTTTTGGGTTCTAGTCTTTTAAGAGCCTGATTAGTCACAAAGATTTTATCAGCCTTTTGGTAAGGGCTGACCTCCATCAAATTTGGGGGGTCACACCCTTCTTCTGAGGATAGTTGCTGTGTGCATTCGGTGCCCAGTCTCTGCTTGAGTTTCTCTGAAGCAATCTAATGAAATACATTAATCTCTCAGTCTCTAGTCCCTAGCTTTTGCTTTTAATTATGTCCTTTGCTTTGCACATGGAAGCCTTGAGAAATGAAGCCGCCAGGGGCCAAAATTTAATTTGGGTGGATCACGCACCTAAGCAGATCTGATAAGGCAGTGTATTGGCAACACTACCAGCCTGGAGACAATGCTGCAGATGGCTGTGTGACCTCAGGTAGACCAGATTGTTATTAAACATGATCTCAGAGCAGCTAATGCTCTAGAAACTAGAAGTTTATTAGGCTCTATATTGACATTCCAATCTCCAGCAGTTGACAGAACAAGCACAAATTCATCTTCTGGCTGAATGGGCAACCCTCTGCTCCTCTTGTGTTGACAGATCTCAGCTGAAGCAAATTTCCAGTTTTCTTGGCAGATAAGTAAAGGATTTTTGCCATCTGAGCTGTCTCAGGCCAAATTAATTCACTGCCACATACATGCGTGCCCAGCTCAGGACACTGGGCACGTTTTCTCGGTGCCAGGAAGCACATGCTAACTGACAGGTAGAAGAGGACATCTCAGAACCCAGGTGACTCTATTACACACCTCCAAAAAGAAAGTGTGCTTCCAGATCTGTCCAGTCATGGGCACTAAAAAACTAAAGAATTTTACTCAATGTTGTTTATGCACATACATATGTATGTAAATTTACACACAAACACACACATGCAGACATGCAGGGGAGGTGGGTGGGTGTGTTGGAGTACATCCACCCAAACAACCTAGGCAGAAAACAGAGTGCTACATTAAAGCAAACTAAAGACTATAAGAAAATACTTTACAGTACGTACATTTGAAAGAAAAAGAGTAATAGCAAGCATTGACCCAACAGATCCCACCTCCCCAAATGCTTTTCCCTTTACCCAAGAGACTTTTTTATACTATATTTGGAATTTTGTGAGATTTTTGATGTTTTCCTGCATGACCATGAAAGCCACAGGTGGACTCTGTGCTCCTGTACGGTGGGGGCTTCATGAATAGTGCAATTAAGGCCTTTCAGATAGCTCAGATAACAGCTTCAGATGGCTGCAGGTAACAAACGCATTACCCAGGGTATGTTGGCATTTCAGAGAGTCTGAGGAGCTTAAGGAGTTTCTCTGCTTTTAAACATGATAATGTTTTGCCAGAAGTAGCACCCGGTGCTTGTTATAAAGCACTGTTTAACAAATTGTATCTCAAAAAACCTCTTGCTACTGCCACTTCACGCCTTTTTTTTTTTTTTTCATATTGTACAGGGTCACTGTATGAAGCAAGGCTCTCAGACTCCGTGGGTTTCTGTGATTTCTCAATACAGTAAGCAGAAAGGCAGATCTCACCGGAGAGAGCACACACAGGAGGTCCAGACAAGGATTTTCTCATCAAGGGAACTGCCTGCTGTGTTTCTGTGATGTTCACTGGAAATTTGTGTATATTCTTCATAAATTAGTGTCAAATAAGATACAAGTCAGACATCAACGACTTCTCATCCTAATGGAAAAAACTCTAAAAAGCTGTGAATATTGGGTAATCACACAAGTGAAAAGGGCAGCAATTCAATTAGCCAGCCCATTAATTATTAACACAGTATATGTTTCTTCACTTTTCTGATGAAATGCAGCAAAACACTAAGATAAAAATCAAAAAGCATGATAAAGGCAATCCCTAAGTGTGTATTTATTGGCACTCACTTTTTAATTTGCATAGAGTTGCCACCTATAAGGAATAAAGTCCTTGTTTGAATCTCATTTCAATAAAACCCACACGATGTGCAGAGACACCCATCCTGCTGAATGTGGGTGTCTGGCAGCCGCTCGAGCTGGTTCCACTTCTAAACATCTGCTGGTGGTTGCAACAGCTTCATCTGCAGGATTCTTGGCTGGCTGCTTGACTGGGTTTTTGTAACTTGTCATCCCTGTGAGATGAGGATGGTCCCATCCTGCCATTCCCATCTGTCCAAGGCTTCAAGACATGGTTGTCCATTCTTCTGCTTCTCAAAGCACAAATTTGTGCAACTCAGTCAATTTGCATCTTTCCTGCATTCCCCAGACGAGTCCCATAGCAATAGCCACTGCACAAACTTTTGCTGAGAGGCGGGACCTGCTGAAAACATGCTGTAAGCTAGAGGAAAAGGGTGGAAAAGAAGAGTCATTATTTTAATTTTGTGATTGGACAACTGAGGTAGGGAAACAGGGTCTACAATCTCACTCAAGTTTAAGAATTAAGCTTAAGGCTAACCCATTTCTTGAATCCCAGACCAGGGTCTTACCTGAAACTCACTTTCTGAGCTGTGGTTGTGAAGGGATAACTGAAAAACTGCCCTTTTGCTAACTTCATCATTTTGGATCCCATTCTGTTACCTTTCTCCAGATGGGACATTTTGCTCTGCAACTCATTTCACTCAAACCCCGGGAACTATGGAAAAAGCAAGTCACTAGTCAACTTGAGAGCAGACAGAGTCTGACCTTTAGAAAGGGATGGAATGAAAATGGGAAAGCAGAGGATCTCCAGGGAGTTTAAAGTGTCTGTCAAACACCCACCAAAGCTCCAGTTAAGTGGGCTGTGGAAAGTTTAATCGGGTGGCATTATCCCAAACTGAATTCGTTTGCTAGTGTATAATGTTAATGAACCTCGGCTGCTCTTGCTGAAAATAGACTATGAATGTGCATTATTTTGAGTGCATGCATTAGCCACTGCTAGTTCCTTAATTAGTTTTTCAAAGACTATGTCTGAATGGAAAGGTTATGGAATAATAAGTGATAATGGACTCTTATTTTATTTGGTGCTCTTTCCTGATTTATGGGACATTAAAAGAACAGTAAAGAGAAATAATTTCTTTTCATCAGAGGTATCCATGTTGTGGGCAAAATGAAGCATGTATGTTTTCCACAAATGATCAGAAACTCTCGGATCCACACAAGTTCAGCTTTGACGGAACTCCCTTTACAAGGGACAATTTGCCTGCCAAAAAGGAGTCTATTTTTCATAAAGCCTTTGGAACCTGCCAGCTTCACTGTAATCCACTTGACTGATGCTCCAGTTCTCTTTAAAGAGCAGATCTGCATCTAAACTGCTTCAGATGCAAGGACAAAGGAGACAGTGAAATTCCAAGAACTGAAAGCCATCAAGGCACTGGCAAATGCATTGACGTCCATGAAAAGAAATGGATCTGGAGCTACAGGGCAGGCTTTCATGGAGAAAGAGGGCTGATTGATGGAAACACAAAAAAGGCCAGGGTCTTGGACAAAGACAGTGTCAGATTTCCTGCAGAAAATTGGAACAGTTCTTGAAAGAGGGTTTTTTACTAGCAAGGACCTTGGCATTTTTTTTTAAGGCAGATTATGTAGAAGTGCACACAAAAGCAGAGACAATGATCTGCATGTAACAGGAGACCCAAAATCTTACCACAGAGTAATCTCCTGACAAAGGGACTGAAAGATGCAACTCTTCTTTCCTGTCTCCTAATAGGGCACCCTGTTACCTCCTTTGTATCCACAGGTGAGGGAGAGACCACCCTTACCCTGACATGGGTGAGCGGTCAATTCCCCCCACCTTTCTCCTGTCCCTTGCCGAAGGCTCTGTGTTGCTTTAGGGTTTGCTGAGGAGGGAGCAAGGAGCACTGAGCAAGCGCTGTTTTCTTTACAGAAAACATTTCAGGGTGGAAGCCAAGACAGAGATCTGAATACAGGCTGTGATGGCATGGCCTGGGGACCATATGTGCAATGGGATCCGTCCATGCACAGACGTAGAGCTGGATTTATCTCAGTCTCTTTCAAAAATAGCTTCACTACAAGAGTTCAGAATGCAGGTGCACGTATACTGCCTTTAATCTAGTTTGTAGTGGGTTTTGCTCTCCCCAGAAAATTAGAGGCACAAACTACACCCACAGAAAGGTTTGTATGGATGTTCATGCATGCCCCACTTTCACCAAGCCATGTTTAAATCACAGTTAGTTAAATAAGCCCAGCTCTGTGCATCAGGCGGGCATTAATCAGATCGCAGGGCTCTGCTGAGATCTGGCAGGAGGGCTGTGCTTCAGCCCATCCATGTGGCATGCAAAGATTTGCTTAAAACTCTGCCAAGAAATCATCCATTCCCTGTGCTCCCTCTCTGAGGATCTCACAGAGGTGGGGTTGTCTCCCTTGGCTATTGATTGCCCTGATGGAAAAGTTTGGATTAAAATTTTTTTAAATATTTTTTTATATTTAAAAAAGACACCAAACAATTCCCAGTCTGTGTCTCAGACTCATTAAAAGTTGGATGGAACCTTGTCAAGTAACACAACGATCATCAACTTCCACTGACATGGCTTAGGGCTTGATAATAAATTACTTAGTAAAATTGTAGTAACCATTTCTGTTTGCATAAAGCTCTTTTCTGCATGAGAGATCCTTGAGGACATTGTCATGCTAGAAATATGTGAAATTCAGGCCCATTCCTCTGGTATGTTATAGCTGTTCTGTTCACATCCATTTCCTTCACCCTCATATATAGCCTCTTTCACCTTCACTCCTTTTGCTATCGCTTCCTTATTATGAACTCTTGATGAAGTAAACTGTGTTTTGACTGAACACATAAAAAAACCATAAATTTCTATGTTTATTCCACATAATTGTGCCTCAACATAATTGTGCAAGGCTTGATTTTGCTTGTAAGGGATCCGTTTGCACACAAAGACTCTCCATGCCTTAGCTATTTTTTTTGCTTTATTGCTTAGAATGAAACATAAACACCACAGTCCCTGCGTGGTTGTGCATTTCATTCTATCTCATTTCTGTACTTCGGGTTTGCTAGCAAGTCATACTCTGTGATTTATAGCAAAAGAAAAATATGAGACTAATCTGTCAGCCCTGTCATTGAAAAACTGACACATTGTAATATCTAGAGAATTGCCCCTAATCAAACAATTAGTTAAATTGCAGTGTATTTAATTATTGGTAAACTTACCAGCTACTGTAGCACAGCGCAGTCAAAATCCCTTCAGAAATAATTTTTCCTGGGAAAGCTGTTTTCTTGTGTCAGGATAATATTTGCCATGTTCAAACTTCTCACCCTGGATTAGTGGAGTCTTTAACGTAGGCAAGGATTACTGCACTATTTGCAAACTTATTCAACAAATGCTGATGCCATCGTGAATAGAAGCAGTATTTTCCTGAAAGTCTGGGATATAAATCAAACCCTGAGGGAGACTAATATCATCCCAGGCTGTTCTGAAGATCATGAAGGGACAGTGAGGGAGTGAGAAGGGACTTAGATACTCTTTCATTTCAACCAGAAATTTAATTTTCCAGAACGCTAGAACCAATCTCTGACAAAAGCTTTATACAAACTGTTGGGGTTTTTTCTGCTCCTGTGAAGGGTTCCTTTCCAAAGAATCTGCTTTTTCCACCAAAAACGTTTCTGATTAGCTCCTGCTCACAATCATGTCCCAGCCATGTTTAAAGACAGGAGGGGATGCACAGTTTCAGCCACAAAAGAAAAAACCATCTGCAGCTGTATCTGTCAGCCAGTGCAGAGCACCCTGAAATGCCCCGGCTATTCGAGAGCGTAAAGATGAATCACGGCCACCTGGAACTGGCAAAGAGGGAGAGTGAAACTACCAGATTTAAGCTCGGAGAGCTCTGCCGCAGGCTTGTATCCTCGCTCTGTGGTTAGAAAAGAAGCCTTTTCTCAGCTGACAGAAGGCATCCTTATTACTCCAGACAGAAGCTCATGAACCTTTCACTCTTAATTCAGGACTTTAAAAGAGGAAAAGAAAGGTTGGAAACGGGAGATAAAATGAAAATACCTTCTTTAATGTAAGTGATTAATAGATAACATTTTACTGAGGTTTTTCCTGCTTCCACCTGTCAAGTAAAATGCCAATGGATAGTATCAGATGCTTCTCCCAGAGTCCAAGGACTGAGAACTGGGCAACAGATTTAGTACCTGTTCATACCCAGCTACAGACCCTCCTGTGCTGCACTTTTTTGGTCTCCTTTTGCCACACAACAGGGAATTACTGGCAGAGGAAGAGTGGAATTGCCCAAAACCCTCTTTGAGGGTGAGCGTGGTGGGCTGTCCTCTGCCATCTCTGATACCTGACGTATTCTTGGTTCTGGGTTGCTGTCCCAGAGGCACAAGACCCAGCACCTAAAAGTTGAAGCCAGACATTGCAATAGACTAAATAAGATCTTGTCGTCTTCAGATCAATACTGGGTGTCTTTCTAGCCACGTATCAGTCAAACATAAAATGGTCAAAAGCAAGAGAAATGGGTGAATTTCATGTCTGTGGTGATGTACCTGGAAGTAAAGGTATGGGATTTAATGTCCATTCTGGCTGTAAGCTTAGTAAGGTTGTACTGCAGTACCATGATTATGAAGTCCTTGGTCAGAGCTTTTGTATTATTTCATGTAATTCCACTGGGATAGGACATGGGGAATTTGTCTTGACAGAGGAATTCAGTCCCTCAGGATCCTGTCTCTTAATCCCTTTTCAGCAATATTTCTTTTCTGAATTTCATTTTCTAAAAGCTAACTGCTGTACCTTTTTGGTGTGCAACACTGAGAAGGAAGAAAATATCTGGAAATTTCATTTAACAAACTTAAGAAGTAAGACTGTTTTTTGGGTCTCCATGTTCGCACTGGAACACCTCCAACTCCTTACTCAAGGTTCTTTTTGTCTCCTCAGGGGAAACATTATAGCAGTACTGATGTCCTGATGGATTAGACAATTTCTAAATAATTAATGACAGTTTCCCTGTGCAGCTTGGTCAGCATCCCACTAAACAGCACAAAACAAATGAGGTAACAACAAAATAGTTAACTGGTAGGTAATGCAGGGCAACAGCTCTGACTTGTCTAATTTTACCATGCACCTTCAAATTCCTGGTGTGGGAAGCTTGTTTAGGGCTGCATTTTTTTAAATAGGTCATTAAAGACCATCAGGAAAATAAGCTCAAAATTTTGCCCCCGATAATATCCCCTGAAGTACTGTAATTTACGTTCCTTGAGTGCAATATGCTGCACCAGCCCTGTGGAGACTCCATCCCTGCAGTGTACTACCCCCAGAAGACAGGTACATGGAGCAGGGCCGACTGCCGGCCAGGGAAGAGCCAAGCCTCTACAGATGACAAGTCAGAGGAGAAGTCTAACCGAAGTCACCCTATGGAAAAACTTCTCCATCTCTCTCAGCTGAGTACACGGGCTTTAAGTTTCGCCTTCTCCCCGAAGCCCTGTTTGCCGTGGCGTGAAGTGAACGTATCCCCACGTCTGCGCAGCCTGTAAAAGGCAGAACACTCTCACCCTGCCCGTGCCGTGCTCGGGCCACATCTCCACCGTTTCTGATCTCCTTCAGCAGCATCAAGGACCGACACGTAGATGAAGAGACATAATGTTGCTGTCAGAGAGGCACTGCCTTATTAAATTATTAATGTACTGCTGTTTTCCTGAATGTTACTGAGAAATTATTATTTGGAGAAATAATATGTATGTATACTTGATATACAAGGATAAAGTATTAGGAAAAAATTTCAGAAGCATTCGGTGTTGGTTCCCAGAGATGTTGGTTATACATTTCCACTCTTGCATTTAATTATTTGAAAATATTATTCCATTATTCACCATGAACAAGACTACCCATGTGGGATAACCAAGCACAGAGAAGTGGGGATCTGTTACTCACTGCAAAAGAAGAGCAAATTATAGATGAAATGGAAAAACGTTGAAATATTTCATAGCTGCTTTGCTATACTTTTGCCAAAAATAAATAAATAAGTGGAAACCAGGTACGTGCTCTCCACTATTTTCACACAGAGTAAGAAGTGAAGGTCATATACAGATTAAATACTATGTAATTAAGGTGGATAAATGATTTTGACAGGACCTGCAGAAATCTCTCTTACAGTGTTTAAGGAAATGCTCTGATTTAAATATGTGACCATAGATTATCTTATATTTTCCTACAGTCTTTCCTGAGTATTTGCTATATAATAGAAGCAGAAGAAAATTACAACTATTGAAGTCGCATCCATTTACCTACTGCGCCAGGTAAACACATTTTAAAAAAGTTGGATTTGGAAATATTTTTATTCTGTTAGAGCTTACACCCTCATTCTTTACTTGTATAAAAAAAAAAATCAGTACTGGGATCTGTTTCAGCATAAATCAAGAGTCTTCTAAACCTGGGAATAAATTCTGTGCTGAGTGAAAATTTCTGTTACCTCAGAGAAGCACATGGCTGGAAACCAGTGCAGATTGGAGGCAGATCTCAAATCAGAGTGCATATAAACTTCTTATGTTGTGATCAAGTCCGGCCCCAGTTTGGGATTAAGGTTATGAAATACTAAAATTATATAATCAGAAATGATGGCGGCAAATAGTTTATCAAGCTGTTAGAGAAAGAGGGCTGTTCCAGCTAAATCATAAATGCCTTTATTTTAAATATTCTCCAAGCAGAACTAAAGGATCTCTGAATGGGAGAGGAGAGCAACAACCAGAAATTGAAGCTGCTAATAAAAAATAATAGGCTGAATCCTCAAGTATGGCTCAGCAAACTGCTGCTCTGAAGAGAGTCGAACACCAGCAAATGTCACTCATCTTCTGTGTGCAAGAATGTTCACCCAGAGCCAGGGCAGACTCCGTGACACCCAGCGACACCCAGTGCCAGAACATCTGTAGGGGCATGGGCAAAGCAACCTCTGGAAACATAGTCTAGTTGCATTAAGGCTACCTACCCTTCTCCAGCCCTGCATCCTGTGCTGGTGGCACCTCTGCCAGACCAGCAGATGTCCCAAAGAGCTTTTAGCACGTTTTATTGTCCATATGGATTTCAGTTCTAGCTAGAAACTCACCTCACCCTCTCTCTGTCCATGAGTAACCTACTAATAGGACATGCTGGGTGACATACAGTCCCAGGCTTAGGCTCTGAAATGGGTGCTGCCAGGCCACCCAGGTCTGCAGGCTGGAGGAGGATGTCCATCAGCACCGCAGTCAACACAACCAACCTTGTCACTGAAGGGAGCGGGAGCCCTTCAGAGCTGTGATCGCCCTGTGACTGCAAACCGGGACGGGTGCTCTCAGTTCTCAGACCCACGTCACATCGGTCTTGTGATTCTCAGCCCCCTTGCACCTTTTGCTGTGTGACCACCAGAGCAGGAGGTCCAGCCACCCTTTACTAGTTTCTCAGTGAGTGGAGGATTTCCAGTGAAGAGAGCCACCTCGTCTTGCCTCTGAAGAGATTTATCAAATTCTTTTGTATCACAGGTGCCTACACTGCCATCTCATGAATAAGTAAATGTGGTCACTGATTACACACTAATAAGAACTTCATGCTAGTGTTCTGGCAAAAATTGATGCCACCAACTGTCTGAAACCACTGGAATATTCTAAGCTTGGTAGGAGTTTGATTAAACGGTCAGTGAAGCTAAGCACTGCCACCAAAAATCTCCCTAGACCTGTAGCCCTGAGTAGAACTTAGTTACTTGTGGTTATTCTAATTAATCACAATTACAGAATTTTTCAATCAGAATTCCATGTTCCCTAAGCAATACTCTGACTGACAGTCTTCAAACACAAGAGACAGAGAAAAGGTAGGTCCATCTCGGATGGATGGATGGATGGATGGATGGATGGATGGATGGATGTGAGCTGTTACACTTACTGCTGAGGGTAGGTCCCATTTGTCCCTGTGAATAGGTTTGAGCTGGCTTTAAACCACACAAGTACCATGAGCACTGCAGAAATCAATGGGGGCTGGGAAATCCCCTGTGGAAATTAAGTACACATTGCAGCTGTCAAGTAAATTATATATTGGGGCAATGCCTCCAATTACTCCTGATTTAGCTAGTTAAAAGGTAATCTAGGTATAACTGTATGGCCTTACAATTTTTACAGTCTAAATACAATTAGGCATAATTAGGAAAAGATGCCAGCTGGTAGGTATGATTTAAACTCAGGTATCAGTTAAACCCATTCTGAAGAAGAAGATGACAGTGGGCAGTTCATGTCAGCCAGTTCTTTAATCTCTTGTTCACACTTGCCATTTGCTCTCTGTTATATATTTATCTCTACAGTGCACTGAAATCTCATACTTTAGTTTATCCAACATTTACCTTGCCAGTTTTACCTAAATTAGTAAGTTCTTGGGGTTGTCCTTAGCATATTCCTGTTCTGGAGATGAATCCTGGTTGGTAGGTGCTGTCTTGGGATAGAAAAGGAGATGAAGCACTGAACTAAACAGCATTGCCCCAACCTTTGCAAGTTGCTGTAGCGTCCTTGTAATTGCTGTGTCCTGTCCTCGGAGAGTTGCCAGCACTGCTTTGTGAGCGGCTTTGCCTTGATTCATGGTTCTTGTGCTCTGCTTTCTGGGGCAGGAGATTTGGGGACACATGCCCAGCACTAGCCAAAGGGGCTACAGGGGTTAATTCACATCATTTAACAGCCTTCCCCTTGGCTGACTCAGGAGTGATGCTGAGAGGTTCATCATATGGCTGTGTTCAGCCATCCAAGCCTGAAAGATGTCAGTTCTGGGAAAAGGTTTGAAACCGGAGCCGTGGATTACAGCTGGGGGGACATTCCCAGGTTAGAGAGCCCTGCGGCAGATCCTGGAGGAGCAGGGTGGAATGGAAAGTTTCTTTTGCCATTCATCAGGCAGAATAATCGCAGCCAGCAAGATGCAGATGACAAAGATGTGCCGTGTTCCCATGTTCAGGAAGATACCTGCTTCATAATTAAAGACTTTCACAGCAAGAAATATTGCACGGTGGATTTTACAGCAGTCTATAAAGAAGCAGAAGGGCACAGTTTGCCTTCCAAGGTCAGCTGGGAAGCCTGTGCTTTGACAGAAAACTCGTCTAACTGTGCCTGCTTTCTGCTTCCACCAGCTAACACCTCTGCCCTGAGGAGCTCCCTTGCAAATCAAAGTACTTACGGGACAAGGCATGGGATAACAGCTGGGGAGAAGAAAACGGGATGCTCCCAGGATATTCATAACACATTTGTTCTGTAAGCAATGAAGCCTGGTAGCTTACAAACTGGTGTTTCATGGCTGAATTCTCTAGCATTTATTAAGGCATACTTTTTTGTCTGAAGTCTCCTCCAAAGATCGCAATATTCATAATCACGCCGTCTTGGGCGTTTTCTCTGATGTCTACTTAGGGCTGTGATCATACTGCAGTATGAACACGAATAAATTCCATCCCCCTTGCCAGGCTACAAGAGGTTTGTCAAGCATTAATTTTTTCAGGAATTCTTCCTATCATACAAAATGAAATAAAACCAAACCTGACCACTTGAGACACAAACACAGAGTTTGTTTACACAAGAATTCCTATGGAAATGGAGTTAAAAGGTGAAAGATGTGAAATATCTCTGACCTACCGAAAATCAGCCTTTCCTTCTTACTTTTGAGGACACCTTAGGATTTCAAGTCTCGTAGGCAGCTGTGGTTTGCTGTAATACCTGGCTTTATCCACCCTTTTTCTTTCAGTAGTTACAGACATAAACACTTGGGAACAGAGTCTGTTTTTGTAAGACACATCTACAAACGCCTGATGCAAAGGGTTTCTTACTGGATTTTCTGGCTCGTATCACAATCACATGAAGAAGAAAAACACCTGGACGTTGAACAAAAATCCACATCTTTTCAGTCACAGGAGAAGGCAAAAGATCATTCTGAGTGTAGCTGGGGCAGAATAATGACCCTTTTATTTTCAAATTAATAAAACCTTCCTCCTTTAAAAAATAAAATCACTTAAAGATTTTGGTAACTTTCTCTTTTTCTGCTTGTTTGAGAATTGCCTGGTATTGCCTCAGGCTAACAATAATCAGAATAAAGGATTCTGCAAATGAGCTCAGGAAACTTTCCCCAGGACATCTCTCAATCCATCCTTTGCAGACCAGTGTTTTCAGCTTCCCTGTCTGTGGCTCTGCATCAACAAGATTTATGTGGCTTTCACTTGCCTTGGACAGGTGAACCTCCTTTGATCATCCATCACTGCTTTTCACTGAGTAACGTGAGCAGCAGCAGCGTGTATCCTTATGCTGTGAGAAATAATGTAATTTCTAGTCCTTCGTGGTGTTAATTCACCAGATAAACTCGATGAATTCCCATGAGGACTCAAGGGTAGGCAACAGCAGTCTAGAGAAAGGGTAATGGTATGAAAAAAGACATTTCTTGTGTCAAATCCATGGCTGCACTCCGTAGATAACATAAGTATTGCTTATTTAGCTGTCAACACCAATGAAGATTTTCTTTTCTGCAGGCCAGTATCAGTAAGTGTTAGCACATCACTGCAGCAACTCTGGTTTGGGTTGGGGGTTTTTTCCTGGTTTGGGGTTTTGGGGGGTTTGTTGTTCTTTGGGTTTGTTTGCTGGTTTGGGGTTTTTCCCAGAAAAGCCTAACAGTGGGTACATGGAATTAATACTGGCAGAAGCCAATATGGAATGAAGTTTAGGACAAGTAAAGGAAAGGATAAAGGAACATCCATCCTGAGGACACTCCTGCTCCCATTTTCATTGGTAACATAACAGTTTTGGGCTCAGACGCACATGGAATAGGCTTGCTAATTATCCGTGCTGGCATACAGTTTGCAGAAATTATATAATAATATGAGATAGCCTAGCCCCAGAAAAGGCAAGATAAATGTATTCAAATTTATCTAAAACCTACTACATAATGAGATCGGTACATCATTAATTCAGGAAGAAACTTAAGAACTGTTTTGATTTCAGAAGAGTTGCTCTTGACACACACCACTGAAAGCTGCATGTGGTGTTAAAACAGTTGAAGATCTCTTTTTAAAGCTTCTGGAGGAATCCCTTGTGTTTTGTAACATAAAAATTACACCTTAAGTGAGCTTCTGAAATGCCTGATAGAACCAAAAGACCTTATTCTCCTTTCATTTGTACTAGTCGAATTACTCACCGTTTATACTGATAAAAGAGATAAATAAACCCAGGTTGTGAACTGACACTCTCCAAAGACTCATCAAGCTAATTGTGGCTTGTTCGCAGGGGCCTGATCCCAGTCTCACCTCCCTGCCTCTACCCCAGAGTTTGTTTTATACGCCCAAAGCCAACGTTAAGATAAGTCCTAAGGAAAAGTACGGTCTAACCGACCTGCGGCACAGCAGTAGGTTTAATACCACCGCTCTTCAGTTTGTTCCCCACGGATACGCAAGAATTGTAAGGTATGCAAAGCACTCAGTGGGACTGTATTTCCTCTGCAAATGTTTCTCACAGGAAGCCAAATTATGTTTCTTTATTCAACCCAGGCTACTTAAATTTGCATTTGTAAACTGAGTACCAATTTCTTCATGATTTTTTCCCCTCACAGAGAGATTTCTTATGATACGTCACATTTCCGTCACATGCACGAATTCCCCACCCAGAATTGTGGCTGTTTAGTCACCACAACCTTGTGCACACAGGCCAGTTACTCATCTAATGGAGAAACAGCATATGTGTATATGTATTCTAAATATTAACCATGCAAACCTGGCATGCAAATATGAACGTTAGTCTGAAATTCAGGATCTGTCTCTACCGGTAATTTTAATGCAAATAAACAAAGATGACCTACTTTAGTACATCAGCTCTTCCCTGACATAGATGATTCTTCCAAGATTTTCTTTTTGCTCTAGGTTAGAGTTTAATCTTCATTACACAAGTGTGACTATGGATCTACTTAAGCGACTTCAGCAGCTATCGCATTGATCCCAATAAGAAGATTTGGACTGTACCGACTTGCCCAATGTGTCATAGTGGATTTGTGACAGAAAAGAAAAGAAAATCCATGAGTCCTGATGCACTCCCTGCTGTCCTCCTCCTTACACAACATTTTGTTACATAAAACTTTTTCTGGAAAAAAAAGCGGGGAGGGGGGAGAGAGAAAGAAAAAAATTAACATCTTTTTGGTTGTAAGCCAGTTTTCTGTATCAGCACGCAGTAGCGTGTGAAGTGAAGCAAGATTTCCTTATAGCACCATGTGACAAGGCTAATCAAAATAAACATCCAAAAAATAAAGAAATTAAGGATGAGGTAGCAGACTGTGGGGAGAGCAGATGGTTATTTAAAATAACAGCAAATTTTCCATGCTGACTGCAACTATAGCTCTTGTCACAAAACATAGTTGTTAATGGCAAAAGAGAAGGCAGAAACATCATCAGGGTATTTTATGGGGCTGGTGAAAGCAGAAGGATGAAAACTATATGGAAAAGAGGGTGTTTTCCTCTCTCTGCAAAATCTGCCCCAAATATCATGGCACTAGAGCAGAGGCAGGGGAAACAGAAATGCAGTAGGTGGAAAGAAAATCCTATTGAGCGAATTTGTCACACAATAGAAAAGGTCTCTCACAAGGTCAGACACTGAGCTAAAGGAGAATCTTTTGTCTCTCCAGGAAAAGAAAACCACAGAATCTGTAGTTTACAGTAGTTTGAAACCCAGAAAAGAGGGTCTAGATCCTGAGAAAGGAGCTGGGAAATCAGGAGTGCGCTGACAGTTTAGCTGAAGTCGTGATTCAGCTCCCACCACTAGCAGAGTTCCCAGCCCCACGCGCAAATCCACGACTTCAGTCCAAAGTCACGGATTCAGCCATGGCTTCTGCTAATCCTGTCCTTTTACAGGCTCTTACTGCGGGAAGGGGTTGTTGCCACGGGTCAGCCCCCACACGGGGCCGTTCAGGTGTGCCAGCTTATTTTATCTTAACCTGAGCTCTCAAGGGATGGGGCAGCAGCCATACCTGCCCTCCCACGTACTTCCATCCCCTGGAGACGTACTTCCATCCCCTGGAGACGGCCGCTCCAGCCAGGTGAGCATCAGCCACGCAGCTCAGCGGGACTCCGAGTTACTGCTGCGGGGGGACCGCCCCTTGGTTTTGGTAGGAGACACAGCAAAGAGAGGGGCAGGTTATTGCTAGGCTGCAAATCACGTTAAACAACAAAATAAAAGCCAAAGATGGGTCTGTTTAGAGACACAGGGGCATGAAGCAGTTCAAACACACTTTGCAGCCCCCAAATTTGTATCCGGTGTTCAGGTGGCTCATAGACTCTGATTAGGAGCAAAACACTCGCTCAAAGAGGCTCCCACCACCTCAGAAGGGCTCCCAGTCATCTGAGCATCCTCCATTCATTTTGCAGATGTCATTCCCTGGGCTGACTCCCGGAAAAGTACCCTTGAAATGTGCCTGGTTTAAGAAAAAGAAAAAAAAAAAATAATCAAACAATCTTCTCCTTACACGACTGTTGTGACAAATTGAACTGCAGGAACAAAAACTTCTCTCTGTACAAACTAACCACTTGACAACTGTGTGGGAAGGTGGGCGGGAGCAGGAGGGGAAGGTGGCTCAAAGCACCCGAAAAAATCCATCTTTCAGTACTCCAGCCTGCAGCAGCTGCTGTGGGAAGTGCTCGGGAATAGCAACCTCCCTCTGCACATCCCAAATGATGCTACAGCACCGATCCGTCTGCTCTTGGAGACCTGATCTTCAAATGTTCTGCAGTCAAGAGGAGCTCCAGGTCTGAATAACAAGGCAAAGAAGAGTTTAGCTACATGGTCATCTCCAGCCAGGCCACGGTTCACCCCAGACTAGGGAGGACAAGACCATACCCCGATTGCCCCATCCCCCCCAGACTCATGTTCCCTATGCCTAAGCCTTCCACACTGATCTCTGAGTCTTTCCTAGTGAATTGCAAAATAATGTGTCTTTCTGGTCTACAGGAGGGACTGTGGGACAGAGGGGTGGCAGGTGCTTCAACCTGCATCACCATAGCTAAATGGGCAGATACCACTCTGAAAAAAATCCCCAGATTGAATCTCCCACTTGTCTCAGGCTCACTGGCCACTGCCAAGTGCATTCCCCATGCAGGCAGCACCATGCATGCCGGCCACTTTCAAGGGCAGCATATCCACCAGCGTGTTCTTTTTTACAAATTCAAATGTAAATAAGTTGCTGAAATCCCAGGTAAAACGGAGGGATGCAGCTTCCGCGAAAGAGAGGATGCTGCCAACCAGCTGCCAAGCAGCATCTTTGGTGTCTCAGATTCAGCGGGGGGGACCTGGGAGCCTCTGCCTGCAATTCCTCTCTGCCCTGGCATGTGCTGTTTGCAATTTGCCCAGTGTTATCTCTCTGCTAACTGTGAATTCACTGCTGACCCTCTGGCAAGGAGCACCAGCAGATTGCTAGCGTACCACCACCCTGTTCCCTGGGACCAGCCATCCAGGTGGGGTCAGCCGAGCGACGGTGTCAACTCAGCAAAAGGCATCTATGCTTTTATAAGTTCACACAAAATATCTGTTTCCTCCCAAGCTGCTAAACCTAAACCACTTTTACTGTGAATTCCCCTTTAAGCCTGAATAATAAAAATAATAATCAAAAATTGCAGACAAATTGCTTCCTCTCTACAGTTAAAACTTTCAGAAGTGAGCTGTCAGCACATTGGAAGAATGGAAAGCAGCCGGCTCTGCTCTGCACTATTAAGTGTTTTTAGCACACCAGACACTTCAGGATCTTGGCACAGTGAGCAATAAACGCAGAAGCATCATCTTTTCTGTCTCCTGCAGAGGAGGGGGAAGTAGAGGGACAAAGCCTCAAAAGCTGGAGATGACGGTGACACAGATGATGCAGCTGTACGCTTTTTCCAAGGATGATGGGTTTCCACTGAGTTCACCCCGCACATCATCTGCCATTTTGTTGGCCATGAGTGGTACCCAACCTGGTCTGGCCTTCTGGATGCAGGGAAACCCCGCCAAGTGTGTGTGTGCGTGTTCTACAGACATAGAAAGAGCAACACAGCCCTTTCCCTGACACCTGAGCACTGACTTTGTAATTGTATCTATCAGAAAGGTGGAAATCGCCAGTTTGGCTCACTCCCAAGGTCCATTTACTCCACTCGCCTTCTCTGACAGTGGCAGTACCAGATGCTTTGGAAGAATGTGAAAAAAATCCCTTGAGTATTGCAAGCTGGGCAGTGTCTCTCAGGTCTGGGAAGGCATCATCTGCCTTATTATCTGCATTTTCCTATCCTTCCAGCTGGTTTTCTGCCCTGTCTAATGTAAAAGTTTGTGTTTTCCATGACAGTGAGAAAGGTTTTCTAGAAGCTATTTCACTCCTTCAGCAAAAAAACAGGGTTCCTGAGTTTTGCATTAGGTGGCAGCTTCGGATCTGTTGCATCAGGCTTCCCGTCACTCACTGCATCTCAGTTCTGGTCTCATACAACTTCCTACTTAAAAATACATTTAGCAGCTATCTCAGCGACAGAAAGGACAAAGTAAAGGCTTATTGCCTGCCTAGAAACACAAAATTGTTCATCTGTCTATTCTGATAAACTACTCCAGCTGAATAGCAAATGAAATTAAAGCATTTTTCTAATTCTTTTCCTCCTACGTGATCATCCTTGCAAAAATTGACTGTGTGGATGCTCACAGTATTTAAGACCATGGTCTGCTCAAAGGTGCTTTCTGAAGAGAAAGAAAAGGTTTTTTGAGTCTCAATTCCTGGTGACTGGACTTTATACAAGATCCTTCTGCAGCAGTACCTAGATGAATTATAACTCTAAACTTCCTCAGAATCCAGGCATCTTTGTACTGGCTTTGTGCACCCTTTTATTTAAACTCTCTGATATTACACAACCATTTTATATCACCCCTCATCAGCACTGAACACTGAAGTATCTGAACACTTCCCCCATAAAAACTGAGAGTGAATAAAAACTTCAGTTAATTCTTTGTATTTCTTGCACATTGGAGTAAAACCTTAGCTATGATGGAGGTTTTATTTTTTTTATTTCAGATGTTACTATTTCTTCTTCATTTAATATTGCTTGATTAAAAGGGATTTCTTGAAAAGCAATGTTTTTCCTAAAGCTGATTGTAGTTGCTGGGACTCAGGGTAGGATAAATCTCATCACTAGCAGAGAGAACAAGGATATTTCCAGCGTTATGATACACAGGTGGGAAAAAGACGCTGGTAATCCAGGGCAGAATCCCAGAACCACAGCTTGTAAGGTAATGGAGCATGGTTAGAAGGACAAACAGCAGTAAGAAAAGCTTTAGGAGAGCTGAGAGAGGAGGAAGCCCTGTCCCCTGTGTGTCACAGGCAGATGTGGTGAGTCACCAGACTGCTGTGGGGGAAGCAGAGCTATAGACACATATATATGTATCCTAATACACAATTTTCTAGTTCCTGCCAGAGCGTTTGACTAGAGCTTTTTAGTCTGTTTAATTCAGTTTTGTAAATATATCCTACCTCAGTGGTCTAATGAAACAAAAGATTATAGCTCTCTTCATTGCCAAAGACTTTGAAATTCAGCACGGCAACTTCATTACAGAATCAATTTATCAGATTACATTAAAGTCCTTCAGATTTAAAAAATGGACACCTGGTGAGCTTCTATATTACATTTCCAAAACTTCTTGTATTTAGCAACATTTTCAATAAGTTTATTTGCAAATTAATTGGCAGTGTGATTAAATTCTTATTCAAGCACTCTATACAATGGTTCAAGCACCCATGTGAATATGTAATGAAACATAAGATTAGACTCACTATAGAAGCAGAACATGAACAGTGACTGGCAATGTCTGCTTGGATTTTTTTCTTTTAGAAATTAATATTCTTGCCAGGCTTTACTACCCCAAAATTTACACACCTATGCCTCTGATACCCTAAGAAACATTTGCTTTGCAAAACATCCAGGCTTGAAGGTTGTATTATTAAGTACAACCCCAGAAGATATAAAGGAGGCTATTGCCATGTTTACAAGCTCTGATTTTATTTTTAAAAATAGAAAGTCTTTCCATCCAAGGTTTTCTGTCTGCAGGCCCCTGGCTTGCTCAGCGAGGTAGCAGCCAGGTGGCGAGTTTATTTTCAAACCATCTGGCCTCAAGGGAGCTGCATACTTAAAATATCTACAAAACATTGTTTTCCCCTCCACCTACAGGGTCTGAAAAAAAGAAGGAATTCACCAAGAAACAATTTCCCCTGCTCACTGTCTGGATTTATTTGGGTTCCTCCTGCTCAGCACCACCTCCCCCCCCCCCCCATCACAGGACACATTAGGACCAGAACTGGCAGGATTTTCACAAGGGAAGCACCCAAGTCACACATGGGACAGAGCAGAGGTCCATCCTTTTTGCTCAGGTGGGAGGCTCTAAAGCTCAAACTCCCTCTCTCCTTTTGCTTTGCCACTTAACAAGTAATGCCCGTTATTTGTGGGTTGATAGCTTAGCAGGTATCATTCTGTGCCTGCCTACAGAAAGATTTGCAAAAATACCTAATGCCCTCTGGCTGTAAATGAAATCCATCTGCAGGCACCTTCCTTGTAAGCAGCCTGATCAACAGTCCAGAGAGGTCTGTGGAAAGTATCCACCAATTTCACTAAACCCCAAGCTTGGATGTGGCTCCTTCTTCTGGAATTTGGCACGTTTTGCTCATACCCACGGCAGCTAATGCCCCAGAGCATCACCAGCACTTCTGTCCCAGCCCTGATGGCAGTGTAAATGCAGATAACAATCAGCAGCCTCAGACTACACGATAAAACAAGTGATGTTAACTGCCCATTAAGCCTGATGAGCAGCACTTATCTTCCCCGATTAGAAGAATAATAAAGTAGATTTGGACTGGATGATTTCAACTGTTGCTGCTGTCAGAGCTCAGGTGCCTCCTCCTTGCTTTTATCCCCAGGCACCTGAACTGGCTGATGCCACCAGCAGCACCCAGCGCAGCCACGATAAAGCGAACCCAGAACTGGTGCTGCCATTCCAGGGCTGCAGCTTTCTCTAGTGACTTGATTCCAGTGCAAGGCTGCTCTCATTAAAGCCTGTTATTTTCACAGCACAGCCGCATACAGCACTTTGTCATTTCCCCCTGCATACTAAACTGTTGTTATCTCAGTGCCGTGCCTGATTAACGTGAATGCTGGTGTGCATTTGTTACAGGAACAGAGAACACAACATCGGTGTCTAGGAGGGCTTTGTAACTGCAACAGAAACACCATGTTCTCTGCAAGGGAATGGAGGAGAGGTAAGGATGAAAATGGAGCTGTGGGAATACCTGAATCCTGCTCTGCTTGGATATTTAGTGTGGTATTGAAAAAAGGCAGTTATGGGTTTTTTTCCTGTTGGTTTGCTTGTGAAAGACAGTGGGGTTCTCATCTGTGAAGGCTTTCAAGCGTCTCTATGGGTATGTTATTATTAAATTTTAATTATTACCAATTATTTTAAAATCCTATAAGGCTTCGTTCTCCACATCTTGTTTGTGGTAAAACCTGGAGAAGGTGCTATAGAACGAGCTTCCTACCAGTACCACTCCAGCAGGAGCAGGAATACAACCCATTGCCATGGGGTAAGTTGTAACAAATCAGAACTCAGACCCCGCTCTTCCCAGCACTTTTGCTCCTAAAACAAGCTTCCTCCAAGCAGGTTTTTCACCTCTTGTGGCTATTAATTTGGAAACCCCTTGCAGCTCTCACATAAACCAGTTACAAGAAGCTCTGATGCCCTTTTTAATCAGGTATCACCTAGCCATGGTGGGAACGCAGCGCCTGCTGTCCATCGCACATCATGCAGGAAAAGGGGGGGCAGCAGTCACCTCCAAATCCCTGAGTCCCAGCTGTACCCGTCAGCCAGGGCAAGGCGTGAGGAGTGGTCCGGAGGCAGAGGACTGCATAGCCTGCTGCTACAGAAACAAAGGCACTTCCAGGGGCTCTTTCCAAACGACTGCTAATGCAACAAAGGGGACTAAAAATAAGTGTTTTGCATGGAAAACAACAATCATAGGCAGTTGCACTTAGATGCTGTGAAACCAAGTATTTTCCACTTATGATTACAGCCCATAATGGCACTTCCTAAAGGATCTTACTGTGCTGCTGACACAGCCTAGAAGTGAATAGGATAGTCCCAATAAAACCTGATGTCCAGTGGGCTGCTGGAAATTATTTATGCTAGATGGTTCCCTGAACAGTCTGTTCTCCTTCTGTGCAGAAACTAGTCACCTCCTTCTCTTTGTCTTGCTGTACCCCTCCACATGCAACTCAGAGGAACGCAAGAGTATTCAGACAAAAGAATCTGACAAGCTTACTCACAGACTCACATTTAAGGATGTGTAGGATTAATTATATAAGAAAAGTTATACATCAGGAGTCAGAGGCCCGGGGTATTATGGTGAGAAGAAAATCACAGAACATCAGAAAACCTGTTTTCATTAGAGGGGGAAAGCAAAGCGTGTAATCATCACTCTTACTGCACTTTATCAGTGCCAGGAAGGTTGACACTAGCATCTCTCTTGCAGTGTTTGTTTCAAGACGTAACCCTGCACGTATCGTACGGTTCTTGGACAAATTGATCCCTGCCATCTTAAACTAACGCAGCACCATTATTGCCGCTCCTTCTAAACCTCCAACAAAATTGCTTCTTTTTTTGCCAAAGCCGCTCTTATGCTTTATGAGAAGTTTAAGAAAACTCTGTACAGAGACCAAAATCCCAGTCCAAGCTCCCTTTTCAAACTGTTTGTTTATATAGATCAGACATTCTAAACGTTTGTTGCTTAAAACAGTTTTACTCCAAACACTTCCAGCTATCTAAGTTTTCTCTCTGTGCCAGTATTTCTTTCTAGAGGTAGATTTAAGCCTCCTAAATCTACATCCCTGTTTCTATCACTTTCACCAATGAAAAATCCTTCCCATAAAAAACCAATTATGAGAGCAGTTTAAAGGGGATCATTTAACAAAGGCAGTGAATGACCCAGCATTTTACATTTGCTGTAAACATTATCTTTTCCAACTCTCATTTAAGATCTCTCTCTTTGGCTATTGAGCATTCCGTCTGCAGGCTAAGAAATAAAAGGGAGGACAGCAGAACCAAATATAGGGAAAAATGACAGCATGAGAAAGGCCAGCATAAAAGGGAATTTCTGAGAAACTCAGCCAATGAGTAGATTTGGAAGGTCCTTGCACTCAACAGAGCAGGATGATTTGGTCCTCTGACCTCGGTCAGGTGGTTCTTCTAAGGTCACACAACTCTTCCTCTAACAGCATCAAAAAAACCCTTGGTACGTGCAGGTTCTCTTCTAAAGTCACCACAACCATAAATATTTTCTAGTGGAGATTTAGTCAAAAGAAAAATTGTGGTGATTATCTTTAACATCACCAAAAGTAGAGAGTACTTCAGGTAATAGCTTTGAGGGAGGGGAAATAAAACACCGGGAATAAAGCCATCCTTTTAATCTTGTGTATATTTATTATCATCACATGAGCAATTCAGAATTCTGGTGTGCAATGTTAATAGGACCCATTATAGTTCACCTGAGCCCCAAATTTCCTACTGTTAAAGCAAAATGGATTATTTTTTATTCTTATTATTTTCTTAAAGTACATTGTACTCTATTATATAGGAAGATGTGTACGGATTCCAAATGAACTTTCATCTGCTTCTAACGGTGAATAAAAAAAGAAAAACTTTTGGAAGTCAGAAATACAATGTGATTGAATAATTCTTATCTCAGGACTGCTAGTGAACCTAGGGCCTAATGTAATATCTCTGAAGTTGCTGCAAAAAGAATTTTTTCTTTTTTTTTTAGGCTTTGATATCTCATAGCAGTGATGAGAGCTGGGAAAAGAGCTATGCTCTGAAATACTTGGAGTTAGCTCTGATGTACAGTAATTTTGGCAAATACAAATTAAAGACATCAAATTTTCCTTCACAGGTATGCAGTCACTAAAATACAAAGCGCACAGATATCTGATTTGAGGGATGTAAGTTAACAAATCATCCCTCAACCAGGATGACATTAGTAGTTAACAAATGCACAGATCCATGTGAACGAAGGGTCAGCTTTGCCTCTGTCCCATCCAGGCAGATCGAGACACCTTGGCAAATCTGAAAACCAGCCAGTGAAGGAAGATTAGAAAAAAAGAGGGGTTTTGTCATCCCTAATTCTTTTGACCATGCAGTAGCATCTCTAGTGTGCTAAAGGATCTCCAGGGCCTAAGAGTCACAGATAGGTATAAAGCAGTTGGGGAACAGCAGAGCTCTGACATTCCCTAGGATATTCTTAAATTACTTCTCCAACTCCAAGATGACAAGCTGCAGCAAATGCTACTTCTCTACCCCCCCACTCCTAATGGCTTCCTAAGGACTGATCTAAAGTCCTCTGAAGCCAGGAGAAATACTCCCACAGACATCGGTACATTCTGTATCAGCATTTCCTTTGGACAGTGGAAGTCCTTTTCTAATGGGAGTGTAAGTAAAGTGTGAGTAATTCAGCTCATCAGCAAAAACGGGTGTAAGAATGAGATAAGCGCAAGAGATACTTGGTTACTCTGACATGGACTGGAGGATGAGTCAGTAGCATCAGGATGTGTAGGTGGGACCCAAAGCCAGCCAAAGCATTCTGTGCATCTGAGCATCACCCTCTCATGCCTCACCTGCCTGTTCCAACCTGTAAAGAAACAGCAAGATTTTAAAGGTATGTCCCCCAACACACATGATAAAATCAAATAGGTGTTTTCTTTATAAGTTTCTCACATAGTTAAACAATGAAGTTAACTATTACGAAAGAAATTGAGGCCTTCCTACCATTTAGAAAATTGCTTAAATCTGATACTTTACCTCTGATAGTGTGTCAAGGAGCATTAAACCAGCATGAATGGCTGAGGCAATTGAGAAATCCTGAATTGGAGGAGAAGCTCTGTCTCTTTCCAAAAAGCTTACAGTCACAGCTTGCTGGGAAAAGCTTGAAATGTGCTAACTGGCTTTGTCGCTAACGTGATTATGCAAAGTAGATGATAGTAATAGAGCTGCCCTGCCATCGCTTACAATGGCACCTGCTCTCTTTCAATTTTATGTAATTTTCATTGAATTTAGGTCCGTCAGGTTGCCTTGCCATAGGATTCACGTGAAAATGAGATCCTTATTCTAAGCAACTGATGTGGTTGAAGAAACGGGAAGTGTTAAGGCTGCTATCCATTATGTAAAGGGAGGAAGATTATTCCAACAATGCCAAGAGATAAATGCCAATCAATTTAACTGTGCAAGTTTTCAGTTACTACCATTCCAGAAAAAAAATTGAGGCCATTCTAAGTAAGAGGTCTGTATATCACAGCCGGCCTCAGGATACTCTTAACATATGTGCTCAGATGGGAATTACGATATACATGTAAAATTGCTCACAGACCTGGCCCAGCAAAGAACGCATTCTGATAGGAATCTGAGTTGGAGTTTGGAGTGAACGCTCACTTCTGCGAGCTTGGAATAGCAACTTTGGGGTAGAGGCTACTGAGTGAAATAAAGAAGGGATAACACAGGACCAGTAATTTGAAGATGGACAGTGGTCTTAGCAAAGCAAGTGGCCACATCAGCCTGTATCAATCCACTATAAATTCTTCCAACACCAGAGCTGAATTATGTGGTGCTCCTAGTAGGAAACAGTGCAAGAGGCAGTAATTAGAATTTTGGAGTGCAGTAGAGAACTGCTGATCCAGTGGGCAGGTTTATGTAATTAAGTCTCTCATGAAGGTAACATACATAATTTGCCAAACTTCTTCAACAATAGCTCATTGGCATCATTGACTTTTACATCAATTGATATCTGTACCTCGGTACAGTTTATAAAACCGCGGAGTTACAGTATCCAAGCAGCAATGCACTGCAATGAAGTTCTGCCTGCTGAATCGGAAAACAAAAAGTGGCTAAGTGTATCAGCTGCCCAGAACAAAAAGAATTGCACATATTACCTTGGTGATATTGTTAGCTGTATCTGTTCCTTTTTACAGGAACAGATTTTTATATATCTATTTTTATTTTATTTTATTTTTAATATAGTGATGTCAGTCACGACAGTGTTGTCTGCAGCCTTTCTTTAAACCTCTTTATTTGAGAGGTTTTTTTCCTCCTGAGACGCCCTAGGCATGCATATGGTGAAAACTGACATTTCGTTGGCTATGAAGATGGAAACACTTCCATGTTTCAGATCTAATCCAAATACTTTAAATTACTGATACAGTTACTTTGGCATTTCTGTGCTGGTTTAGAAAGAATAACTGGCTTTGAAATATGTGCTGTAATTATGAAAACAACAACAACAAAAAAGAGTCACAGGCTTGAAATATAGTAACCAATTTTCTCCTGTCTCAGCTTACAGGTGTCTCCTAAACTGCCAAATAAATAGAAACAAGAATATGGTCTATATGAACATCCACCTTCACTGGAATCAATGGATTTTTCCCTTAATTAACATTTAGCATAAAACAACTATTTTTTTTTTTTTCTTCAGTTAGTCTGGTTTAGGATTATTAAAATAGTGGTGGATTCATTGGAAATGGTGAAGGAACTCAGAGACTTTAGGCAACACCAGTTGCAGTTACTCCTGATCCAGGACAGTAGCATCTCTCTGGTTGAGGGCAAACTCTGCCCCATGTTAAGAGCATCTCCTACCAACAGAACCACTGCAAATATACTGATGATTTCTGAGAATCCAATTTCTTCTCCATGTGATGGATTTCACCTCATACCCAGTGAGGAATTTGGCTCATCAGATAAAGCTCCATCACCAGGTATGTTGGTTTATCAAGCATGTCCTACTGTGAGTAAATATATTCTTTGCACATGAGGATAAAACAAGAATTATACAGCTCTGGTTTGGTTCTATAAATCAAATGCAGGCTTGAAATTTTGGAATCAAACCAGAAGTGTTTGTAAAACAAATCAGACCTGTTGTCCATGACTAATGAGGAAAAAAGACCTTGTTACTAGCACTTTGTGGACTCTCTTGTTTCAGAGACATGCTGAATCTAGAGCCATATTTCTACAAATCAGACAAGTTCAGACCTGCTTTGACAAGTTACTTGGCTTAGACCTGGATGGTGCTATTGGCTTACCAGCACTGCAAGCCAAATTTCAAACTAACCTGCTGTTTTCACAGCTTTCTGTAACAGCAGCATTGCCCGGCCGGCTGCAGCCGGAGTTTGTTCCCAACACCTCGTTTGCCAACGCATAGGCTCCGTCCCAGGAAGCAATCCTGAACATCACCCAGATGATGTAACCTAATGGATGATGCTGAAGGGCGCTTGTGATTACTCTCAGGTAGTCAAAGAATGTCACAAACCCCTGACTTGCATAGTTCTGTCAAGGTTTGTACGTGCTTAAAGGAGTACATGTGCTTTATGAAAATCTGCTGCCACCCTCCGCCACAGCGAAAGGCTGAGTGTGGTTTCACTTTAATGTCAGCTAGTCGGGTTTAGCGCTTGCCTGCTTTCCTTCTGAAGATCCTTTGTGTTTATGCTGGCTCTTTTTTATTTCGAAGAGCAGTATTTTTGTTTTGAGAAAAGAGAGAAGAAACAACCCTGATCACAACCCTGAAGCTGTCAAGGAAGGGGATCCCCTGTAGATTTCTGCTGCCCAGCCGGGACAGAGTGAGTTCAGTTTGGCAGGCAGGTTAGGCAGGGTCGGTGAAGATCCCCTTCAGTAAGACATGCTGTGGTCTTCTGATGCTGGCTGGGGGTAGCCAGGCACTCATGAACTGATTCTTGTGCTCACCTTGAACTGGTTCATCCTACATCCTCTGGTTCTTCTTTACGCTTCTCTGTAAGCCTGGGACATGATGGATTTATTAAACTGAAAAATCAGTAAGATGGGTTTTCCTTTTGCAATCCCCACTCTGCACTGGGATATTTTGAAGTGTAACAACAGCAGTAATGAATGCCTCCGTGCGTGCTTAGAGATGATTATTTGCACTGTTTTCAATCTATTTTTCTAAGGCTTGCCATCTGATGCCCATCTAATATGTAGCCTCTCTCTGCTGGGAGAACGAGCACAACCGATCACAAGGGAAAAGTTCAGTTCAAGAACATATGTCTGAGCAAACAGAATGTATCCTCTGTCTGACAGCTGCTTCCCTCTTCTTTGCTGCTTCACACACACCCTCTTATTTTGAATTAAATTCCGTATTTTTACCCCTGTAAGAAGCCACGCAGGTCTCATCTGACAGTGAACTCCCCGTTCAATGTACTTGTGTAAAATAATCAAACACACCTTTTTGCTAAGAACTAGGTAATTGTGAGAAAGCTGGGAAGAAGTAATGCTCTCTAAAGGGCTTTGTGATAAGACTCCAACAACAAATAGGTTTCTTTGTGGTTCTTCCTCCTTGGCAGGTTTAATGGGGAGAAAAGCAGGTCTGTATCAAACCAGCTTCATTAATTTAGTGAAAGATGTGCAAAATGATCAAGCTCTAACTTTTGGACAATTCCCTATGCAGCCCTGTTAAGCAAAACTTCCTACAGATTTCACACTGAAAGAACGGATTTTGAAAGTCCAGGTAAAGGTTATGAATCTGATCAGAGCTCCTCTTTTCAGGAGTTTCCTCACCACTCAGAAAGGATATTATATTTGGAAATACTGAAATATGCCAAGGCAATGAGACTACTTATCTTGTAGGAAAGTTTATGGACCTGAGAGTAATTTGGTGCAGGACTAGGCCCCAAATATATGTACTTCTGCATGTAAAAACTACCTATGCAATGAAAACGGCCTAAACCAGTAGCTGATAACCCAGTTTGTCAAAAATTAAACCCAGCTATTGCTGGCGACACACACTTCAGTGACCGCTGAGCACATCCATCGGCTTTAGCAGGGATCCGTGTCCATGGTCTCCAGCAAACTGCAGCACTTCTCTTTCTCCGTTCCCGTAGAACGAAGCTGGTAACGCGCCCTGGGTGTCTCAGGAGGTTCCAGTCACCCATGTAAGAAAAATTCTGCTAGATCCGCTATCAAAGATGTACTAACCCACCCCCCCCAGCAAAGGTTAAGTGACTGGTTTCAAAGCAAAAATACGCATGTGATATTCTTTTACAAACATCCATGTGGCACATCAAAAATTATCCAGGATTCGTAATGAAGATTTTTACTCTGTTACAGGCACTAACACATGGTGTTCTGAAAAGATGACAGAAATAGTTGTAGCCATATTGCTTATCCCAGAAATCCAACGCTTCTAGAGAGAACGCCAAATGCTAGGAGTGTTTCTCAGTTGTTGCAACGTCTTATGAAGTATCAGCTCGTCTCTCCGGGGTGACACGACCTCATCCAGCAAAGGGCTGAGCACCCTTAGTTGATATAATAGGCAGCCGGGATTCTGAGGCTGAAAGCAGCCTAAAGGGTGGGAAGAAAAAGAGAGGAACTAAACTGTGCATGTCTTGCACGGCTGATACCTGCTTACAACCAAAAGTAAGATTTAAACTTGAGCAAGAGGAGGGTAAATTTTTCAGAATCTGAAAAATCTGTTCAGTGAGGGGAAAAAAACCCTCTAAAATTTAAAGAGAGAAAAATCTAACCCTGTTAGAATCCGGGCAGAGGCTGTATGTGCCATTAGTATAGGCTCCCATATCTGTCCTAGAGGCACAAAAAGAGACAAGGAAATTTAGACACAGGGAAATGTAACTACTTGTGATTGAAACAAAATAGCAGACAGTCTATGCTTACAGTGTCCCTGTTGAATTAACATTATTCTACCGAATTAAATTATTTTCATATGCCATTGTACTTTCAGAGGTAGCCATATGTTTTTTCACATTCTGTTTCACATGCTACTTTTTTTAGTCATCAGAACTTACTGACATAAAAATTGCTATCTGAGTTGACAGGGTTATTCCCTCTTGATGATAGTCTTCAGGTAGATGCATAATGTGACAGATGAGCATTGAAGTTCAGTGTTTCACACAGACTTAAAAATAATTAAAAAAAAAAAATTATTCCTGCAAAACTTTGAAAACTATTCTACGGGGGAACAATTTTTCCACTCTGTAATTTATTTGCTTTTCTTTCTTCCTTCATTTTTCTACGCCTAGAAACATGTGTATGAAAACAGGAATTTAAGTCGTTCAGGAACTCATTTACTCCTGCTGTGCAGTCATCACAGGAAATCACAACCCTCTCTTTTGGTAGCAGCTGAAGACTAGGTAGCAGCGTAGATCAAATAAACATTGGAAGATTAAACGGGTCTGAGAGCCACACTGGATTTAGGACTGGATTTAACTGGAAAAGCATGCAGACTTGCATTCACGATCAGCAAAATCTTGTTGATGTAACATTTTGGCTCAAAATGAGGGAAGTAGTGTGAAGGCTGAGCTGTGTAAAGGCAGGTTCAGCGGCAGCAGGACGTGGGGACAGGGGTGACAGTAGGAAGAAGAAATATTTCGGGAGATTCGTGTAGCGTTGATGTGGAAAAAGTAGTTCTTGCAAGATCTCCGTCACTGCGAATGGAGCTCTCACAGAAACTGTTATTCCTGGAAAATTTCAACAGCATCTAAACCAGACCGGAGACTCTTTTCCATTTGGAGAGGTGAGCCCGAACCCTGCTGCAAAGGAGGATTTGTATTCGGGCATCCATTCCATGGATCCGCACCACCAAATTTCCCAAGGCTTCACATGCAAAGTTGTGGGTTTAGCTCATTTCAAATGTGTACTTAATGTTAAATTAATCCGGTTTGGGTATAAGCATTACATCAAGCCCCAAAGAATGATACGAAGCAAGTTAATTCCTTGGGTATCAAAGGTACAGAAAGTTTTCCATTTCAGAAAATTGCATATTTCCCTTCCTACTTTTTATTATTTGGTTAATTTCCATGAGAATAATGTCTCTTTGCTTCTGAGTTTTTGCCCCCACTGCTTTATTATTCACTCAGAACAGTCGTTCTTTGCATATGATGTCATTGTTATTTGCTATTGAAATAATTTAATGTCACAAAAAGGATTAAGATTTCAAGTGAGGAGTGAGCCATATGAAAACCTGATCACCTAAGCAACAGAAGGCCTGTTTCATGCCTCTGTGTCTAATAATACCTAACAAGGAAAAAAACCTCTGTCACTGAGTGAATGATACATTCTCTTTCTTCTCAAACAAAATGGTTTCTTACGCCTTTCATGACGGGCAAAGCTGGTGGGTTCTGCATTTTTCAAGCATGCCAGGCATAGTTATTTGTAAAGCATCAACGCCAGGTTGATACGGAACGATCCCGCTGTGACAAGGACGAGCGGTTTGGGGGGTTTTGCGGCGCTCGGGACCCTTCCCCAGCGCAATCTCCCACCTTGGTGGCTCCTTGTGCCGGAGCAGGCCGGGCCGGGTGGGCGATGGGGGCTGCCCTGGCAGCAGGGCCCCGCTCTGACCTAGTGCCACCCTCCCAGCCCGCTGATTACCTCAAGGGTAACAGAACAGGCCTATGGAGGCCGTTTGGGATGGCAGCATCGTGCTGCCTCCGTGACGGGCCCCAGAAACTCTGAAGCTTGACACGGGTCGATGAGAAACTCCTCGGAGGCACCTGGCGGCCCCGTGCCCGAGGGGACGAGCTCCGTGCCCCGCTCACGCCTCTGGCGGTACGAGGCAGGGTGCGGCCCAACCCTGAGGTAAATCCCCCCCACAGAACCCTGCCCCGCTCCGGGACAGAGCCCACAGAGCGCCGTTGCGCCGCCTCGCCCCGCCCGAGCAGCGGCCCGCNGGTTTGCCTCTTCCACGCCATGCTGGGCCACAAGCCCGTAGGTGAGAGCAGGCCGCGGCCGAGCCGCGGCCTCGAGTAGCGGCGCTAGCCGGGGGAAGACAACGAGGCGCTGGGCCCGGAGCCACAAGGTCCGGGCGGGCGGTGTAGTGAGGGTCCCACGCGGGGGGGGTAGCGGCCCGGCCGCGGTGCTGCCCCTAGCGGCCTCCCGGACCGCTCCCGCCGCGGCAGCTGGCCGAGGGCCGCGGGGCCTGTGGGGAAGGAGGCGCCGTGCCCTGCCGGCCTCGGCCGCCCGTCCTGGGGCACAGAGCCAGCCCTTCTCGCTCGCCCGTGCCGTCGCCTTTCTTGGCTTGCTGCCTTGTACTTTCCTGCGGTTGTTTTTCACGCAGCCTCTGTAAATGCGCTGGCTGCGGCCACACGTCAACATGTACCCAGTGGGGCACCCCCAGCCCCTCCCCAGAACAGCACCTGTAATGTGGGGTGCAGTACCAGCCAGGCAGGGTTGCCATGTGTCTCTCCCATACTGTATGATTTCCCTGTAACGACAGGAGGTTTGGTTTTGTTTTTTTTTTTTTTTTAATTGTGTGATGTAAGTAAAACTGTTAGTAGTGTTAATTGCAGTGAGTTCTTCCCCTAGGTGTGAATCGCCATTTCCACATGATTTGTATCAGAGATAAATTCAGTCAGAATATTGGACGGCAGATTTCATCCAAAGTGATTTGGGACCATCTGAGCACCATGTATGATATGCAGGCTCTTGTGAGTATAAAGGATTGATGCAGACACATTCTCATGTCTTACAGTTCAGGAGTTTTGATAGGCCAAAATCACTGAGCCTATCATACCTTTCATGTTACTAAGAATTCTATGTTGTTCCAGTGAGCTGATTAGGTTTTCCCTGTATAAAACTACATTAGGTAGGAGACAATAAAACCTGCAGTGGTTTGGCTTTTTTTTTTTTTCCTCCATACAGTATTCTGACTTTGTTTATTAAAGTTGCCTAAATGCTAATCCAGCAAACATTTACATAGGTACTTAGGTGTCAGCAAGGAGGTTATAGTGTGCTTGTATAAGAATTTGCCATGGTTGAGTTCCAGAAATGATCTCAAATGATCATGAGATGATCTCGGATATCTTCAGCTTAGTAATTAGTTTGACATCAGGAGCCTCCTGATTCTCTTAATGTCTGAAATGCCTTGTTAGGAATTATGTAGCCACTAATTGCATGTGAAATAGAACTTGAGATTGCACTTCTAAATCCAAATTAAAGCTTTTACTAAATTCATTCATAGAGGTCTTTCTTTTCCTTCTAAGCACGAATCTGAGATTCTTCCGTTCCCTAATATAGAGAAGAATTTTGCTCTTCCTGACGAAATGATTCAAGAAGTGAGAGAAGGTAAGATGTGATAGCAGTCTCTTATTGTTGGGTGCTCTAATCTCATCTCAGAATGGGTAGTTTAACAAAACTACCGCATAAAAAGAACATAACGTGTCAACGCTACGTTCTGAAAGAACGGGCTGTTCTTTCAGACTGGTGCGTTAGGTGTATCAGGAAAAGGAAGCGTTAAACAGATGTAAGTTTATCTCATGAATTTTTAATCAACTGACTGAAGGAAACTGGGGGGGAGAGGATCACACTGCTTGTGCTGTTCATACCCTCACTATCAGCCTGTGTGATTGTCCACTGTAGGGGACAGGCTGGCGGGAGAGAGAGGCGTTTGGTCAGATTCCACACACTACTTCTCATATTCTTAAATATATTGTAGATGGGATGCTAATACAGCACAAACAGGTTCTATTTACTCCATTTAGAGTCATCTTCTCCTGGGTACATGCAAAAGATCCGAGTGCTTCACTGATACTAGTTTGCAGAGTGAATGGCAAAATGTGGTTCTTTGCAAGGTGATTAGTAGTTTATTGTGGGTTTCTTCCACTTTGTTGAGATGGCTGTAATATTACATCAAACTGTAATTTTTGCTAAAATAGATGATCTGTATACTTTAATGTGGTTTATTTTGTAGCAAGATCATTTTTTAAAGCATAAGAGCTATGGAGTTGATGAAAATAACATTTTCTGCATATAATTTGTATATAATAATATTTCTGTGATAAATTTTTCTGTACGAATGATGATACGAGGCAGTTAAATAGCAATTCAGCTAATGTTTAAAAATGTACACCAGGAATATATTTACTGAATAGCTGCAGTTTCAGTAGCTGGAGAAACTTGCTTTTTGGCCATGGACTTGTACCAAGTGCCTGTTGTGCTGGTATAACCATCTCATTTTTAGGATATTACTATTTTTAATATGGTTCATATATCTTATTTTTAAAGGTATTACTGGGTTTTAATGTCTGATGATAGATTTTTTTCATGAGGGTTTTCTTCTGTAGTTGCCTTAAAATGGATGAAAAACAAATATGAAATGTGTAGAGGCATTTGTATAGATTCACAGTGGTTTTGTTGCACTGTGAAATCATCTCTGTGTTTTCACCTTCCTGGGATTCAACTATCTAGTTCTTCCAAATCTCTCTCACTCACGATAAGCCTATCTGTATTGTATAATCTAATAGAAATGTGCAGCAGTTTGACAGAAATCTTAGGTTGAGGAGTGAGAGGTGGATTTTCAAAGTTTAGCAGTATGTCTGTTACTTAGTGCTGTTACCCAGGGTAGGAGCTAGGAAGTTCAAGCATCTGCCAAAGGATTCCTTCAGATAGTTTAAACTACAGTGGAATGCTTCTCAATTACTAGGCACATTAAACTTTACACTAAAAATTCAGTATAAAATCATACTATAGCTAAGACATTGTGATATGTTTTGCCTATTTATCAATGTTAATAATTTTAGTGGGACTTTTTGACATGTGACATCACCCTGTTCAGTGCTTTACATTATTCTGGTAGTATGCCTGGACTGTTAGCTATCTATCTTTATTACAGTGCTGAGGAGCCTTTCTAAATTACTGCTGAATGCTGAACTGAATATTTGTTAACATTATGCACATATGCTGAGGCTAATAACCCAGAAAAAAATACACATGGTTCTTTCAAACCATCTAACCATTGCCTAACAATCTTTTTCTGTAGGAAAAGTAATGATAGAAGAAGAAGTGAAAGAGGAAATAAAAGAAGAGATGGAAACGCATGCAGGTCCAGAAGAAGGTAAATTTGTAACTCTCTACTGTGTAATACGAGATTAAAAACCAACTGTAACTCTGCAAAATTAATGTTAAAATGTAAACCCCAAATACGGTGTACATTGTGATTTGTATTCAGACTTCGCATGTGCTCATGCCAAGAACTGGAATAATTTAAGAATGCACAGAGTAAGCCATTGCCAATATCTGGTATTTCAAAAGATTTCTCCTTTGCTCCTAATTCATATGTGCGAAGTTGTATAGCTTTGGAGTTTTTTGTTTTAATATGTACCTGAGAAAACCCTGAGAGTCTGAAGTAATCTGAGAGTTGCTGAAACAGAGTTGAGCCCAGTTTTAGTGAACGTAAATACTCTGTGGTAGGATCTGTGTAGTCACGGGGAAAATTAGGGCCTATAAATCAAAAAAGTTTGTAAGATTGTATGCTTAAACGGGAAGGCGGGCAGAGTGGGTTTTTTATTTTATTTGCATTATCTTGCTTCTTTTAAATGTGAGGTTTATTTTCCTAACACTTTGTTGTAGAACAAAGTCAAATGTGAACAGTAGGGGTTCTGCTATTGATGTTAACAGACCAAGCCAACTGTTAACTACATAATTTCAGAATATTTATATTACAGAATAAGTGGTGTTTTAAGATTGAGTGTAACAAAAGATCTAAAATTGTATTTTAAAAATACATTAAATTTCACGTGTTCAGTTTTAAAATCTATCTACAATACCAAATGTAATGACCGTTACTGATTATAAATTTCATAGATTGGTCTTATGTTCTGTAAGTGTTCCTATTAAGTATTTAATTTTAAGTGCTGTTTAATTCTACTTAATGAATTTCACTTCTAGCCTGTCAAAATACATGCCTGTCTTTAAAGCAAATAATAAAAGCAATATGTGCCTTTCTTACAGAAGATTTTTCTTTTAAAAGTGAAAGTAATACATAATGGTGGTTAAATATGCTGAGAATTGACCGGTTTGAAAAGTTTTATGTAATATAAAGAAATTTGATATCACTTCTTGTTTGCCTATGTGTATGACTCTGATCTGGAATCATTACTTTGATCCTATTTCAGTTTTTGCACCCTCTGGAAGTTTAGGAAAAACAACTGAAAAGCCAAGCAGCAAAGAGAAAGAGAAAACTTCATCAGATTCTGGGTCCAAAGAAGGATCTGATAAGAGGAAGCGCAACAGAGTCACTGAAAAGGTCTTAAACGCAAACAGTAATCCTTCCAGTCCAAGTGCTGCAAAACGACGCAGAACATAAAGCAAGCTGTGAAAGAGAGAAGTAATAAACTATGGAACGTGAGGAGTAAAAACGAGTAGCAGGATAGTCGCTACATAAACTTTTTGAGAAAGGAAAAGGTATCTGAGCCAGGTATTTGAAGCATCTGCACATTGGCTTTATACATGCGAGACTTGTCTGTCTTTCCTAATGTGTTTTCTCGTCAGCACCGAGTAGCTGCGCGATGGCTACCTCCTCAGGGCGGTGGGGGAGAAAGCTGGCAGCGTTGAGTTTACATGTATGCAACAATTCTGGTGGTTGCATTTCAAACAAGTAGCACGCTCCGTGTCAGCATAGTTAGGAAACAAGTGCTCAGTGAAACACAGAGCCTCGGTTCCTGAAAAGCGTAGGTTATTTCTGTCAAGTTTGGATCCTTTTTTCTGCCTGTGTTTTGTTGCTGTCTTTGACTATTACAGACCCTCAGTGGGTGGTGGTGTTTGGCCATTTTACTTACCGCAAACGTAGCGTTTGTATCAAATGTCTGAATTAGTTGGTTCAGTAAAACTAAAATTCTTTTAAATGCAGATAACTACTGAGTTGAAGTATTCTTTTGCTCTGTTTGCTGCAGGAGCCTTTACTTCTTTCACCCTTAGTGACATAACATTTTTCAATCTTTGTAAGTTATAATACTGTAAGTGAAGTGCAAATGATAATGCCTCTAGGCAGAATAATTAATAAGTGTCCTAAATAAAATGTCCAGTGATGTCACATGGTTTTGTAAGGGATCAGCTGAGCTGTGCATGAACCTGGAGATGTTCATCCACTTGTAATATAGCAGTATATAACAGCGGGTTTTGTACTTCATTATTTATTTTTTAACGCAGTTTTAGTAGATGTTAATGGAATTGCTATTCCAAAATGTTAATTTTGTTCTACAACTTAAGAATCTTACTGACGTTGTAATGCTTATCTTTATACGCTAGAACATCAAGAGTTGATGAAGTTACTATTTTGTGTTGCAAAAAGATGGAGCGCAGTCAACAAACACGTGTTAAATGGGAAATGAAGTAGGCTGAAATGTTACTGAATTTGTTTCACTATACTATCAGTTAATAAAAAGAAGAGTTACTTAATATGTCAGTATTGCCTTTGAGGTGAGGAACTAGGAATCTACTAGTTTTTGCTTTTATTTTAGGTACGTAGCCAAGTTCTTGTCTGCTTTATTTGCTTCACTTGTTTTATACCAAGAATAAATTTGACTTGTTTTTATTTTACTAAATGGTAATTGTCGTGTAACTTGATTAAAATTTGGCCCAACCTATTTTGAAAGTTATTTAGGTATCTTGTGGGGTTCATGGTCAGTCACAACACAGATTTTTTAGGAACGCGTTAGTTGTGAAGTTGGGTATTTGGAAAACGTAAATGCTGTAAATGACCTGAGCGCTGCAGCTCACTTTTCCTTCCTTCCCTTTCACCGAGTCCTCACTTCTTGGGAAGATTGCTGTCGTGCTGATTCTCCTGGGAGAGGAATATTACCTCTTTCTATGGCAGGGGTATGTTTTTGGCCTGTGAAGAAGTTAAACACACGAGTCTCGCTGAATTCTTCCCCGAAGGGAAGAGGAAAGCTCCACTGCTCGGCATCTCCTCTCCAACAGCCATCAATTTGGGCGGCCGGGGGTGGTTGATAGCCCGTCCGGGACCCCTTGCAGCTGCCCAGCGCCGGGGTGGATGGAAAAGAGCCGAGCTACGTTTCCTCCTCTTCCCTCCGGCGGACGGGCAGGATCCCCGCGGAACGGCGGGGCCCCGGGCACAGACGGCCCCGCCGCCCGCCCGCGTGAGTGAGTGAGTGAGGGGCGGAGGGGCGGGAGCGGGCGGGCACAGGGACCGCGCGGCGAGCCGGGCGGCGGCCAATGGGGGCGGTGCCGCAGGAAGGGGGCGGGGCGTGCCCGCGCTTCCTTCCCCCCCACGTGCTCGGGCTTTGTGCCGGGCGGGCGGCCCCGCCGCCCCTTTCGCTTTCCTTTTCCCTTCCCCTCCCCCCCCCGGCGCGCTCCCATGGCGTCCTGGTTCGTTTTCCGGGCGGAGGAGGACGAGGCGGAGGACGAGGCGAGCTTGTGGCGGTACGACTCCACCTGGGAGGAGGAGGAGG